>JZKD02S2226538.1:247904-302916 GCA_000966675.3 Picea glauca
CTTTTACAATAAACGAGAATGCCAAAATTCCTAGACATCCAAAAACCTAACCCTGGGAGATGAAGCACCAAAAGTCATGTGGGCCCCGTTTGGGTAAGTTGGTACATCAACTTCCTGGGGTTGTAACTTTTGCATACGATCTTCGTTTTAGGCGTATGATAGCCCAAAAAACGTTGTTTAGGGCCTCAAAACGGCTCCAGAAGTTCAGGACCCGAAAAATTGCTAAAAATAGTAAACTGTGCGAAAACTAAAAAACTAAAAGAAGAAATGGTGGGGGTTCAAGTGGAATAGGTGGGTGGCCACCAATATCCACCTGGATCAATAAGACAAACTATGTAACGATGAAAAGTGTAACAAAGGAAGTGGAACGTGTTTGTTGTGGCAAGTGCAACAAATCACTATTCTACACTATATCATGGCAAGAGTAGTGAATGACATGTAGAATGTGTGAAGAAGGTTGTGGAAGATGGAATTTTCCACATGTGTGGATGATGTGGATAATTTTTTTGTTCCAAATATTACATGCCTATAATGTTACAAAATCAAAATCAAACTAATGTTGAAGTAATCAAAATCAAACTAACTTTAACATTTCTCATAACATTAATTTTATCTTCCAAGAATTCTAATAAATTTGTAATTGAGTGTGGATCTTTAAATTTTCTCATAACATTAGTTTGATCTTCCAATATTTCTAATAAATTCCTAATCCAGTGTGGATCTTTAAACCAGAGTTTCAATGAAAAAATGAATCATTGACTTAGCTATCAAATAATATCTCAAGGTATCTAATTAGTATAATCCCTCCAACCTAAAAGGATGGGATTAATAAAACTCAATCCATTACTAAGTGATATATTTTTACATTTTATCTCTAAATAGCAATATGTTGAGCAAAAAATCTCTTGTGAACAATGATGAATAGTTCCATTAATGCATTTCTAAGCAAAATATGAGAAGAGTACATAGTATTTCAATTTCATAGCACAATTTTTAAAATGTTGGATATTAACTCTAAATAACTATTGTTGGAAATTGTTATATTGACCACTTGAATGAAAATTATATGATCCAACAATATTTCGCGTGATATATCAACTTGTCGAGCATTGTCGACAAGGATAGTAGGTGTACAAATCTCATTTAATGGAAGTTATATGTAATATTTTCTCAAGTGATCTATCATACGAGGATGATTATCAACATAGGGAGCATGGGTGGAGCCATTTCTCTTTTTTCTATGATAAGATTTAGTATTTTGGTCTTTTATACATTCACACTAGTCATTATTTTGTTGTGTTTGGATCTCATGATGATAGGAATGTTTGGATACATCTCATAGAGTCACTCTGGTGACCTCGTCTAGCTCATGACTATTTGAGTTAACCATCAAAGATAAAATGTTTGAAAATATCTCATTTGTCGAATATGTGACATCCCCAACATGGAGAAGAGATCTCACGTCTAGATCATAACCACTTGAGCTAACCCTTGAGGCTAAAATGTTTGAAGATGTGTTGTAAAGTTGAACCCATGACTCCCCAACTTGAGGGAGAGATCTCACATTTGGCTCATAAACACTTGAGCAAACCTTTGAGGATAAAATGTTTAGAAACATAGCATAGAGTTGAAGCCATGAGCTCCCCAACTTGGGGGAGAGATCTCACGTCTAGCTCATGACCACTTGAGCTAAACCTCAGGGATAAAAATTTTGGAAACATCCCGTAGATTCAAACTCATGACCTCCCTAGATTGGGGGAGAAATATCACATCTAACTCATGGCTACTTGAGCTAATCCTTGAGGATAAAATGTTTGGAAACACCTCAGAGTCAAACTTGTGACCTTCCCAATATGACAGACAGATCTCAAGTCTAGTTCATCATTGCTTGTTGTTGGCACAAGGGAAAACCCAGGGTTCAACACTTCAACAACGAACCAACAAAACCCTAACTACCGGCCCTTTTGGCAACACCTGCGAAGCAGGTGAAGTCTCACCTGAGGTAGAGGTAGGGCGGGTTACAGGACTCAAGTGTCTGTAACCAAGCTGGGACATAGATATGTGATTATAACACTTCGAAAAGTACTTAGAAGATAACATGCATTAGCTTATCCACTTCATTCACATCACAGAACAAACCCTAAGGATAGATCGGTTCTTTAACAATGAAAAGATATACATCACACTTAGAATCATATGTTAGATCTAGCACATTCAACATAAATAAAGCACTAAGAATTCATGGATCTATCTATCATATATGACAATCAATGAACTAAGCAGAGTCAAAACATAAATATCATAGCACAATGCAAACCATCAACACAGGATATACATGGTTCACCCCAGAGTGGGGATACATCCACCAACTGCTTATTCTTCTTTATTAGGCCTCAATCTCTTACATTCATCTGCTCCTATGCACTAAGCCACAGAGCCAAGCTTCGCGCCGAACAGGTGATCTACACACTAAGCACTAGATCCACCTTCCCAAAATTAGGTCAAGGCACAGAGCTAACTCCTCTATCAAGCACAGAGCCTTACATACACAGTCTGCCACACTAAGCAACCCAAAACTACTTGCGCTTAGCCTTGCAAGATATCGACTTGCTTCTACTACCACTACACATCCTTACAATCTTTATTTATACTTTTACATTTACAAAAAGACCTAATCATGCGTAAAATCGTGGGCCGACATCCCATAACCTGTTACAAAATCCTAAGAACCCCATGTTGGGTCCACAAAGCCCACAAAACAAGTGAGATCTATGATCTCAGCTCCTCCTAGGTGATCCTTCCTTGATCACTGTGTCAAAGTCCAAAAAGGTGGTTGAACCTGACCACTGTTCCCTCAAAACTTGTTCGAGGGCCAATAGGCCCCCAACACTCACATGTGACTCATCCTGAATCCTTCAAATTTAGGCAGTGTTGCTTTGAAGGCCTCGAGCTTCCTTGACTTGTTGCTTCACCTGAGCTTCTTGCTGAGCGAATTCCTGGATCATTTGCTCTATAACAGGCCCTTCTAGGCACTGTTCCACTGTCTCAACCACATGGTCCAGTTGCGAACCTTGTCCTTCAATATTTTCAAACACCGTGCAGGCTTCCTCCTGCACCGGTTGTAGCCTCTTTGTGACTTCCATTACTCTGCCATGGATGGCAGTAATTTGTTTCTAGGCTGCATGCTACTATTGTGATCTCTTCATTCTCTTGATTATAGTGAGTGAATTCATCTGCACTTGAACTATCACTTCCTTTTGTTGTGCCTCCTATAGTTGTGCTTCCAAATTCCTAATCTCTGGATCTTCCATGAGGCATTTGTAGGTCTGGGTGCTTATGTCACTCAACTACTTGCATTATGATAGGAGGGCTCTTATCCTTCTGATGATGCTCTTAGCGGCTTCCTCCCTATGGTCACGCACTTTTTGCGGAGTGCTTGGTACTGCTTGGATCTCCAACTCTGTTACCCTTTCTTGAAGTTGATGGATGGCCTCAACGACCTTCATCGCATGAACCTCGACTGCCTCATGTTCCTTCTATGCCAATCCTGGCATAGAGCGAAGTGCTTTTCTCGCCACTTCTTTGACTACAGTCTACTCTGCAAGAAGTTGGTCCCTCTCCCTCTGTATCTTTGCTTTATCTTCCTTGAGCATCACCCAGAACTCATCTCTGTCATTTTCATAAGCGGTTACACAGTACTGCGCAACTCATAGTTTCTCTAAGACTTATTCTTTCTCTTTCTTCAAGGCTTTTATAGCCTTCTCCTTCTCCTATTGGACTCACTGAAGTCCAGCCTCTGTTGCATATGAAAGTTTTCAAAGTTGGGCTGGCTCATCCCCCAACTCTGCAGTCTCTAACGAGGAAGGTGCAGTAGGGACAACGCGGACCAAGCGAATAGATTTATGTACTTTTCTCAATTCTTTTTCTATCCTACCATATAGTTCATCCTACTTCACTCCATATCTCTACAAGAGATCCTCGGACGCATCCTCCATCGCTCCACGGACTAGACCGATATCATCTTCTGTGAGTGTAGCCTCTAGCTAGGGCTTACTAGCGCGGGTCTTCTTTCTTGTCGAGGGTTTTTGCGAAAAAAAAATCCTCTTCTTCATTGTATCTGTCTCGGTAGGGGGTTCCTTTGTTGGTGTAGCTTCTCCTTCTCCTTGTTTTTATCCTTCATCCTCTCCTCTTTCTTTATTTACTTCATCTCCTCCTCCTGCAAGTGATCCAAATCCATTTCTTTTCGAGGCATTGTCCTCCTCATCAATTTCTATGTCTTGGACTTCCTCCTTTTTCTTCTTCTTCTTCGCACTGGTCTGTCTGACATGCTCGGCCTGGGTGACAAAGGGTCTTCCTATAATGTCAGTTCCAGGGAGTTCTACATCTGCAACAGGTATAAGGAACTCCATTGTCCATTCCTTGTTGATCTACTCCATGTATTCGTCATTCATCTTGTAATAGGACTGTAATTGTTCCTTGCTCTCATCCCTACGCACAGTAATATATATATAATGTCGATCTATGCAAAAATTAGCAATCGTTCTGTGCTGGTGTAAGGTGCGCGGTGTCATCCGCAGGAATGACTCAATGAAAACATTCAATTGCTTATAGTAGGTGTGGAACACTATGTTCGACTTCCATTGCTTCTACATATCATTCGTATACCATAAGGTTGAGAACCTCGCAACCAACGGCTCTGATGGTTCAATCTCCAAGAAGGTAGCTCCTTCCGTCATTTTCCAAGTGACAAATGCAATCAGCACGAGTAGCCAGCTAAAGTGGAACTCATATCCTTGATCCTGTGCTTCACGATAGTATTTCTCAAGATCGTTGACCAAGTAACTCACCTAGTTCATCTGCATCCCCTCCACACATTTTCCTGCTAGGTCCACCATGAACCCGGTGACCTACATGGAGCGGTTCTTTCCTAGAAGCTTGTCAACTATGAGCTGGAAAGAGAGGCACACTGCGCCATCCTGGATAGAGGCTACCTTGTGGCCTCGCTTTCCCTTCTAAACTTCGTCGTATGCCTCCTTTATGCACTGTGCCAGGGAGCGATCCAAGGCCTTCCCTAGGTAGAACTACTGAGGGTCAGGTCCATGCATGCTCAATATTGTGATCAAGTGGATCAGTGTCAGATCCACAGTAATTCTCTTGTCGAGCCATAGGTATCCTTCATGATAGAATGATAAGAGGAGTTTAACGCAAGAATTAACCTCCAGATGTTGGCAAAAATGAGGAATTTCCATGACATTCAATATCGTGGTCTGCACCATCTCCTTAATCCAAGGCTGGGAGACTATGTGAGGATTATTCCCAGTTGTCTTCATCAAGTATCTGTGAGGCATGAGCATGGAATTGTTCTTTCTATCTCTAAGGTTAAAGTCGTTGTTCTTCAGAGATGGGATCTTTCCCAACTGGCTTCCTTCTATGCATATCCCCTTCAGGATGTATGTGGTGATCAAAATGTACTCGTAGTCTCATGGGATGTTGTTGCGGTTAACTTTGTCAGCCAAAGGTGGGATATAATCCAATAAGATCGATAGGATCTACTTCGCATTAGTTAGATCATCATGATTCTTACTTCACTTCTCAGTCACAGGGTTAGTACGGCTAGAACGTCGTGCGGTCAAAGGGGAATCCTGCAGTCCCCTAATTGATGATGCCTAAATACCTTCATACATATCTCTGTCAGCCATGAACTTCTTAAGGACCTCTTCGATAGACTTCTCTAACTTAGTCTGTTCGCCCGAAATTCCCTCTTTTAAATGAACAGGTTAGGGAGGAGAATTGACAGATTGAATAAACAATGGATGGTGAGGTCTAGGTTCTGAAATCACAGTTCGACACACAATCAATTCTCAGATAATCACGTGGGGAAAAAAGTGGTCCCGACGCAGCGTCGAATGGGTTAAATAAGCGAGCATCATAACAGATGCTTCCAATGGGCAGGACTGCTTCCATCAATGTGAATCTGTCTGTTATGGCGTGATCTCAACATCCCAAATGCGGTCTCTTCACCCATAAATGCACTTCCTAGCCATTCTGAAGTGTTGTTCTAATGGTTGGGGTACTGCCAATGGTCATATAGCTTCGACAGGGTGAAGTCCCATTCTACGTGGTTCTGCTATTTCGGCGAGGTTCAAATTTTGCAAAGTTGCCTCCTGTGAAGTCTTCCTTTTATTCGCTGTAAATTCCTATTGTTTTTATAACTTGGCTTTCTTCTTACTGAGCTTCCTTGCATTCAACATAAATAAATCACTAAGCATTCATGGATCTATCTATCATATATGACAATCAATGAACTAAGAAGAGTCACAACATAAATATCATAGCACAATGCAAACAATCAACACAGGATATACATGGTTCACCCCTGAGTGGGGCTACGTCCACCAACTTCTTATTCTTCTTTATTAGGCCTTAATCTCTTACATTCATCTATTCCTGTGCACTAAGCCACAGATCCAAGCTTCACACCGTATAGGTGATCTGCGCACTAAGCACTAGATCCACCTTCCCAAAATCAGGTCAAGGCACAGAGCCAACTCCTCTATCAAGAACAGAGCCTTGCATACACAGTCTATGGCACTAAGCAACCTAAAACTACTTGCACTTATCCTTGCAAGTTATCGACTTACTTCTACTACCACTACACATCCTTACAATCTTTATTTATACTTTTACATTTACAAAAAGGCATAATCATGGGTAAACCCGTAGGCCGACATCCCATAGCCCTTTAAAAAACCCTAAGAACCCCATGTTGGGTCCACAAAGCCCACAAAACAAGTGATATCTGTGATCTCATCTCCACCTGGGTGTTCCTTCCTCGATCACTGTGTCAAAGTCCAAAAAGGTGATCGAACCTGACCAATGTTCCCTCAAAACTTGGTCGAGGGACAACACTTGCGCTAACCCTTGAGGATAAAATGTTTGGAAACATATCATAGAGTTGAACCCATGACCTCCCCAACTTGGTGGAGAGATCTCAAATCTAGCTCATGATTGCTTGAGCTAACCCTCTAGGCTAAAATGTTTGGAAACATTTCGTATAGTTGAACCCATGACCTCTCCAACTTGGGATAAATATCTAACGTCTAGATCATGACCACTTGAACTAACCTTGGGGGCTAATATACTGGACAACATTTCATCCTAGCCTCAAGCGGAGTGAGATTGTTGGTACTTTTCCAGCCTCAATATACTCAAGGGTTACAAGAGAGTTTGAACATGGGAGGGGAGGATAACTATTTCTCCTCTTAACCACTTGCACTAGACCCAATTAAAAACATCACTCACTTTATTATTATAGAAATTCAAATCTACCCACTATATTCATGATTAGTTTCAGTCGAGAGGATTTTCAAATTTTGAATATTTTGAAATTGGGTTGAATATTTCTTGGAGCTACGAATGAAATTTGGTATCACTCCTTCCAATAAATCTAAGTTTTATGGACTTAAATTGTAGATTCCCTTTCGTTGTGGATACCCATGAATTTATTTTATACAAATTTATATTCTATTAATTTTAAAATAGCATTCAATATTATAAATATATAAAAATATAAAATACCTAATATAGTAATGTAATGGTTAAGAGTATGTTTTTTTTCTTAGGAGGTTATAAGTTCAAATATAGAGGAGGATAGGGTATGCACACCTCTATAAAGTTAAGTAATCAAATCCTAGTTCACCGAGTGGAAACCCAATGCACTCACTATGGAGTTGCCATGCACACTATGGCTAGTATGATTGCTACAGGCTCTTTTACTTTCTTTGTTATGCTTCAATATCCCACTCCTAGATGTTTTTCTCAAATTTATAACAATAATTGATAAAATAAGAACATAACCCCTTCCTTTCCTAGTGGCCCAATATTTAACATAGCTTGATAGTTGTCTAGGATTAGGGTTAGGTTTTTTGCATGCCTCAACCCCCAATTATTTTTAGAGGTTTGGACCCTCTAGAATCTTCTTGAAATTCTACATGTGTGAGTAATTTATGTTGATGTGAATCCACTTAGTATCATGGTTGTCAACAAGATAGGTCAACTTTAGAGAGGCATAATTTCGACATACGAACTCCAATTGAGGTGATTTTTGCACTGTCAGAAATCTCTTTGTGTATAACAATGCCAAGACATTGAGAGATAAGATCACAAATGTTTGACCTAAAATGGGATTTGGAAGGTTCTAGACCCCAAATAACCAAAGCAGAAGCTACCACTAAAATGGGCCCTACAAGCCAATAGCTCCAACTTTTCCACCCAAAAAGTACCAAAATAGATGACAAATTATATAGTGACCCATTTCAAATCATACCTCCCCATTTAGGGAGGATTTTTGTCCCCAAAATATTTTACTATTGAAGAAGGTGAAGAATGCTTTCCTCTACTTTCTCCCTTTAATATTATTTGTCCTTGTTTGGAAATTGTCCTTTCAACCCGACCTACCAGAGTTCATATTTCCCCCATTTGATTATTTTGGACTTCTTCTGCAAAATGTATTTTCCTCTAACTTGCTCATCAATTTCCTTGTCCAACATGGAAGGCTCATAGAGTTTCAAATTATCCACATTCACTATTGAGTAAATTCACATATATGGGGGTAAACTAAGTCTATAAGAATTATCACCCACCTTCTCCAACACTTAAAAGGGGCCATACATCAAAGCCTTAATCTTCTGACCAACACCCTGTAGTTTTTCTTTGTTTAGATACAACCAAACTTTGTCACCCACCTTGAATGTTTTCTCAATTTTGTGTTAATCATGTTGAGCCTTATACTTTTCCCATGACTTTTTCAATGTCTCCTATACTTGCAAATTGATCTGTCTGATCTTATCAATAAATTTTTTAGCCTTTAATGATTCTCATGTGGTGTCTTCCTTCACTCCTCCTTGTTTTCCATATATAATAACTAAGGGCAAAGGTGACAAATACCTAAAGCAAGTTTGAAAAGGGAACTTATGGGTAGAATTATGGTTTTCTCTATTATAAGAGTTATGAATATAAATCACATTTTCATCCAAGATCCTTGGATGCTTTTGATTGTATCCCCTGAAACGATGAACCAATGTCTTTTTTGTTACCTCTATCTACCCATCTATCTTTAGATGGAAAGCTATATATCTCTTCAACTTAATTTCCATCTTGTCCAAAAGTGTAGTCGAAAAGGCACTAAGAAATATAGTATCTCTATCTAATATTATGCTCCTTGGTATTCCAAAGTGCACCCAAAACTTTTCAAAGAACATGTTTGTTGCAACTTTCCCCTTAATAATATTTACACAAGGCATGAGAATGCACATCTTGCTAAACTTGTTAACTACCACAAATAGAGTGTCAGGTCCCTTCCTTGTTCTTGACAAACCACCCAAAAAATCCATGGAGATGCTCTTTAGAGGTCTAGTAGGTACAAGTAGGGGATGGTATAAACCTTGCTTTCTATTATTGGGATTGCTAGTACAACAAAGTATGCATCCTCTAATAAAATGGGATACTTCTTCTTGCATAGTAGAACAATACACATACCTCTATAAGTTGTAAACTGTCTTCCCAACATCAAAATGCCTTGCAATTTTAGAGGTGTGTGCCTCTTTGATACACTGCAATATTTCACTTTTAGGAATGTGTAGCTTGTCTAGCTTGTAGAGCAACCCATCTTGGAGATGATAATCAACTTTACTGACACCTTCTTCTACACGAAATTGGGCATGTGGCTATTGAAACAACTCTTTAAAATCCCAATATTCTATGTATTCCTCTTTGTATGCATCATGGCCAAAAGGCTCCATGTGCATAAGAGTTCCCAAATTTGTGGTCTTAGATGTGAGTGGCCTTGAAAGCATCATGGCCACTTATTAACATTTCCCTTATTATATTTTATGATAAGCCAAAATTGTTGTAAAAACCCCATCCACTTGTAGTGTCTAGTTTGCTAAAGCTTACTTTGGGCCTATAAATACTACAATGGCTAGTGATCAATGTGAATAATGGTCTCCTTACCTATCAGATAGTGCTTCCATTTCTTAATATTTTGAACCAAATAAGATACTCCCTTTTCATACATAAGGTAGTTTAGGACTCCACCATGGAACATTTCAAAATAATAGCATACCAACTTACCTCCCTACATCAAGACTACTCCCATATCATACCCACTTGCATATGTCTCCACTTCGAATGGATTTTACAAATTAGGCAATGCAATAATTGGTGTTTGACTGATCTTTCATTTCAACTCATCGAAATTTTTATGTTGATTCTTTCATCTCTACGAACTTTTACCACTAACTATTATGTCATGGAGTGATGCAACCACAGCTGAAAATGATGTTATAAAATTTTGTAAGTATCACACTTCCCCAATAAGGCTTCTAACTTCAGTGACATTAGTAGGGTTTGGCCACTTGAGAATGTCCTCCATCTTTGCAATATCTATCTATTAAAACTAGCACGATGAGATATGTAAACAAATGTCACAAAAATCACATAATAAGACAAAGAGACAAAAATTATCCTGGAAACCCTTGATTGGGAAAACCAACACTAAGATATATATATTTATTGACCTTATGCCAAATGGACAAACACCAGGACTCTTCAATCATTTTACAATGGATTTATTCAAGCCTTTAGATAGGCTTCATCACTTATAGTTCCATGGGTAAATACCATGGGCTCATAAAACACCAATGATAAACCCATCATTGATCGTATCAAGATTATCTTATCTAATCTATGACCGAGTCAAGATTAACCCAACATTCCCCCCTTTAAACTTGACTTGGGATAAACACCTACCCCCTCAACGTTTATAAATTGGGTTTTCTATAATACAACATGCCCCCCCCCCCAATCACCTAGGTCTACATCCAGACTATACTAGTGAACCATAAAAATAGGGGTATGCATGCCTAAATAGGTCTTACATCCATATTCCCATTTACATGCAATAAAATATAACTCCATATAAATGATTACAACAGTATGACTGAGCAAATAATTCTTGAAGAATATGTATGTGTCTTTTCTCGCATTCCTCTCTACTCCAAATATAGTAATCCAAATCAAGCACTCATTCACCGAGTACTTCTTCAGATGCTATAATTTGTGTGCTTGCACCAATGCTCCATTTTAGTGTGTCATTCACCGTGGTTCATATACCCATGAACCATTTATCAATTTGTGTGCAACCAAATATCACTAATCACCACACTCCTTGCAATCTCCATTGTCCAATGCCTTGTAGTACCTATAATTTATGAAAACATATTTATTACCAAGAATTTTATGTTCACATTCATTGCACTTTTCTAATGGCTTGGGCTCTCACACAAAGTGCCACTTTCAATATAGTTCCAACCTATGAGAATTAGTGTCACCACATCAGCGACAAACTACATCTTCCCACCACTTAATTGATCCAAAAAGGAAACATGTTTTCCCATCTTGAACACATTGCAATTATTTGGACATCATTGGAGGAAACAATATTGAAGTGAGAGCAAGTGGCCACACCCACAATCTAATACTAGAAATAATGATTCACACATGAGTCATTATTCTCTTTTCTTATCTCAAGTCATGCCATCACAAAGAATAATGGTTGAGAAGTTCATGGCGTTATCATCCCTGGTTGTATGCAATTCAAAAATATTCCCTCTCTTATATGTGCATATTCTCATACAGTGCTTCATCACCATAATCGTCCAAATCCTGGATATCGATGTTTTGGCACTCATCCTCATCATCATCCAAGATATTAATTCCGACAACAATGGAAACTATGTGACCAAGCGCTACCTCATTCCATTAATAATCCTCCTCCACTTTAAGATCGTCCTCCTCATCTTCCTACTCAAATTCTTCTAACAAGTGCACCGAGGGGTTTCAACCACACAACCACGAAGGAACCCTAGCTCTATCATAAGGACCATGTCATGGGTAGTGCGAGGTGTGGGAAGGAAATCTTGAACGTTGTGACTATGGTTGTAAAGAACACCAATGCTACAAAGAAATCGAACCAAAGGCCCACGAACATGATTTTGTCACTATCAGGGTGTGAGTCCTCAAGCCTCTTCTCCGAATTTACAACGAATGATCCTAAAAAATAAATGATTTTTTTTTTGGTTATTTCCTCTAGTGGGAACCTACACATTATCTTGTGTGATTCCATCATTAAACTTCCCCCTCAAACTATTGTTTCATTTCTTCTTTTAGCAATTGCACGTGACCTCTAATTCACTCCTAGCATTATTAGATACCCCTTTGATATGAATGAGTTGAGGTTGTTCACGTTACTAAGATTCAAACACATAATATTACGCCTCCTGGAGAAGGGATTTCTCTACAGACATTATCTCCACCAATTTTCCCAACCATCACTCTATCCAATGACATGTACCCAAATAGAGCCACTCTGCTATACCAAGAGAGTGAATATGATATGTTCTTCATGACAATGTTGGCAATGGATGTATTGAAACGACAATGGCATATTATCTCCCTCGATGGATCTCAACACCATACCACTCTCATAAGAGAGTCTAGGTCTTCCAAGCTTGGATCCACTATCCAGAAATTCCTAGGCCACTCTCGCTAGAGATTTCAGGCCTATCGTGCTCTGATACCATGTTTCAGATATTTCTTTAAGGATTTTCCTAGAGATTTAAATCTGCCTCTAGATTTAAATATCCCACTTGAGGACTTATTTTAATTTCTATTTAGGGTATGTCCTCTTACATTTAAGGAATCCATGCTCTGGCTCTATATGGTTTTCCTCCTCATTTCTTCTGATAACAAGGATGGAACCAAATCATCAAACTTTGATGTGGTCACATTACTACCAATATGGTAATGAACAGAGTAAATAAATATACTTATCTTCACTAAAATTTTAATATCCACAAACAACAACTGATTTACCACAATAGTTGATGCCTTTTCATGGTCTCTAACACCTACGTGAGTTGTGAAATATGCTCTTCCTAGGTAAATCTATAAACCAATATATAATCTAAGAATGCTATTATAAATGAATCTAGAAAGAGACACAATACATCATTCATCAAACACACAAATGTAGTTTGGGCATTACACAAACCAAAAGACATTACCAACCATATATATAAACCTTGCCTTGTCTTGAAGGAAATCTTCCAAGTGTCTTCTTATCTAACTTGTACCTGGTGGTATCCTGATTTGAGATCCAACTTGTTGAAGAATTTGGCAGGCTACAACTAATATAGCAAGTCATCGATCCTAGGAAAAGGGTACCAATTCTTAAGGGTAATCTTATGTGGATCTTATTCAAAGCTTTGTAGTTGATACAAATTCTCCAAGTCTCATCATTCTTGGGTATTATGATGATAGGTGACCCACAGTGTAACATCCCCGACCACCAACAAGCCGGGGCATGCCACTACTCAAACACTTTACTTAGCTCTAAAACCGTTTTGTAACATCCCCAACCATCCATTCTGGGCCACACTATACCAGAAAACACTTATGTTCTCTCTGCGGAACATACTGTAACATACCTAGCATCTAACTGAGCTATGCTACATAAATTTTTCTAATTGCATGCAATTAAAACATATGCACACAGAACACCTATGGAAGCTTTACATGTAAAACGTATATAGACAAATACATTTCGTAAATGCATGGATTCAGACTGAAATAACAGTGAACGCATACATGCAACATATATAGGAAATACCCATAAAAATAAACACATAAATAACAATGTATCATGTAAACTTATCACACAATTGACACTTATCTTGTTAAGAATGTCACCAATTGCGTGCAGACCTTCCACAAACCTCCCAACCTTAGACCACACTGTTCATCACTCTCAATAGTGAGTCACCCCTGAGATGGGACTAAAATCCACTCAGGTAAAGGGTTCCTAACCAGACTAATGGCTCATGGAAAACAAGAAATACTCTGTCACGGTGCTCACTAAACTAATAACCTATAGTCTCTCATTCCCCACATGCCTACCCCACCCAAGGAAGTGTGCCCCTTCTCTGCTCAATAGTCCCTCAGCTGCCCCACTTCCCTTCTAGGGCTTCAGCAACAGGTCGGACAGGAAGTCTCAGAGCCCTGTAGCTGCAATTTAGCACCTTCAGGAAATCAACTCCCAACAATTATCTCACCCAGAGAATTGCTCACGGGCCTGACAACCCGCCTCTTCAATATCCCACGGGCCTGACAACCCACTTCTTCAGTATCCCATGGACCTGACAACCCACTTCTTTAGTCCAGCTTCCCAGCTAACCAGCTACACCAACCTCTGTGGCCATGAATACAAGTTCAGATACAGTGAAATGAATGTCTAAGGATAACTGACTACGTGAGTGAAAAATAGTCATGGAATCCTGGTTGAATGATGGAAGGGATGATGGAAAAGATGCCCATCAAAATGATGGGGAAGCTCCCAAAATGAGGTAAGTCCCAACAATATGTATGCATGTCCCCAACTTGACACTTGTCATGTTGGGAGCTACTTTGGCCCACTTGTCCCCAACTTTAGAACTTAGGATAAAATAATTATCCATACTTTATGATTTAAGAAATATTAATATAATATTCCTTTTTGACTCAAGATCCCTAGCTTAGCCCCTTTCCTTAACTTAGCCCCTCCCTTTCCCTAACTAGTGGAGCTTAGTCCCCCATCTCTTTTATCGTGGTCGGTCTGTGCTCAATGATATATTTTATATTAAATATGAGACATGTACAAAAACAAGCGCACTAGCCTTTAACATCTAGGCTCTCCAGCCTAATCAAAACATAATCATCCTAGCTTATAATAACTGGCTCACCAGCCTATAAAACATATCATATACACAAAGGCTCCCTGGCCTCAACATCACGCACACTTAAGATGTTGTGCGCGGTATCCTGTAATGTGCACACTTCCTCATTTTAATGCGGAGTACATGCACGCACTATGCCATGAAATGTGCATACAAAAATGATATCAAAACAGCTCACCAGCTTAAGTACATTTGTATTTACACTTACAGTTGGGGTTCTACCTGGGGATATTACAATCCCCTCCCCTTATTTATGCATTGTCCTCAGTGCATCATGTATACATATACAACAAAATTTTCAAAATTCCTCAGTGCATTATATACCATGTACCATTCAAATTCTCTAAAATTTCCAATCTTTAGCTATTGAAAGCTTGTTATCCATCTGGTGCTCTACTTTCCAGCACCAATTCTCATACTCATACGGAAACTGGAAGTCAATTGCTCTATTCCATAGAGCTAAATTAGGAAATAATTTATCTCATTGTTCCTCATTATATGCTTCAATTATACTTCATTGAAGCAGCAGTTGGTTGAAGATCCATGACGTTCCACCCAGCCTTATATCTCACTATTGATAAGCTCTCAGTAGCATACCATTCCCAAGCATGGGATATGACACCATCAGGACAATGGCTTCCCAAGATAACCATGGACCACAATCAATATCAGCATATTCTAGGCCAAGGTACCAACCTCGACAACACTCCAACCAACTGTCTCTCTTCCCCACATTCCTGTACAACCCAAGGTAGTATGCACCTTCACTATCCAACAGTCCATCGACTTCTCAACTTCCCTTCCAGGGCTCCAGTACAGGCCGAAAAGGAAGTCTCAAAGCACCGTGGCTCTAGGAATTCCCACTTTAATCATTATCATCTCATCTACATCATACATATGCAATTATCATGAGAGAGCATTATAAAAATTCCATTTTATAAATCAATTAATTTCATAAGGAATTCGACTTTTCCCAAATATGAAATTCTATTTATATTGCATACAACCAACAAATTGTCATCATTTTCTATATATCTTAATTCAACATGTATAACACCTTATTCCATGATCTTAGAATTGCCTGCACCTAGAAATTCAATCACAATTACCAAACAATTTAACTAAATAGAATGACTCGTCATTCTATGCATATGCATGTTCATAATTAGCAACAACAAGTTTACTTCTTCAATTTTCTGAACATAAATTTTCTGTAGTCACTATTCATGTGACCACCTCACTTGCAACTTTCCTGTTGCAATGTTTATCAGTTACTGAAATGTTCTCAACTTCATGAGTTAGCATTATTTCAACCATTAGTATAATTATTCCCATGTAAAAGCATATATATACATGCACTCACAAAATGAATTTAAGTATACAATTCCATCATGTATGAGTGCAACTCTGCCATTTACCAAGCATGAGTGCAACTCTCAATGTCTATTTATTCAATGCACCCTTGCATTGATTTTCAGAATGAGATTCATCTAAGTCATGCATCTCACCATTCATAAATTGGAAATCTGGCCAATGTCTTGACACATCTCCACACACTTCCCATTGTCTTCACAATTAGTTGGATGCCTTCCTTTTTGACCTGAACACTACACCAAGAATACAATTATGTAGTGTTTATTAGTGTTAGCAAAAATGTTGCAATCCAAGTTTTATTTAAAATAGGAAGCTCATTGGTTATTTGTGTGGCACATAACCTTTATATAACCATATCTTGCCATATCCAACCATGTCCTGGTCTCATACATGACTATCTTTCTTAGCATCGTTCCTATAACAAGTTATTATCTTTTATTTTCTCTGGTTATTGCCTCATAACCAAATCAACATGACATGCTACTATGTCAGTGTGTGCATTCGAAATCTAAAGATTTGATAAATATAATAGGCCTATAGCCTTTACCACACCTAGTGGTAACTTAATCCTGTCAGTGCACTTAAACAATACCATACAGTGTAGTTTAAAATTCAATTTGGGGAAATTCTTACCTATATTTCCCTTTGGCAATAATACAACATAATTTCTAAACAGGAATACTTACCTACATGGCTGCCATTAGAAAAGTTTAATGCTACCTGATTAGTTGATGACAATAGAAGCTCTTATGCCTCCTTATCAGTCTTATAATCAACATTCCATCCTTCTGTTGCTTTCTTCCATATGCAGCAACATTATCAACAACATTTGTAAACATGCAAGCATTCTCATTTTATGGTTGTTCCAACCAGCCATAAAATACTTGTTGCTACAGTAATTGCAAAAACTTCTTTCTTATTGTATCCCCTTTACTTGATTACCCTAGAAGTCTTCCATTCTTATGGATTCCTGAATCTTCAAGTTCTCCTCACTGTAACCACTGTGCATGATTATTTCTGATCTGAGCACTTTCTAGTCCAAAGCACTTTTGGTTGCCTTTGTTCTTCCATCCAAATACTACACTGATATTAACCTTTAGCTTTTGTTTACTTCCTGAATCCATCTACTCCAACTCATACTTGGATGAATTATAATTCCCATCATGTTGTATTATAGACAATGGATCTTCAACATCCATTTATTTTTTGGATTGAGCTATTTCAACTCATCTTTGACTGAATAATTTAGTATTTGAGTTTTTTTGCATTCTTCTCCACTCCTTGCCAACTAGCCTCAACTTGGCTTGCAAAGCTAATCTCTTATCATTTTGTAGGGATGCACATATGCCTTCTTCCCTGGTTACATAGAATTAATTAAAAGCACTTAATGCTACCTTTAATTTACTAACATAATTTCAAGTGGTACTTCCACCCCCTGGAAATGTCACTCATGGCTCTATGATACTTGAGATAGATTCTTCTCATGCATCACCTCTTTTACATTCAAAACTATGCATAGAACCATTTTCATTTTCATGGTTCTTTACTGACTCTCTACAAAGATTCATTTCAATTTTAAGTCTTTCTTGGCTTTGACATCTCCATGTTAATGTTGAAATATCTTCAATACCCTTGGAATGCATTAATAATATCTACTAGTATTCTTCTTTCCCTCTTGGATTGTTTTCATGCATTCCCATTTGCTTGATATCTATCTCATGAATTACTCTTCCATTATCCTAGCATGTTCATGGACTTGCAACTACACATTATGTTGATATTAATTTTCAGCATTCCACTATTATTTGGATCCCTCTGATCCAACTCCTACATGACCCAATTCTATTTCTAGTCATGTTTTCTGAGTAACCTTGGATAGATCACACCAACTTCCTTCTTGAGGTACTTGATTTATAATTTCCTTAACTGATCATATCAATACTTGGATTTGCTTGTTGTCTATTAATTTCCCTTGTCTTGACCAATCTAATTTCAACCTGCCTTGCACAATCCAGTTCTATCATGCCATAAATAATTCCCTTCATACCATGCTTCCACTGCACACTTTGATAACCATAAGGGAAGAATTATTCTCATTTCATAGCTAATCCATGGATATGATGCACTCCTTATCCAATATGCAATAAGCCTCCTTCCTTATCTGATTACTGTCATTCAGGTAGTCAATTCCTTTTATAATAGATTTGACTCCCATGTATTGCTTAATCTGTATATTGGTTTCTTTGGGAGTGAATGCACTTTCACTAATTCATTCACTACATGATCTATTCCTCTGTCCGGATTTCATTGAATACTTGACTAACATGAGAGCACTTCTTATAGTGGCCTCCCAAAATTTTATGGTTGCACTCAGATTCATACCTTGACGTTTTGTGGTCTTGGATTTTGATCATCTTATGAAATATTTTGTCATAGCACTCTTTCCTTGAGTACTTCTGCTTATTTTTAACTAAACTTCAACCTTCTCACCTGTTAATAACTCAAATTTTTTAACCAAAACCACTTTCGCCAAAGTCCCAATGTCACGCATTTCAATATGTCAAAACCACCACTCGTGGGACTGGCAATGGCTAGTCAGGTCACCCCGTTTCACTCGTTTGATGCTTCACAGCCGTATTATGTTAGGTGAACGCCGCCATGTAACGAACTCAAAAGCTAATCATTTGAAATGGATTATCCGAGCATGGAAAACCAACGTACTTGTATGTGAGTCTGTCTGTGATTCATGATTAGGACTCTATAACTACCAATTCTCAAGTATGGAGGCATCATCTTATCCATAAATGGAGTAATCTCCAACTTTGCTCGACCTTTTGATCTCTGTAAAATCATTTCGGTGTCCACAAAATTGAGGTACATGGACAAAGCTATATCCAGTGAGACTGGTTATTCAGGAAACATGGTAGATTTTCCTACGAGTAAGGAGGAAAGGGTAATTGCGCATATAATAGAGACTAAGTTCCACACAGAACCTGCTATAGACTCAAAATTGGAAGTCGGGCTAAATCCCATTATGATGGATCTGGTCATCAAGAGGGGAGTTTTTAAGAAGAAATGAAGCAAGAAATAGAAGAAAGAAACCACAGATGAAACAACTGAAAGTGTCGGAGAGGATCAACCAGTCAGGTTAGATACTCTAAAGGAGGATATCGCTAAGCTGAAATGAGCCCTCAAATAAAATTAAGTACACTTCAGCAAATTTTGGAAAGTTGGTAGTAGAGGAAAGGGGCCCCAGAGATGATAGACATGTTCTTAAATGGTCCCTTCAAAATGGGTAACTGTTATTTTAAATCATTCCCTTTTTGTAACTTATCTCTATTTTTGGAAATATGCGGAAGTCTGAGCGTTTCGAATTCTACAAATAATTCCTCTATATATATATATATATATTATCTTGAGGAAGAAAAAAAAGGGGGAAACGAACCTACCCTCAGTGCAGAAAGACTTTTTGTAATTTTGGGATTAAAATGAATATATAAATGCAGAAGCGGATTTTGGATTGTTTGTGAAAATATTCTAACTAGTGGTGATATGAGTCTTGTTTTATTTCATGGTATGTGTTTCTTGTAAGCTTATATTTCACTTTCATCTGTCTGAATCGGAGGAATTTAAAACCCAGAATTCATCTCTGAGATGCTCTCGGCTTAGCAATTTAGACTATATTTATTTCTTCTCAAACCAACTCTGAATTCATTTTAAATAATGCTCCGATGTGGTTGTGTGTTTCTTTTTCCTCTAATACCATTCAAATTTTCTATTAAACTCAGACTCATCGCCTTAATTAGCCTTCTCCTCTTGATAGTTCAATGTTCTGACATTGCATTTTTCATTCCAGACTCCATAGCCTAAATGTCATCTCTGTTCCTCCAGTCATTCAACAACAAACCCCAAAACAAACCTAATCTAGCCAATGTTTTCTATAGATATACCCATATTTATCGTGCACAGCAACACCACAAGGTAAATCGTGCTTTTGCGCACCTATAACCACTATGTACTTCTTCTTCGTCGTGCTAGTAACTTGTGCGCACTACTTTTGCATTGTGCACCAATATCCACTATGTGCAGTTTTGGTTCTTGCACTGATACCTGTTGTGCACACCTTTTTTTTTTAATCGTGCATTGATATTCCACATGCATTTCGCTCTATGCATTGCACCATGCCAAAGTTCAATATGCCCCCACTGCACACAATAATATGCGTGCACCATTGATTACACTGTCACGAGACAACCTATACTCATATTATGCGCGCACCAACCAAACTCCTCTGTGCTTTTGCAATACTGCGCACACCACGTGCACCATTAATATGTATGTGCACACCGTGCAATGCTAAATTTAGCACGCGTATCTGCACACCAATATTTTTCCACGCGGTACTAAATTTTTATCGCCCGCACCTACACATTATCATTTTTCCGCACAGCACCAATATTTAATGCGCGCATCAACACGCCAATACCTTGTCGCATAGTGTCGAATTTTACCTATCCTGATATTTTCACTGCGCCATATGAATTTTTGGTGTGCCCAACTAGGCACATTCAACTTTATGCGTATCAATTCCTCGTGAATTCAGCGGCAAAAATTGGGGCTTTTCCCCAATTCACCATAGACATTCTACAACTATGAATTCGTTCAATTTCACCCCAATAACATCAGATCACCTCTGTAACAACAGATCATTGTGGGTTGACATTTTTGGAACAAATTTTTCCTAAACTCAATTCACGAATTAGGAATTTTAATTATAAAACGTGCTCCAATTGTCATGGATTCACTGTAACTTCAAATTCGACCAATTCCAGGTCTGAATTTGCTAGAACATGTATTAAATCAGTAATATCTCATCACTTGGCTAAATTTCTCCATTTTCTCATGAATTCAACCACGAAAATTGGGGCTTTTCTCCATTTCCGCCCAGTTGATGTTACTTTTTACCATGGATGTTCTACAAACTAAAATTTGGCCACCTCGAAATAAATCCTCCATGACATTTTTCTTCAACTCAACTTTCTCGGCCCATCCAGGCTCAACGTTGAAAACTAAAGCTCTAATACCAATTTGTAACATCCCTGACCACCAACAGGCTAGGGCATGCTACTACTCAGACACTTTACTTAGCTCTGAAATCGTTTTGTAACATCCCCGACCATCCATGCGGGGCCACGCTACGCTAGAAAACACTTACGTTCTCTTTGCAGAACATATTGTAACATACCCAGCATCTAACTGAGCTATGCTACATAAATTTTTCTAACTGCATGCAATTAAAACATATGCACATAGAACACCTACAGAAGATTTACATGTAAAATGTAAACAAACAAATA
This sequence comes from Picea glauca, assembly GCA_000966675.3. Taxonomy (NCBI): domain Eukaryota; kingdom Viridiplantae; phylum Streptophyta; class Pinopsida; order Pinales; family Pinaceae; genus Picea; species Picea glauca. The sequence goes on from JZKD02S2226538.1 coordinate 269,467, forward strand.
CATTTAGTAAATGCATGGATTTAGAATGAAATAATAGTGAACACATACATGCAACATATATAGGAAATACCCATAAAAATAAACACGTAAATAACAATGCAGCATGTAAAATTATCACACAATTGGCACTTATCTTGTTAAGAATGTCACCAAATATGTGCAGAACTTCCACGAACCTCCCAGCCTTAGACCACACTGTTCATCACTCTCAACAGTGAGTCACCCCCGAGCTAGGACTAAACTCCACTCAGGTAAAGGGTTCCTAACCAAGCTAATGGTTCATGAAAAACAGGAAAGACTTTGTCATGGTGCTCACTCAACTAACAACCTACAGTCTCTCATTCCCCACATGCTTGTCCCACCCAAGTGTTCCCCTTCTCTACTCAACAGTCCCTCGGCTACCCCACTTCCCTTCTAGGGCTTCAGTAACAGGCCAAAAAGGAAGTCTCATAGCCCTGTAATTGCAGTTTAGCACCTTCGGGAAATCAACTCCCATCAATTCTCTCACCCAGAGAATTGCTCACGAGCCTGACAACCCACCTCTTCAATATCCCATGGGCCTGAAAACCCACTTCTTCAGTATCCCACAGGCTTGACAACCTACTTCTTCAGTCCATCTTCCCAACTAACCAGCTACACCAACCTCTGTGGCCATGGATACAAGTTCAGATACAGTGAAATGAATGTCTAAGGATAATTGACTGCGTGAGTGAAAAATGGTCATGGAACCCTAGTTGAATGATGGAAGGGATGATGGAAAAGATGCCCATCAGAATTATGGGGGAGATCCCAAAATGAGGTAAGTCCCAACAATATGTATGCATGTCCCCAACTTGACACTTGTCATGTTGGGAGCTACTTTGGCCCACTTGTCCCCAACTTTAGAACTTAGAATAAAATAATTATCCATACTTTATGATTTTAAGAAATATTAATATAATATTCTTGTTTGGCTCAGGCTCCCTAGCTTAGCCCCTTTCCTTAACTTAGCCCATCCCTTTCCCTAACTAGTGGATCTTATTTCCCTATCTCTTTTATCGTGGTCGGTCTATGCACAGTGATGTATTTTATATTAAATATGAGACATGTACAAAAATAGGCGCACTGGCCTTTAACATCTAGGCTCTCCGGCCTAATCAAAACATAAGCATCTTAGCTTATAATAACTGGCTCACCAGCCTATAAAACATATCATATACACAAAGGCTCCCTGGCCTCAACATCGCGTGCACTTAAGATGTTGCGCACGGTATCCTAGAATGTGCACACTTCCTCATTTTAATGCACAGTACATGCATGCACTATGCCGTGAAATGTGCATACAAAAATGATATCAAAATAGTTCACCAGCTTAAGTACATTTGTATTTACACTTACAGTTGGGGTTCTACCTGGGGATATTACACACAGGGTGAGGTGCTTAGTTTAATTACTCCCTACTCTAATAGTTGTTATTGTTGTTTCTTCACTTCATCTACTTATAGGACAAACTATCTATACCGCCCAATGTTTATCAATGGGGATTTAGGTAGAAACTATATCTTATGATCCACATCCCTCTTAGGTGGTAACCCTTAGGCTCCTGGAACACTTCTTTGTATGCCTACAACAACTCCTCCAACTAATGTTTTTACGCTTTAGTGCATCCCTCCAAATATGCCTTTACTTTTACCAATTCATTTCTTAGTTGATTATCTCTTAACAAGAGTAATACAAACTTCCTACTAGAACTGATCAATTTCTTGGCTTGGTTGGAACTTACTAGATAAATATTGGATTTAACTTTGTGTGCATTGATGATGAAGGATTTCCCATCCTTGATTAGGTTGTACTCATTTTGTCTCCTCATGAATATTTCATCCCTCAAGTACATTTAGGGGCTTCCAAACATTACACCACACATCAAGTGGTATTTTTTCTGTTAAAATTTTGGTATGCTCGTTTAACCATAGACAATGTCACATCATTGTCACCCAACCATAGGCATTCACTATGCCACCCCCAAAAAAACTAAACTTTACTTAGAATAATTTTGACAAGCCTACTCCAGAACCAACAGATAAACCCTAACCACAATTGTTGCAGCAGCAGCACAATAACCATACAAGAAGAACATACATTTTCTCCAAGAGAAGCACACAAGAGAAATACTCACGAATTCTACACTACTCCTCCAGACTTGTGCCCCTTCCAGCTATAGTTGTTTCTCCCAGAATTGTGCACCTCTAGCTACAACTGCATTCTTCTAGACTTGTGCACTTTCTAAGTGAGTATGTCCAAATGAACTAGGCAACTTCCTATTTATACTAAACTGCACAGATGACTGGGGTCGACTTCTCTTTTTGGATGTGTCTATTACCTTAATATTATTTCTCATGAGGCTGAATTCTCTCCTAGGGTTTTCTAACATTTTTTTAATGGTTCAGTTGCTTCTAGAATATTATATTCTAATTCAAAGGTTACACGTGGAGGTTAATACCTCCCACAACTACCAAAAAATCAACACTCCCTCTTAGCTAGGGAGGTATTACCTAATATGTTCTTCATGTAGTGGTCTCAAACACATCCATCCATCTCACATGGCATGGGAAAGACTCACATGGTCTTGTAAACCAGTCTACAGTTAGCATCACCATAGCCACATAGGCTATCTCATGATCAAATAGATCATGTCTCATGTAACATGACCACACAACCATCTCATGATCAAACAGATCATGTAACAATCAGCATAGCCACATGGGCTATCTCATGATGAAACAAATCATGTCACAAGTATCACCATCATAGCCATACAATCTATGGAGTATGTATTTGAGCCAATTTACATAGAACTGCGCGACTACCCAATCCAAGTGGAGTCTAAGAAACTGCAACTCTCCAGTTGACACAAAATCTGGCATCTAGATCATAAAGAACTAGTAACTTGTCATCTCACACAAAATCTGACATCTAGTTCATAAAGAACTAGTAACTCACCATCTCACACTGAATCTAGCATCTAGTTCATAAAGAACTAGTAACTCGTCAACTCACATAGAATTTGACATCTAGTCCACAAGGAACTAGTAACCTCTGGTTGGCACACCAGGAAACTGGTCCACAATGGCTAGGCATATAATCACAAGGATTAGGTGATGTAGTGTGCACACACTATCTATCTATCCCAAGGCTAGGAAACACCTCCAACCATGTAGGTTGGCCCACCAGCTTGAAAAACTAGGTAAATAACCAACTCTGAAGGCATGGCATGTGTTGACCTTGTGCGAGGTCATGCTTATAGGTGCCATAGTCAATAACATGTGTACCAGACTATTTCATTGTAGTAGCAATCTACATACCAGACTTTTTCACTGGAGTAGCAGTAACTCGACGTACCATACTTTTTCACTGGAGTATCCCTTTGCGTACCAGAATTTTTCACTAGAGTAGCCCTTTGTGTACCACATTTTTTCACTGGAGTAGCAATAACTCAACATAACAGACTTTTTCAATGGAGTAGTCGTAACTTGGCGTACCAAAATATTTCACTGGATTAGTTGTACATATTGCCCTGACTAGTGCCACAATCAGTGCTCGATCATGAACCACCTATTGTCCACTCTATTCCACATTGCTACCTAGAGTCACATATCTAATTCATCACACTTCTATAGCACTTCCCGCTACCTAGGGAACACAACACTTCCCGCTGCATGGAGACCACTTCTCGCTATCCGGGGAACACAAAACTTCCCACTACCTGGGAAAGTCCTTCTGGACCACACCAATATTTTACTCTCGACAAAGGTGTATATTTTAACCTTGTACAATATTTACTGCAAACAGATTTTCAGTAAAAGAACAGAAAAGATACAATGGAAAATACAAACATTACACAGAGATTTTCCCCTGAAAATCCAAACTGGGAAAACCAGCATATTCTTTATTCATTGATAGTGATGCAATACAATATACATATAGGAGCCAGTGAAATCCAAAACCATAACACAATGACCTGGATTAGTCAACAACCCTAATTCCTTAACTGGAAATAGAAAACAATCGGCAAAAACCATGTTTCGAAAAACACCCAAAAATGGACACAAAAATCAAGGCAACACAAAAAACAAGGAAAAATGTGACACATTTCCCAAGGAAAAACATTCTCGGGGGAGTTTCCTCCGAACCCCCACGCGGGGAACTTTCATCCCCCTACATGCTCGATGCAACATAGAAACTACTACTTGTGCAAATAATATAACACATACCCAACATTCTCCCGCTTGTTGTTTTCTTTGCATACAAAGGGTTATAGGGTTACGTAGTCAACAATCCAAGGCAACAATGCCCATGGATCCTCTACACCAAGAGAACTTCTCAGTGCTCACATATTTTGTTAATGAATCAGCTAAAACATTCTTCAAAGTGTCCACCTTCATCAACAATACTTTCTTTTCTTCAACCATGTCTCTCACAAAGTGATATTGAATATCAATATGCTTTGTCTTTGAATGATAAGTTGGGTTCTTCGCTAGAAAAATTGCACTCTGACCGTCACAATATATCCTTACAACTTGTTGTACCAACCCAATACTTGAACACAATATTTGTAACCATACTGCCTCCTTACTTGCATGAGTGGTTGCCATGTATTCAACTTTTGTAGTTGAAAGTGTCAATACAACCTGTCTTTTGCTCATCCAACTTATTGCTCCTCCAAAAAGGTTAAACACATACCCACTTGTAGATCTCCTACAATCCAGATCTCTGGCCCAATATGCATCCAAAAAGCCATGTATATCCAACACTTTGTCCAATCCTGGTCATCCTTGGTAGCACAATCCATAGCTAGCAGTGCCACGCAAATACCTGAAAACCATTTTTACTGTTGTTCAATGCTCCTTCCTTGGTTTTGACATATACCTGCTCAAAACTCCCATTGCATGTGAAATGTCTGGTCTAGTACATACCATTGCATACATAAAACATCCAACTACACTCATATATGGAATACAAGACATGTCCTCCTCCTCTTCATGTGTCTTGGGACACTTATCCGCAGATAACTTTACACCAACAGGAATAGGAACCTTGACCGGTTTACATTCCTGCATATTAAACCTCTGCAATATTGTCTTGACATATTTTCTCTGATTTAACCAAAGTTTCCTCTTTTTCCGATCTCTTTTAATTTCCATGCCCAAAATGAAATTTGAAGCACCGAGATCCTTCATGTCAAATTTAGAGGACAACTGAGTTTTCACATCTTGGATAATCTTCTTGTTGTTTCCTATCAGCAACATGTCATCCACATACAAGACCAAATAAATCAAATGATCACCAATTAATTTAAAATACACACAATGATCCTCTTTTATTCTTGTGAAACCAAGTCCCAACATATAAGTATCAAAATTCTGATACCACATCCTTGGTGATTGTTTTAAACCATACAGGTACTTTTTCATCTTGCATACCAGCTCCTTCTTTCCCTTCACAACAAATCCTTTTGGTTTCTTCATATATATTTCTTCTTCCAAATCCCCATGTAGGAATGTTGTCTTCACATCCATATGCTCTACTTCAAAATCAAATCCAACAGTAGAAGATAAAAAAAAAATTATAGAGGTTAACTTGGCAACAGGAGAAAAAATCTCAACAAAATCAATTCCCTCAACCCGGGAATAACCCTTTGCTACTAACCGAGCTTTGTATTTCTCCACTTTTCCTTCTGCATTCATCTTCTTTTTAAATACCCATTTGCTACCAATGGTATTTCTTCCAGTTGGAAACTCCACTAGATCCCAAGCCCCATTCTTATCCAAGGCTGCCATTTCTTCATCCATGGACTTTTTCCAGAGATTTCTATCCTCTGAACCCACTGCCTCTATGATAGTTCTAGGATCATCATCAGTTATAGAAAAGGCAAAATTTAAACAGAAAATAGATGGAGTATACATTTTCGATAGCCTTCTTTCTCGAACTGATCTCCTCAATAATGGAGTATGAGGATCTTCTTCTTTTGATTCTTGTTCTTCTGTAGAGCCTGGTTCATCATCCTTTAAATCAAACTCTATTTTCTTTTATTCTCCCTTACTTGGTAGGACTTCCTATTTAAAAACATCATTCATTTCTCTAAATACCACATCTTGGATATACACTACCTTCTTATTTTCTGGGTTCCAAAGCTTATAACCTTTGAGATCATCTTTATATCCAATAAAGATACACTTTTCAACCTTCTTATCTAGATTACTCTTGTTTTCCTTTGGAACATGAACATGTGAATCACAACCAAATACCTTGAGATGTGTGAGAGAAGGTTTCTTACCATTCCATACCTCTTGTGGAGTCTTGTCATCCAACGTTGATGAGGGTGATATGTTGACCAAGTAACATGCAATTCCCACTACCTTTGCCCATAATTCTTTCCTCAACCCGACAGCACTGAGCATGCACCTTGATTTTTCCATCAGCGTCTTGTTCATCCTTTCTGCACTTCCATTCTTCTAAGGTGTATATGGAGTAGTCTTTTGCCTTGCTATACTGCACTTATTATAGAATTCTTCAAATTCATTCCCGTATAACTCTCTGCCATTATCTATCCTCAACACCATAATTATTTTCTTTGTTTGATTCTCAAAAAGATCCTTAAACTATTTAAACCTATCGAAGACTTCATATTTCTTCCCGAGGAAATATATCCAAGTATTCATCGAGAAGTCATCTATAAATGAGACATAGGACATAGATTTTCCCAATGATGGGACCGACACAGGTCCAAAAACATCACTATGAACTAGTTGTAAAATTCCTTCTGCCTTCATTGCACCAAAGGAGAATCTTACCCGATTTTGTTTCCCATGTACACAATCTTCACAGAAATAAAAATCCAGAGAGTAGTTAGACATACCTTCAACCATACCTTTACTGTGTAGTAGTTGAAGACCCTTCTCTCTAATATTCCCTAGTCTTTGATGCCACAACATAACCTTTTCTCTAAATATTGTAGGAGTTGTTTCTTCTTCAACTCCAATATCAGGAACAATCTAACTATTACCCGCATCACTAATAGTGCTTTCTTATAGATTATACAGAGTTCCAAACCGAACTCCCTTCAACAACACCATTGCTCCTCGAACCATCCTGTAGGTTTCCTTTTCAAATATTGTTTTTACCCTTGCATCGTCCATTTTTCATACAAAAATCAAATTTCTGACCAATCCTAGGATGTGCAAAACACCAGGTAGTGTTCTAATCCTTCCATCTATGAGCCTCAACTTGAATTTTCCTCGTCCTATGATTATGGTTGTCGATTCATCACCTAGGAAAACATTACCTCCATCATACCTTTCATATTCACAAAACCACTCCAAGTGGGGATTCATATGAAAGGATGCACCTGAGTTAACCAACCACGTGTTGATATTATGGTAGATGCGGGAGGTATTAAACCTCCATGTGTAACCCTAAAAAGAATAGAATATTTTGGGAAGCAAGAAGAAAACCTAAAGCATTGGACATAACCCTAAAAGACAAGTCCACTAAATAAAATATTTAATATTGATTTTTTAGCCTTTAGAAAGAGAATTCATCCCAGATAGCTAAGGAAGAGCAGTATAAATATAGGATACCAGATCTCATTTGGACACACATAGCTCGCAACTGTAGAAATTTAGTAAGTGCGGAAGTCTGGAGAGTAACTGCAGTTGCAGTTGTTATTGAATTAATCGGTAAGTGAAGACACAAACAGATATCCCTAGCTTCCACGTGAAACTAGAACAAAACAGAATAGAATACACACTTCACCTTAAACTTCATCATCATATAAACTAGTTTAATGAGGTACAAGTGACATACCTTTTAAATGATGCTTCATCCTCACTAGTGTTGTCCTTGTAGCTCCTTCCTTGAGTTTGCATAATAGTAAGCATGTCTAGGAATCACAAACCAACAAAGAGGGAAAACAAATATATATGTATTCTAATGAATTCTATGTATATGATCAAGGAATTATACAATAGAAGACAAGATGCTTCTATAGGGAAGAAATGTACTATTGTATTAAGTGAATAGAAAGTGGAGAATACAACCTATGCCTTGATGTTGCAAGGTCCCCTTTCAATGTCTCTTTGCTTCAACACACACACCTTTTCTCCAATGCCTTGAATGAAGAAGATCCATAATTCATCTTAAAGAACTAAAGAAAATCTCTCAAGCATAATTTGAATTATAACTCTCCATACAAATCTTAGCCTATTCAACCTTATCCTTTTCCATGAAAGATCCCTCTTTATATAGTGTGAAAGAGAGATGGATGAGGAGATTAGGATGATCCCACCAAATCACAGAAGCGAGTAAGATCCAAACCGATTGGAGGCCACCTCATCTTCTAGAAGATTCTCTTCTAGAACATTCGTGAAATTTGACATTTCCTATGCTTTAAGCATCGTCGCACCCTATGTATGAGAAGCATGTGATGATGATGCAGTCCAGGTTTAGGGCAGAGTGTGATGATCAGGCATCATCGCACCCCATGCATATGGCACGATGCGATGACCTTCCTTGACATGGTTTTTGAAGGAGGAAAGAAAATCAATTTTCCCATGGAGAAAGTCTTCTTTTAATATTTTCAAGCAATATTAACACATGTCGTCAGGTGATCACTGAGGTGACCAACATAATGTGTAATAGAATGTCCCCCGAAGTATGAATCTAGAACTCGTGACAGATGAAATACTTTGTAGAATGTGTGTGTCAAAAATAAGGAGTGCATCAATCAGGAACCTGCAAACAAACAAGCATCTACATAATATCATACCATTTATGAGGTAGGCATTCCCATGATTAGACTACAAGTGACTCTAATAATAAGTTTCAAGTTATTCATGGCCACTAAACATACACTGTGGATCCATGTCATCATAATTCGGCATAGCCATGAGGAATACATTGTGGATCTATGCTCTAAAAGAATTCAAAATCGGACATAGCCACAATACATACACAGTGGATCTATGTGTCAATTCTAATTCATGAATACTCTGTCGCAACCTGGATAAAAAATGATAAGATCCAATGTCTTCATTTCCATCGTCTCTAAGTACGAATCTAACCATGTGATTACAGGTGTTGAAGTCGAACATGGTAGAAACCACTTAATTAATGATCATTAATGAAAAACATTAACAAGTGCGAGGGAAATCACCATTGATGTCAATGACTCCCAAGGTACCCTAGTACAATCCAACAAATGTGAATAAATGATTTAAATTTGAACACTCGATGGAATATTCCAATCAGTGGTTAATGATGTGGACCCACTATCGAAAGTGAAGAAACCTTCCATTGAGGCATCCAGGATCTAAGGTACTAAATTATTTCTAAGTCTTGTTCCTGAATAATGTGTTGAAGTTGACAGGAAACGACTCATCACGGGAGGGCCTTGATGTATCCCTCATCAATGAAATGAAAAATGTAACAGATTTGAAGTAGATCAAAGTATGAAGTGATTCGGAACTAACTCAAGAAAATCCGACATCGTAGAAAATTTATAACTGCATATGGTTGACTTGATAGAAGGCTTGTTTAGGTTAGACTTCTCTTGAACATATGAATGACAAGAAAATGGTCTTGGCAGTATTGACTCAAGGAGGACCCAACATATGAACTTGTGGATGGTCAAACGAGAGACAAATGGATTTCCCAACCCAGATGTAATGATGAAGGGGGGTGTCATGTTCAAGAGCGACTATTACTGCCACTAACACAAATACAGAGACACATTTCTTTCCCAATTTTCCCCCACCATTTCTGGCGAGTACCTCTTTATTTTTATGCAAGATTGAAGAGGATAAAATATGCTTGTATATGTAAGCTCATCCTTTGAATGAGTCCCTCGAAGTATGTTTAACGAACCCTAAGAAGGAGTGGTTCGACCCCATATGGGTCTTTTTATGTTTGTTTAATGAGTCTAAGGAAATAAAAATCAGGGGTTTTTCAATTTTAGAGAGTCTAGAAAACACTTAAAGATAACTCCATCAAATCCTTTCTCATAAATTAATCTAACGAGACAGAAAAAATTATAATCTACTGCTCATGAGATGTTTTCTTCAAATACTTTTACGAGTGTGAAAAGAACAAGCTCGCTCAGCCATATTTTCATGTTTAGGGAGCTTGAAAAGAGATTAAAGGATACTCCATAGGTTTTATTTTTTGTGTTGCCAATACGAGTTCTAAAAAATGACAAAATACTACTTGATTACGTTCTCATGGTTTCACGAGCGTGAGAAAGAATTAAGAATTTTCTCAGATCTTTTCCTGAAAAACCCTAAAAGGAATTGTGCATGCAAAAAATATACAAAAATAAACCAAAAAAGGGTTGACCCTTGTTCCAACGTCTCATCTCTAGACTTTCCAATCTGCAAAAGTCAGCACTTGTAAAGTTGTTAAGACTTTTAGGGCACAGATAAAGCATAAAAATAATATAATTTGCGAATGAAAAGTGATAAAAGTCAATAAAATAGGTTAAAAAGACCATTTTACCATTTCATTTGTAAGTTTACCCAAATATTGCTCCAAAGCCCTTTTTCACCCCGATTTTCAAATGTTGATTATGGAGCGTGCGACGGACCATTTCACAAATCATCTCTGCCAAAGAGGTAATCTCCTTCTCCTTCATATTTTCATGGTTTCAAAATTGATTTTTATTGGTTAAATTTGTGTCTTTGGGTAAATTTTTAGGGGTTACCTGCGCATTGAGATCGTCGCAGGTGCCCTATATCGTGAACTGCAACGATCTAGGATCATCGTAGGCAAACCTATAGGTAGGGTGTGACGACATCGCACTACACGAATGTACAGGCCTACAACGACCATAGACAAAGATTTAAAAAATATAAACCTAACAAGAAAAAACCCCCAGAAAATAATTTTATGTTTCTAATCTCATCTTATGGTTCCTTGGTAAGATTTCCTTGGTTAAGATGTTGGAGTGGCGCAAACGAGAGCATGAGGAAGAATATTAATTCATCAGAAATGACCCAGGAATAGTTATGGCTCTCATATAGTGTGGGTTACTAAAATTATTCAAGATTCAAGGCATGATATCCGAGTTAAGACTACTAGAGTACTTGGTTCACATGTGGGATGTGAACGAGTAGGAATTTCACGTGGGTGTTAACACACTCACTATAGATATCGAGGATATCTATTTCCTGATAGGACTATCTTGTCATGGTTCACGGGTGACACTTACAGGTAGAAGGGGTGGAGGTGAGCCCATGGACTACTACGTCCTCCATCACTGTGTGTTGGGTACTGAGAAACATAGCGGGAAAGTAGCTATCAGGGATGTCCGATATTTTCCTTTTCGGACTATCCTTTATACGATTACTCGCATGGAAGGGAGTGAAGATCCTCATATGGATCTACAGAGCCATTTTCAGTATTCCATATAATGTATGAAGCCCAGGATCTTGAATTGGTGCGAAGGGGTCCTAAAAAGAATAAAGAAACAACTTACCAAGTGTCGAAATGGTGGGTTAAAACAATTTGGATATGGGTCTATTTTGGTATCATTCTTTCTAGAAAGGGTCCCTGTCCTATGCATGTAAATGGAGTGGGGTATACCTGCTCCACAGGATCCAAGGATGAAAAGGTGGGTAGATATCATGGCCCGACATGGAGGTGTTCCCATAATCAAATATGACGATGTCTTCTTCCAATGGCTGAGGACTCAGTTGCTCATGGTTGAAGACTATGTGTATGTTAGGGTGGACTTCCATCGAGATTTGGATCTGGATCTTCTTGACGTGTCCCAGTGGGGGGACATAGGTAAGAAGGAAAATTTGTTTATATAATGTTTTTGTTATTTTAATGATATCACATGTTTTTTGTGTTATTTATCTGATGACTAATCAAGTGTTCTTAATCAATGTAGATGTGGGACCTTATTGTCTGTCAGGATCATCTCCCATACAGAGGCACGGAGAGAGAGGTGATATAGCATGAGTGGTTTTCACAGACCTCAAGACCATAGAACAGAACCTGGAGGGACTGACCATGCATGTCCCTGACGCTACTGTGGATGAGCTCCCTAGGCACTACCAACACCATATGGTGGGTTTATATGCATCCATCGGTCGACTGCTCCATAGAGAAGCATGGGCAGTCGCTTGTTATAGCAAGCAACATCCTTGATGCTTTTTGTACATGAATCTGTGAGCTTCACATTTTTTATATTTTGGTCTTCGGACAAAAACACTTTTTGTAAACTCTTATCGTTATAAATATAAGGCTCCTACCGTCTTACTTGTTTTATGTAAAAAGTGTGATTTTATTTTATAAATGTCTCAAATTTATGTCTAACACATAATTAGCCAATGCATCTTTCAATGTATTTAGACATCTAGGAATGTGTTGATATTAAATGTAATCAAAATGATGTTCCAAGAGGCAAATTCGTAAATATACCCTTAACAAAGTAGGACTTCAGATAGAATAAACGTTACTCAATTGTAGTACCACTAAATTTGAATCAAGTTGTACAATAAGATGAAGGATTCCAAGTCAAAAACGTCAGTTAAAAACTCAATAACTGCACTGTATTCCACGATATTGTTAGTTGCACAACCAAGGAAAACACCATGTAGACTAATTAATTCATCAGTAGGTGCATAGATTTCCCAAGCAGCAGACACTAAGTTTTGATTATTGCGACTAGCACCATTAGCGAAGCCAATGTAGGGTAGCGAAGACACCAACATCTAGAAACCAAGCACAATGCAAGGTAAGCAACCAAAATATGGAACCAAAAACGAAAAAGCACACAAAAGTATGATACATAAAAATACACAGCACTCATGTAAAAATGATTTAAGCATAGTACTTCTTCAAGTAAATCCCATTTCTGGGTTTGCTCAAAGGAATTCCATCATAATCTACCAGCTCATAAGCCCCTTTCTCCAACACTTGTTTCACAATATAAGGACCCCGCCACATAGGCTCGAATTTACCGGCCCCTAGAAAATCATGATCTTGGTCGTAAACAAGAACTAGATCACCTTCAGAAAAAACATGTGGTTTGACATGCTTGTCATATTGAGCTTTGATGCACTTTTTCTGAGTTTCAATTACTACGGCAACATCATGATGATTTTCTTCTAATTGCATCAAATACAAAAGATGTTCATCTTCAGTTGAGGTGTTAGGGAGAAGTTCGACAGCTAGTTTCAAAGATGGGATTTCACATTCAATCAGCAAAATTGCTTCAATACCATATACTAAATGGAAAGGTGTGAATCCCATGGAAGACTTAACGAATGTTTTATAGGCCCAAAATGATGAGAACAACATCATGTGCCAATTTGAATTATGAATTCCTACCATTCGTCGAAGAATAGTAGTGAGAACTTTGTTAATTTCTTCAACCTGGCCATTGGCCTGTGAATAATAGGGGGTTGAGTTTTCATGTTGAAGACCCTACTTCTCAGTAAGTTTAGACATCATGAAATTGTGGAAATGACTATCGTGATCAGTAATGATGGCTTGAGGGACACCAAATCTAGTAATGATATGATTGAATATGAATAGCGTCACAGTTTTCCCAGTATTATCAAATGTAGGCATCGCCTTGACCCATTTAATGAAATAATCCACAGCTACAATAATGTATCCATGCCCCCCAACCGAGTGAGGGTTACATATCATGAATTCAATACCCAATTTAGCAAATGGAACGACGGAAACTACAGGGTGAAGAGGAGCAAGGTGAGATCTGATCTTATTATTGTAGGTTTGAAAAGCATGGAATTTCTGGATGGTAGTAATGCAATCCTTAAACAACGAAAGCCAAAAATAACTATCTTGTAAGATATTTTGGGCAGTGGCATACCTAGACATATGACCGCCACATGCTCTAGAGTGAGAGACATTCAAAGCTTTCTCAACTTCATCGTAGGTGAGACATCGTCGAAATATGGAATCAATACCACGCCGGTAAGGGATGTCACCAAGGATAATGTATTGATGAGCTCGATACCAGATACAACGATGATCTGTACTAGAAATATCGGGCTGGAAAGTTTGAGTTTGGAGATATATGATAATATCTATGTACCATATGTCATCAGAACTGATCAGAAAGAGGGATTCTTCTGGTCAGGAATCCTCTGCCACAGTTTCTATCTCAGTAGAGGGAAGGTCGCATATCAATTTGGAAAAAACCAAAGACTTCTTTGACTTGGCGTGTTGAAAATCCAAATCAAACTCCTGGAGAATAACTATCCATTTAGAGTACTTTCCCCCCAGCAATTTTCGAGTAAGGATATGTTGCATGGGGTTGCAATCAGAAATGACTGTGGTTCTGTGTAATATGATATAGTGATGAAAACATTGAACATCTTAAACATTTGTCGAGGCCATTTTCTCCACATGTAAATATTTGATTTCGATATTCGTGAGACTCTGACTCAAATAGTATATAACATGTTCATCTTGTGAATCATCCTCTTGGACTAAAACCATAGCAATGGTAGAGTCTGAAGCAGCTACGTACAAGAAATAATATCGACTATAATCAGGTGGAAACAGTACTGGTGTAAGGGTTAAGGCGAGTTTCAAAGCTTCAAAATCTTTGTTTGCAGTGTCGTCCCATACAAAATCGTAACCTTTCTTGAGAAGTCGAGTAAATCCTTTCATTAATTCAGCATAGTTGGGAACGAATCAACGTAAAAAAATTTCCTTCCCTTGCAAACTTGGGAGCTAGCATAGTGTGGAAGGAGGAGGTATATTAAGAATAGCCTCAACCTTCAAGGGGTTTACTTGAATCCCATGTATAGACATGATAAAACCAAGAAGTCGCCTGGATTCCACACAAAAAACACATTTGTGTGGATTCAAACATATATGATAATAACGACAACGTAGGGAAATGGCCTGTAAATGTGTCGGGTGATCTTGATGACACATGGAATGCATCGGTAGACCATCTAGATAGGGTTGTATGATGTGCTTAATGTCATGAAAATCATAATACATAGTGTGCTAAAAAGTTGCCCCAATGTTTTTGAGACCAAAAGGTAGTTTCCGATATGTGAAGGTTCCCCAAGGGAAAATAAAAGCAATTTTATGTTGATCTGCAAGTAAAATATTGATTTGATTATAGCCGGAGAAAACGTCCATCAACGAGAATATTTCACTCTCGGCACAGTCTTCAACAATCTAGTCAATGAAATGGGTTGGATAATTTTCTTTGGTACAAGCTTTGTTTATATCCGTATAATCTACACAAATGCAGATCGCCCCTTGTTTCTTGTTAACCGGAACAAGATTGGACACCCAATCAGTCAAAGCCACAAGATAAACAAAGCCAGCTTTAAGGAGTTTTTTAAATTCAAGCTTAATAGCAGTGACTTTACGTGGATGTGTTGGGTGAAGTCTCTGTCAAACGGGTTTAGCATTCGAGTAAGTCTTAATTTCATGCACAACAATATCAGGATCAATACCAGGCATTTCTTTGTAACTCCAGAAAAAAATGTCACGAAATTCTTGGAAAAGGGATTTATAAGTGTAGACCTCATCACTAGAACATGAGGCATTGACATGAAAATTTTCCATGACTCTAGGTTTAATCGATATGTCAAGAGGAACGGTAGGTGAAATATTACTCAAGTTCCCTTCATACAAAATGTCGTGTGTTGACTCGGGAACATGAGAAATAACAACAACAACCAACAGAGTCAAAATCCATTGGTAACTCTCTATGGTCTCTTGTTCTAGGAAGATAATAGAATGATGATGCCCATCTTCCCATGGAGTATCTTCCATAGACATGGCGGTCATGGTCATCTCATCAGTAGGAAAGATCACATGGAATGGATCAGGAGATGTATCATTGAGAGAAGGAGGAGCAGGAGTTGTCGATTAAATAGCTTGATAATTCGATTCCACTGGACTTAGAGGCATTATGTCATCGTAACGAAGATAGTCATCGGAGCTAGGTACTACACATGGGTCATAAGAGTCAGGGGTTTCACGAGCAGAGGTTGATACCATGTTAATCGAGGTGACAAAAGGAGGAGGAATATCGGGTTGCAGAATAGGAAAAGTACCCATCAAGGTTGAATATTTTAAAAGTCCCACGCCAACATTCTCATACCCAGGAGGTGTTTTTGAAATAAAAGGTACGATGCTAGTATGTGAATCGAAATTAAAGAAGGCTAGTTGATCAACAGTAATGACTTTTCCTTGGTGTGGGAAACGTAACACACGGAAAAGAGTAGAAACAACTATGCGCATGGAGTCAATCCAACTACAGCTAAGTAGAAGGTTGTAATCAAGAGGTGCATCAAACCTCAACCTCAACATTAACCACCTTCCCTTCTAACATAATAGACAATGAAGGAAGAACACCATAAGGTTTAAACCATGTACCATTGAAGGCCTTAAGCATATTGTGTGACTCGGTAAGGGAAGGAGAGGTAATAGCTTTCCAACAAGTAACGGACATAACGCAAGTCGAGGCTCCTTCATCAATAAGGGTTCGACAGATATTCTTGTTTTCCACAACAACTTGGATTTGAAATGCTAATTGAGGAGGAAGCCTTGGAATATGGTTTTCCAAGTCAAAGATTATTAAATTAGTATTGGTAGGATAAATTCCACCAATATCCTTTAGCAGTGCCTTCCATTGAGTAGGACAACTTTGAAGGACTTTGAGAGCCAACATCGTAGAGGGTGCTTGCAAGGTCTTCTACAATACTGTAGTTTTTGGGAACACGTGCGTGAGGATTGAATGAGGAATTTCAAACAACACCCTTGGGAGGATGACGAAGAACTATATCTAGACTCGGTCATTCGAGATGAAGAGGATCCTTTGGAGGTGAAGTTAGTGGAGAAGGTTGAACCAACGGAGGTGTTAAATGACCAACTTTCTCTTTCGAAGGACTATAATCTTTGGCTCGAGTTGTGAATGAAACTTCGTTCTTCTTGGAGTCACCAATACACATAAGTACATAAGGTGTGGTAGAGGGAGAAGGTTGGTCATGAATGACCAATTGGGCCTACTGCTGAGAAGGAAAATGTTGTGAAAAAATGACGGGTGTAGGAGGTTTCTTGGTCCCCTGTAGGAACTTAGTAACCTTAGCACATCGCGGACAATATTTCGTATAATGATCATCACCACAAATAAGGAAAGGATAACACGGTTTACGTTTGTCTTTGTCATCAGCGGGATGTGTTTTGGGTTTCTCATATTTTTTATTATTATTTTTTTCCTCCTTATTCCTACCCTTCCATTTCTTTTTATTTTGATTTTTATCAGTAGGCGTAGATTGAACCGAATTGACTTCAGAGGTTTTACCAGGGGAAGGAGTTGGGTTCGAAGTATTTTGTACATTTGAACTAGTAGACTTGGGATTGGTATGATTGGCTTGTGTAAAATGAGTCTCGGCATGAAAAGTGTCAATCACGCCATCAACAACATGAGAAGCTATTGGAGGTGTTGGGGTAGTATTCGTAGAAGGACGAGGAGCATCATGGATCAAGTAGTATAGTGTGCCCATTTGCAAATAAACGAGATCTAAATATTGAGCATGACTAATCACCTGCTCTTCAGTGATGACACCACCCATGGAAACATCACGGGATATAGGCCCAATGAGTGATTTGGTCAACCACTCATCCAATAATTGATCAGGAAGGGGAACTTTGATTAAGCGTCTTCTCCTCCTCCACTCATGAATACGATCAAAAATATGAGTGGAAGAGGATTGTTTAAATGAACTCAAAATTCCAATTCTTGTCTCATATCGAATTGGAAACTGGTAATGTGTTAAGAAGGCCATGGATAGGGTATTGAAGTCATTAAAGAATCCTTGTGGTAAATCAATATACCATTTGGCTACCGAACCCATAAGAGTTTGTTGGAAAAGTCGTAATCTTATAGAGTCATCCATCAATGAGTTGGACAAACACCAAATATGGAAATTCATGATGTGATTATTTGGGTCTTCTCTTGATCGACCGTCAAACTTAGGAATGTCAAATGATAATTTGGCTAGTATGACGGGCCAATAAGGAGAATGCAAAATAGGATCATTCAAAATCCTAGATAAATCTGGTAAATCCAAAGTAGCAATAAATGGAAACTGTATGTTCACTTGATGAAACTAGTAGTTTTGAGGAGGTAGTCCTGTAGGTATACCAGTAGGACCATAAGCAGTCTGTAGATAGTTAGATAGTCCTAACATATTTGGTTGTGGAGGATTTTAATTAAGTAAGCTTCATTGGAAAGGAGCATTAGCCTGAATATTTTGACCCCAAGTAGGATTCATAGAACCTGGAAACAGTTGTATGATGTTACGGGGTGTAAAAGAATTAATTTGAGGATGTTTCACCCCAGATGGTTGTTGATTCCCTTGAAAAGGAAGACTCCAAGCTTGAGATTGTAACTCATGTATACTTTTTCCATAAACTGGGTTATGGATTCCAACTTGAGGTTGCCCCCCAAGGTGAGGTTGTCCCCCAATTTGAGGTTTCCCCCCAACTTGAGATTGCCCCCCAACTTGAGGTTGACCTCCAATAGGAACCTGAAAACCAGAAGCGACAGAATGATTGGTGCCTCCAAATATATTAGAGATATTAGGGCCAAGACAATTGGATCCTCTAGATGAAGGGAGGAGGAACATAGGTCCCCCCGAAGAGAACCTAGATAGGTGTAGGAACAAAATGACTAGCAACATTATACCCAAGAGGGAAAAAAATATTAGACCCTCTGGATGGATTCTGGGCAGGAATAGCAATGGAAGTATTCAAAGAACGATACCCAGGGGGAAGTGATGGACTTGATCTAAGTAGAAGCAGTGTTCCAATAGGAGCTTGGGTAATCACTGTATTTCCAACAAAAAGTGGCGTAGCTTGTGAGACCATGGTAGAGCTAGTGAGCTGGAGAGGAATAATTGAGTGAGAACCAACCAACAATTGGTCTGAAACTCTGATGACATTACTGGTGGTGCCAGTAAAATGATCTAAAGCTATGGTATAAGTAGTGGAAGTCACAGGCGTCTCTAACACCATAGGTTGATCAGGACTTCTCAAGCGTAAATGGATCATTCCTAGTTTATCAAAAATATCTTGTCTTGAAGAGGTCCTCCAAAGAGTATGACTAGGACCAGTAGTACTAGGATCAAAATTCCTAACAACGTGAACCGGAGTTGTAAATGACTCACTGTGAAAGAATGGATCGTCTACAATAGACTCTGTGTCAGGTCCAGTAGGTATTTCAATGTATTCTTCAGCAACAATGTCTCTCGATGAATTAATTCGTAGCAAATGTGGATCTTGTACAGCACTCAATAACAGGTTTACGAGAAGTATTGATTCCTCCAACGAAGTAGAACTTCCAATTTCATAGGCTATGTAGTTATTAACTGCTTCTTAAAGAGAACCCTCTGGTGAGTTAGGAAGTAAAGGGATGTAATATTTTGGATCTTCTATAGGTATCCCTTGCATCCTATGTGAACGACGAGGGCCAATGTTGGCCAACCAAATAAAGAATGAAACAAATCTATGGCCAACCAGAGAAACAAACAGCACTCACTAATAAAATCTAGAAATCAAACCAAGCAAACAAACCTTCTTATTTCGAAGTCACTAGTTGGTGATGAAATCCAACGTCATGAAATTAAGACAAGAAGGGGATGGGATAAAGAGGTTGGAAAAGTTACATTGATGACCTGCTTAATGGACTTACACCCTGGTTCAAGCTCCCATACATAATTGTGGGTATACCCGCCAAGGATCCATAGTGAGTTTGGCCAACATCAATTCCAGGTACCGTAAAGACTTGCCCCTCCACAGTCACCTTGTGTAAAGACCCTAAAGCTATAGGCTACTAAGGTTACCAATTATGAAAATGATGCATGGGGAAACAGTCAACAGTCTGATCCACACTCAAAGGCAGGGAATCTAGCCTGAAATCAACTTGAGAAGCTCCCCACATGTTTTTCTTCTCAATTGACCCCCAATAATACGCATAATATCTACACTAAGACCGACAAAGCAGGGTGAGTAAATCTGTCAGTCCTAATGCGGACTCATGATTGACCCTTGTGTTAGAAGGGCTTCCCAGGAAAAAATGTAGCAAGTGGATTTAAACTCTCCCTATCACAAGATACTATTATGTATTTTGATGCTTTGGAGAGTGTGCCTTACAACCTATTCCAAAGCGCTATCCTAGATAATGTTGGTGAAAAGAATTTCTAGAAAATAAAAGCTGCTAATAAATTTTAAAATTACGTTGTATTTTAAAGGTTGTTGTTTACTCAAAAAGGAGACGGAAATGAAACTAATGATGTATCGACCTTGACCCAATAAAATGAAAGAAGAGATGAGTATGAAATCTTTCAATTCAATGAACTCTAATTACAACAGGGAGAAGGTATCTTTCTTTGAAATACAAAAGCTACAAAATACAATTCCTCAATTTTTGAATGAAAAAAATTCCAAATAATCAAAAGCTACAAAATTTTACAATTTTCTCATTTAACAAATATTTTGAATGCAACAATTTTATTGTGAAAAAATTCTAAAAAGAAGAATGATTTTCAGTTCTTTCTTTCTCAAATCAGATCAGATATGCAATGAAGGAAATAAAGTGTAATCCAAGAAAATTAATACACTCTCAACATTATTCCCAAATCAAACTTATAATGTAGAAAAAAATAAAATGATGGGAAAGCCTTTTGTCAAATGCAAACAAAAATGTTTCTCAATTACTTAACAATCTAGAAATCAAAAACAATCCAAAACTTCAAATAAATCAAAGATTCTTTGTCAAGCAAGCACTCAGGACCAAGATCTAGAGATTATACTCTTGTGACAAAAATCAATAGAAAAACTTGCAAAATTTACAAAGAAAAAATTTTGATTTCTAAAAATCAGTCAAATTCAAGCTTCAAACTTATAAATCAATCAATCATTGGTGTTAGAAGTTCATCCCAGGAAATTGAGGCAAAATTGGGTGGAAAAAAATAAAAATTGGTTATCTTCAACAATTCCTACAGGAATCGTCGCAGGTCGTAGTGGAGCACAGTGCGACGATCTAGGTTCATCGCATGCTTCAAACAAGGTACAGTGAGACATCGTTTCACTGGTCTGCACTAGTAGAGTGCAACATCAGAGGATCGTCCCAATCTGTCTATAGAATACAGTGCGACAATCTCTAAAACTAAAGGAAAATGGAAAGAAAGACAAAAAAATTCAATGAACTTCCAGACCCAGTGAGTCTAGATGGATCATCCATAGACTTAGAGAATGAATTTGACCAAAATAAGGCAGGCTAAAATCAAATAAGAGGCAAAAAACCAAAATAAAGTCAATTCCCCAGTATGGTCGCCAATTTTGTTATCAGATTAATCGGTAAGTGCAAACACAAACATATCTCCTTAGCTTCCACAAGAAAATTGAACAAAATGGAACAGAATACACACTACGCCTTAAGATTCATCATCATATAAACTATTTTAATGAGGTACAAGTGACATACCTTTTAAACGATGCTTGATCCTCGCTAGTGTTGTCCTTGTAGCTCCTTCCTTGAGTTTGCAGAATAGTAATACTTTCTAGGAATCACAAACCAACAAAGAGGGAAAACAAAGATATATGTATTCTAATGAAGTCTATGTATATGATCAAGGAATTATACAATAGAACACAAGATGCTTATATAGGGAAGAAATGTACTACTGTATTAAGTGAATAGAAAGTGGAGAATACAACCTATGCCTTGATGTTGCAAGGTCTCCTTTTGATGGATCTTTGCTTCAACAAACACCTTTGCTCCAATGCCTTGAATGAAGAAGATCCACAATCCATCTTGAAGAACTAAAGCAGAGATCTCAAGCATAATCTAAAGTAGAACTCTCCATACAAATCTTATCCTATTAAACCTTAGCCTTTTCTATGAAAGATCCCTCTTTATATAGTGTGAAAGAGAGATGGATGAGGATATTAGGATGATCCCACCAAATCAGAGAAGGGAGTAATATCCAAACCGATCGGAGGCCACCTCATATTATAGAATATTCTCTTCTAGAACATTCGTTAAATTTGACATTTCTTATTCTTTAAGCATCATCACAGTCTATGTACAAGTAGCATGCAACGATGACGCAGTCCAGGTTTAGGGAAGAGTGCGACGATCAGGCATCGTTTCACCCCATGCATATGGCAGGATGTGACGACCTTCCTTGACATGGTTTTTGAAGGAGGAAAGCAAATCACTTTTCCCATGGAAAAAGTCTTCTTTTAATATTTTCATGGAACATTAACACATGTCGTCAGGTGATCACTGGGGTGACCAAAATAATGTGTAACAATAGATACTGCAACTTGTATTTTCAGTTTTAGGCTTGGACTTTCTCTTGGTTATTGTTTAGACTTTCTGCTTGGTAAGCTAGCTCTAGAGAGTGATACACTACCTTGATTGGCTATTAGGCCTAGGGTTTGCTTCCAAAATTATTCTCTGTCAATATTAAGGTGCTTGGGGGTGTCTTCGGCCTATGGTTGGGTGACAATATTGCTATATTGTCTATGATTAAACGAGCACACCTATTTTTCTAATAGGTTATAGTCCCACACTATCTTCAGATAGTCTAACCCATGGAATATATATTGGGATGATTTTGCTTAGTTACAATTGCATTTGCAGTCAAAGTTTTTTTTGCAGCAACGAAACCCTAATCCTCTTGTTAAGGCACCTTAAGTGAAGAGATTGACCTAATTTTTTGATAGCCTAGTGCGCCCTAACCTAGCGCACCTCCTGGTACTCTCAGAAAGCTAAGACGTCAAGTTTGATTTTTTGGTCAAAGTCAAAGGTTGACCAAGTCAAAGCAATCATGACTTACTCTATGAAGTTAGAAAATAAGTTAGAAGGGGCTTCTAATTTCAAATCATGCAAGACAAGGATTGACCTCATCCTTTCCAAGAATAAAGTGTTGGATATCGTAGAACCACAGTTTGAAGAAGGAAAAGAGAAGGAACCTCAGAACGTAGCAGTTATGGAGAAGTTCAAGGACAATGACATCAATGCCATGAGTATTATAGTGGACTCTGTAAAATACCACTTGATACCCTACACCTCTCATCTTGACTCATCTAAGAAGATGTATGATGCCCTAAGTAATCTCTTCTCAGTTAGAAACATTGGACAAGTAATAAGTCTGAAGAATGAGCTTCGTGGCATGAAAATCAATGATGATGAAAGAATAACATCATACTTTGTGAGAATCTCTCAATTGAGAGATCAACTACAGCTATTGTAGAAATCATTTCAAGGAACTAGTAAATATAGTACTCAACATCCTTCCCAAGACATGGGATGCATTTGTCGCAAGCATGAACACAAGAAAGGAGTATCTCACATTTGAAGAAATTTGGACTTGTTGTGCATAATAAGAATCAAGGATTAACACAAAAGAGAAATCCCAAAAGAAATACTATGATCAAGCCTTCACAGCAAAATTCAAGAATTTCAGGAATAAGAGGAAGATTGTCTTAAGGAAGGAAACAAACGAAGCATCATTTGTCGAAGAAAGGGAACCCTCAAATAAGGCCAAGAGGACAAAATAGACTTCTTATTCTAAGTCAAGGGAACAATATTAATAAAAGTTCTTGTACATACCATGTTTACATAGTTTCTGTACATATCTTTCATATCTATTTCTTATAAGATAAGATGTTCAAGTGAAACAATACCTATGGAAGATTAACAAGATAAGGATTGTTATCACGATGACTACAAGTCAAGCAATACACATGAAAAGATGAAGTACGTTGAAAACCTTTAGTAAAAATTCATGTGGAAGCTATTATATAAGTAACAACTACCAGATAATCTGAAATCAAAATAAAAATTGAAGATACCCAGAAGAAGTCAAAATAGAAAGAATTCAACAATCAAGAGGAAATTAGAAAAAGACTTGTGACACTTTGCAGAAGGCAATAAGGATGCAGACGAAAGTGTGGACTCTCTTATATGGAGGGATATGATTACAAAATTCCAAAATAAGAGCATGCATTCATGCATGAAGAAAGGATTATGATGGATATAATCCTAAATGATATGATCCATTAAGAATTATGAAGTATCTATCCATGTTCCCATTGAAAGTAGCAACCATGATAAGCAGCATGTGTTCAGTTTTACTCTAGAAGAAGTCTTCTTCGAAAACAATCCTTAAAGTATCCTTGGTTTTCCATCTACATCCATGATCCTATGATGAAAGGAAGAAGTTGGAATATTCAGGTCATATAGAATACCCCATGAACCCAAGAGATAAAGAGAGACATGAGGAAGAACATGAAGATTCCAAGAAAGAAGGAAAAGAAAGAACAACCAATTATTATACCAAGAATCACAGGACTACCAGCTTGGTTTGAACCCACTAAGAAACAATCAAGCAGAATAAATGGAAGTTATGATAAAGAACAATGTATAGAAAATATGAAAAAGACTTATGAATGGAAGCATTACAAGATTCAAAGGTTCTTCCAAAAGGACGGAAAAGACTATGACAACAACTTGTTCCAGATATACCTCTTGTAGTATCCATGGATTGGAATTTACATGTAAAAGACTGTTCTTCGCAATAAAGCAAGTGAGAAAGAAGTGTATACCAAAAAGAGACCCATGTATGCAGATATAAGAAGACCTTGTATGGATTCAAACAACTTGATACATAGTATCTCATATATAGCAAAAGCATGGTGAAAACTTTCTATGACAGAGATAGTGTATCAGAATAGTTACTCAAAAGTCTAGGTTGATGGATTGATAATCCATGAAAAACTCTCATGATGATAGAAGAAGTGCTACTTGGATATGTTTTAGTTTAATCCTTTCCATGACATCATGAGCTATCAGGAAACAAAAGTGTTGGAATCGACCATGATATATTGTAATGATCAGAGTTATATGAAGCCTTTAGAGAAAACTAATGTTCCATGACAGAGCGAAGTACATTGAGATCAAGCATTATATTCTCCGTGATGAAGTCCAGAAAAGAGAAGTGGTTCTCCAATATATCTCCACAGATGAGTAGACAACATATATTTTGGTAAAGCCTATGTCCAACATGAAAATTTTGCGTACTTAAGAAACAAGTTGGGGCTCGTGGAGACGAATTCCTTATTGAAAAAGGAAAGATATTACTCCCAGGTTGGGAGGGAGCACTAATATGTTATTGATTCATGGAAAATCATTTTTCAGTTGGAAAAATGGTCTAATATGAGCAGTTCCTTTCCAATTTCGAAAGTGGTTTGAGATTTCTGACAGATAGAAATTTCCCAATTCGGAAAATGGTCCAGATCGAACAGTCAT
Source organism: Picea glauca (assembly GCA_000966675.3). Taxonomy (NCBI): domain Eukaryota; kingdom Viridiplantae; phylum Streptophyta; class Pinopsida; order Pinales; family Pinaceae; genus Picea; species Picea glauca. The sequence goes on from JZKD02S2226538.1 coordinate 294,830, forward strand.
TTTTGCAATTAAAATGGTCTGATAGATTGTTGATGTACCAGAGACAGTGATTCCCCTTGTGGCCAATGTGGGGAAATGGTCTAGGACAGTCATTCTTCTTGGAAGTCACTCTGATTAGTGGTCAAGTAGAATGGTTTGTCTTGTCGGGCAGTCATTCTTTCGAAGTTCACAGTTGTGAGTAGTTTCGAAGAATGGTCCATTTTGGAGGTTGGTGCAGGAAAGTCATTTCCATTAGGAAATGGTCTGAAAAACCATTCCCTAGGGTAGAATCATTCTATCTAGGTTTCACTATGATCGGTGCCAGAGGAATGGCCTAGTTAGGTGAATGGTCCAGGTTCAGCAATGAGGGACAGGAATTTCCTAGGGCAGACTCATTTTCTCCAGGTTGAAATATGATCAGTGTTAGAGGAATGGCCTGGTTAGGTGAATGGTCCAGGCTCATAAATCATTATTCTTTTGTTCTTGAGAATAATAGTCCAAATATCCCATGGTTGATGTTTTACTTTCTGAGGGTAGATGCTCTTCCATATCTCACAGATGTGAGTGGAAGAATAGCCCAGATGACTCAATTTATATCATAATATTGTTTTATGCAGGATGATATCATATGATATGATTGTTGTAGATATTGTATGTCTTTGGATAGTAGATGTATACTACTGTGGTGGATGTGTTCCACTGGTTGTGACTATGCGTCACTAATTAAGTAGTCGTGTGCTACTTGGTGTGGTTATGTACCACTTGATAGTAGTTGTGTACTACTATGGATAAACAAAGTTGTGGTCTATTGAATGGCATTGTTATGATTTCCATGAAGACTATTAGTAGTGTTGGAAATAATTATCAGCTATATGGATAGTCAGTGTGTTGGTGGACAGACATTCTCTAGGTGGAAAATGGTATAGAAGTTTATTCTTCTAGGATGTATGTCTGAATTAGAAGAATAGTCCTTGTATCCCATGGTGTGGCTTCCAGCATCTATTGGAATAGTTGTTCTTCTAGGACATGTGTCCAGATTAGAAGAATGGTTCTTGTATCACTATGTGGAGTGAGTGAATTATCTAACATCATGCTTGATTACTCAGATGGAGTATGGATTTGAGAGATGATACAGTTGATGCTATCAAACAATATTGATAGTGATAATGTTGTTTTTTATTTGATCATGAGATAGATTTTGTGGCTATGATGATGCTACTGATTGAATGGTATGTTTGTGCTCAAAAAAATTACCTTTAAATACCTCCCTAGCTAGGAGGGAGTGTTGATATTATGGTAGTTGTGGGAGGTATTAAACCTCTATGTGTAACACTAACAAGAATAGAATATTCTAGGAAGCAAGAAGAAACCCTAAAGCATTAGAAATAACCCTAGAAGACGAGTCGGCTAAAGAAAATATTTAATATTGAGTTTTTATCCTCTAGAAAGAGAATTCAACCTAGACAGCTAAGGAAGAGCAGTATAAATACAGGATAACAGAGCTCATTTGGACACACACAGCTTGCAACTGCAGAAATTTTACATGTGTGCAAGTCTAGAGAGTAGTTGCAGTTGTAGCTACTGCAACTTGTATTTTTGGTTTTAGGCTTGGACTTTCTCTTGGTTATGGTTTGGACTTTCTTCTTGGTAGGATAGCTCTGGAGAGTGATACACTACCTTGATTGGCTATTAGGACTAGGGTTTTCTTCCAAAATTATTCTTTCTCAAGGTTAAGGTGCTCAGGGATGGCTTCGGCCTATGGTTGGGTGAAAATATTGCTATATTGTCTATGGTTAAAGGAGCACACCTATTTTTATAACACCATGCCTCATGATCTGCATGTGTGCTTGAAGAAGCCAAGTACACATCCCCTCCTTCTTTCCTGGATGTATTTTGTCCTGTAGAAGGATATTCTTCAGATCCCTTATTTTTCTCAACTTTGGATCTACATTTCTTATTGTAGTGCCCTTCTTTTCCAAAAATCCAACATAACTTTACAAACTTTCCGGGATATTTATATCTACCCTTAGACTTAGATCTCCCACTTGAGAACTTAGATCTATTTCTTTTCTGGGAGCGTCCTCCTGCAAATAATGTGTTTGTGTTATGTCCTTCCATTTTCTTCCATCTCATCTCCTTCGAAAACAAGAATGAGAACACTTTATCAAACTTCAAGGTAGTTGTATTACTACCTATGGCCACAACCAGACTATCCCACAATTCTGGTAAAGAACACAATAAACTGATACACTTATATTCATCTGAAATTTTAGTCTCAATAGATACTAATTGACTTGCCACAGTATTGAAGGCGTTCAAATGATCTGCCACTGAGTCTCCATCTCTCATCCTCAGGTTATACAGCTTATTTCTCAGGAATAGTTTATTTACTAAGGACTTAGACTGATACAGCTTCCACAACTTATCCCATAAATCCTTGGTTGTAGCTTCCTCTGACACATTCAGTAATATTGAATCTAAGAGACACAGTTGGATTATTCTCTTCGCCTTCTGGTCCAAATTTTTCCAGTCATCTATTGAAGTTCCTGTAGGTGTAGTACCTGAATCTACCATAATCCACTGATCTTTGTCTACCAACAGATCTTTCATCTTGAGCTTCCACGGCTCAAAACTTTTCCCATTAAACTTCTCGATCTCCATTTTTTAATTGCTTGCCATTTCTTTTCACATGAGAAATCAATACCACATATCTTCCATTGTAACAAGGCTTATCATAGTCTCTATCCAAACCCTTGACCACAAAGGAATCCCCCTGAAGCCAACAAAGATCTAATACCAAATGTACATTTTAACCTTGTACAATATTTACTGCAAACACATTTTCAGTAAAAGAACAGAAAAGATGCAATGGAAAATACAAAAATTACACAGATATTTCTCCCCTAAAAACTCAAACCGGGAAAACCAACATATTCTCTATTCATTCATAGTGATACATTGTTTACAATACAATATACATATAGGAGCCAACAACATCCAAAACCCTAACCCAATGACCTGGATTAGTCAACAACCCTAATTCCTTAACCGAAAATAGAAAAACATTGGCAAGAAACATGTGCCGAAAAAATTCCCAACAATGGACACAAAAATTGAGGCAACACAAAAAAACGAGGCAAAAAAGTGACACATTTCCTGAGGAAAAAAAATCTCGAGGGCGTTTCCCCCGAACCCCCGTGCATGCGGATTTCACCCCCCTTGCGCTCTCGGCATAATGTAGACACTACTACTCTTGCAAATAATATAACACATACCCAACAAGAGGCTTGGTCAATATATTTGCTTATTTGTAGCGATATATTGGAGCTTCATTGCTCCTTTCTGCACCATATATCTGATATAATGGTACCCAATCTCGATATGCTTGGACTTGTCATGAAACACCAGTTTCTCTGTCAACTTCACACAACTCTGGCCATTTTCACACTAGATACAAGTCACCTTTAACTCAAGATCAAGCAACTTTTGAAGCCATGTTGCTTCGTTGCTAGCTAAACATGTTGTTATGTACTCTTCCTCATTCGTACTGAGAACCACACTAATATTATTCCTACTAAATCATTAGATCAGAGATGATCCCATACTGAAGCAACATCCAGATGTACTCTTATGGTCTGCAACACTATCGTCCCAATCTGAATCGTCAAATCCTTGTAAGCTTATCTCACAATCTGAAGCATATCTGAGTCCATAGTCAATTGTACCCTTTAGGTACCTCATCATATGTTTTGATGCAATCAAGTGAAAACATCTTAGCTCAACCATATACTAACTTAATGTGTTCACTACAAAACATATATCTAGCCTCGTGTACATTAATGAACCAATCATCTGTCTATACATGGTAGCATCCATTGTCTCTAAAGATGTATCACTCAATGAATTTTAGATTTGTCACCATCGGTGTAGGTATGTATTTACAATCCATCATTCCAAATATCTTGAGAATATCTACAGCATATTTTCCTTAGCATAGGAAAATCTCATCCAATTTCTACAACACCTCTAGACCCAAGAAAAAATGCATCATACCCAACTCTTTCATCTCGAGCTCTGCATCAAGCTTCCTCTTGCACTCAATGATGAGCTTCTAGTTCCCTATTAGAAACAGGTCATCCACATACAATAGTAATATCATTGCTCCACCATCCACAACCTTGTAGTAAGGGTTCGAATCTACTTTACTCTTGGTAAATCCCAATCTCATCATGAAACTATCTGATCTGACATATCATTCCCTAGGTGCCTGCTTAGGCCCATACAAATATTTCTTCAATATGAAAACATGTGACTCCTTCTCATGTGTCGTGTGGCTTCTCTATGTATACTTCTTCTGACTACTAGAGAAAGTGTCTTGTCATAATATTCTCCCTCTTGTTGGGAGAATCCTCTGGCCACAAATCAGGCTTTGTACATCTCTATGCAGTCATCAACAACATGTTTGATCTTGTAGATCAATTTGGAATTCACCACTAACTTCCCTTTTGGTATCAAGGAAAAAATATATATCCCAGTCCTTCTGACTGGCTTCCCCCTCTATCATTAAAGCAAGGGAATCATTCTAGGAGGTCTCATATCTCCTTGAAGCCTCTGAATCTTAGATCTATCCTCCTGAAATCATGGCACTTGTCTGTCACTACTGGAAGACATCTCTCTCTCCCATTTGAATCTAAGGAGGAATACTTTTTGAATGAAAGCCTCTAATCCATTGACTCTCTTTAAGATCATATTCACTCTGATTCTCCATGATCCCTTTGAATCTTGACTCCCTCTGAGTCTATATAATATTTGGAGCCATCTTCTCCCTCTGTATGTGATGATTTCCTTTGAAGTATCCTATGAATGGTCATGGGTATCCTATTGCTCCTTACTAGATCATGAGGGTTGAATCTCTCTGACATCATATTCACTATGAGTCTCCATGATCCCTCTGAAGCTTGACTCCCTCTAAGTCTATATAATTTTTGGTTTGCCCTCTCTATGTGATGATTTCCTTTGAATTATCATATGAATGGCCCTCAGTAGCCTGCTCCTCCCTACTGGATCACGAGGGTTGAATCCCTATGAACTCTATATTCTTCTGATTTGGTACTTGGTGGGGTCGTCTACCTCACCATTGGTGGAGTCATATGCTCCTCATGATATGGCTCATCAATGCTATATATCTTTTCATTCTACAAAGTGTCACAGGACCATGTTGGTTTCTTCTTGGTTACTGCAATGATTTTGGGTAGGCCCTTCTGGCTCTACTAACTCTTCCTGATGATTCGAGTAGTAATAAACTGAACTAGAGGGATATGTTCAGTCATCTTTGGAGCCTTTTTCTCCTTACAATCAATCTCCATATGAGATACTATGTATCTCATAAAAGTACCCTTCTTCGTCCTCTTTTTCTTTGGTACATGGATGTATGCAGTAGAGTATACAATTTCTTATCTGGGTATTCTACTCCATGTCTCAAACTAGAGACCATATAATATGTTGCCTCCTACAACCGTCACTATAGCTTCCCTTGGGGTTATCACCTGTGACCTTCCCGTAAAAATACCAACAATAAAGGAAATTAATAGACAAGAATAATACTCTTATAATAATAATAAAGACAATGACGAGAATAATCGTCACAATATCTCCTTCTCAGAGCCATCACTTGTGACCTGCCTGGAATAAGATAAAAAACTAAAAATGCAATAATAAGAAATAGGAACAACACTCTTCCCAGTGTTGTGACCAATCATTTCTCCATGGTAACCTACCCGAGACAAGATCAACAAGAGAAAAAGTATTTCCAATATAATATCATTTTCATAATAACATATCTATGTCAACAAGAATAAAAGACAATTTCATGGTAAACAACATATCATTACCAAAGTGACCTACCTGGAAGAAAAACAAGAAGTATCTCCTAGAGGATATGCTAGTTCATCTTTCAAACAAGTACAATAAGCTTTTATATCAATAGTACTCACATGCTATCAAGTATTCATTGTATCTAGTAGTAATAGAACCTTTCAAGGATTGTTGTCACAACTATAATGTTTACTTGTATTGTAGCAATTATCAAACTTGAATGTGCAAATTGGAAACTTATCAATTTAATCAATCAAACCTAGAACATGGAGTCTTATCTTCAAGAATTAGTGTTTTTTTCTTTTATTATGAGTCTCCTTCACTCAATATGACAAGTATTCTCTCCAACTTGTCCCCTATACTAAGACAATATTCTTTCTTGACAAAAATCTGAGTTAGGGAATATAATGCAAGTAAACTTGAAAATATCAACCTTAATCAACCTAATACTTTGACTAGAGTTAGCTTATAACTTTAAATTTGACCAAAGGTTAGTATGATAATCATAAATTCAATAGATCAAAATACAACTAGATGTTCATAAGATCACAATAATTCCATAACAACTAGAGGCATATCAAAAAAATCAAACCTGGAGTGCATTGTTCATCTGAATCTGTTGGATCTAAGATCCCTCTAGATCTACAATTGTTTCTTGGAAAAAATATCCCTTCTCCTGCAAATACCCTTAAGATAATGATACAGTTTAAACACATACAATTACATACCTCTGGAAGGAGCGGCAAACAATGGCGAGCAACGACGAGTCCTAAAAATTCAAGGAGCTCCAACTTGCAATCTAAAGGTAGTTGGAGATGTGCTAGGGTAAGGCACACTAGGACAACCAAAAATTAGGCCCAACGTTTCACAGAAACTTCACCCGTACAAAGGAACTACAACTGGTACTGCAACTAGTGCTACAAGTGGCACTGCAACTGGTGCTACAATTGGCACTACAACTGTTGCTGCAACTGGCACTGCAACTGGCACAAAGCAATTGTAACTGATACTACAAATGCAACTAGCACTGCAAACCTAGGGTTTTATGAGGAAATCCTAATTTTTAATTTCATAATTTTGGAGATTTTATCCATGGGAAAGGTGTGCCCTACTTAGGAAACCTTTTTGATGGGTTCAGTAAGTACTCAACAAGCTTGAAAATGGGGGAAAACAAGGATATTCCTTCCAGTGGTTAGATTGTTATGAAGGAAACTAGCTCTAATACCATGTTAAAATTTTGGTATGATCATTTAACCATAAAAAATGTCACATCATTGTCACCCAACCATAGGCTTTCACTATGCCACCCCCGAGCACACTAACCTTTACTTAGAATAATTCCAGCAGGCCTGGTTCAGAACCAACAGATAAACCTTAGCCACAATTGTTGCAACAAGAGCACAATAACCATACAAGAAGAACGCACCTTTTCTCCAAGAAAAGTGCACAAGAGAAATACTCATGACTACTACACTACTTCTCCAAACTTGCACCCCTTCCAGCTATAGTTGTTGCTCCCATACTTGTGCACCTCTAGCTGCAACTATAGTCTTCTAGACTTGTGCACTTGCTATGTGAGTATTTCCAAATGAACTAGGCAACTGCCTATTTATACTAAATTGTCTAGATGACTGGGTCTGACTTCTCCTTTTGGATGTGTATATTAACTTAATGTTATTTCTCTTGAGGCCGACTTATCTCCCAGGTTTTTCTAACATATGTTTAATGGTTCACTTGCTTCCAGAATATTATATTCTAATTCAAAGGTTACACATGGAGTTTAACACCTCCCACAGCTACCAAAGCATCAACAATGTCTACTTCCACGTCATCAATATAGTTTTCACTTATGGAAAATTCAATCTTACATTGTATAGTAACCCTAAAATCTACATATTTATTTACCCATCCCAATGGAAACAGGTGAGGATGATCATGAAATTCTAATCCAAACTTGTTGACTGGATCTTCTGTTATGAGGTTAGCCTATGAGCCATAATAAAATAGATCATTTGCCTTTGTCTTCTTGACTTAGATATTAATATGGAAGAGTTTAATAATCTCCTTTTCTTCCTTAGGATGGAGGCTACTCAGTTTCACCTCCTTATGCATTATGGTGTAGAAAAAATTTCCCTACATCTGTGTTGCTCTCTACTTAGTTTCTTGAATCCATAGTGTTGGAATTCGGAAGTCACTCCTGGATTGCTAGCAGGAGCAGAGCCCGAAGCCCATCA
>JZKD02S2226538.1:310769-342685 GCA_000966675.3 Picea glauca
CGACAACGCCACAACAAATCCTTTATTGTGACAAGTTGCACTACTGTGAATCCTCAGGCAAAAGATGAAACAAAGATGGAAAAGAAAGAGAATTGTTTGTTATAAACCAAGAAATATCAAACACAGAGGCATGTCCAGGAAACCAGAGTATTTGCTGAAATTACACAGTCGGGAGCTCAGCTCTACCATCGATGGATACAAAAATGGTAAGAATGCCTACATATACTCAAAACAACACAGTGGCGGAACCAAGAAACTGCATTGAAGGCTTTGCGTCTGCATGGCTTCTGACAACATGGAGCTGCGATCTTTGAATGGTCGTGCAACTTATGGCAGACGCGATCAGTCTTCTGACAGTTTATTCGGCGAATCAATGTGCTTTTAATATTTTGCGGGACGTCTCCATTATGGCGGAGATGATGCCTAACCACCACCAACCGCTTCAATAACTGCTTCTTGGGATCGATAACGGCCCAGCCAACTCATCATCTCGAGATAGTGAATGCTTCTCGCGCTGCCACCTGGGACGACTGAATGGTTTGAGGGACGGGTATGGTTTGATGGTCTTTCTCCTAAAAAACACTTGGTTATCATTTATTCTACCCAAACTCTTGAGACATTGTTCTTTCATGCAAGACTCATCAACCATCCTAGGTTTGAAGAGCATCACTTTCTTTCGTAAATGATTGTGTACCACCCAAATACTTGAAGAGTATGTTTGGATTTTTGGGAGATATACCCAACGTAATGGAAATTTTCTTCAACTCAATAGTGTACTCTTGTACACTTTTCCTTGGGTTCTACTAGAAGTAATGCCAACATATCCATTGGTTCTCTTTATACCCAATAAGGTAGAACTGAAAATTAATGAGGGTTTTAAACACCTCCCACTTAGTTGTGGGGGGTCACCCTCCTTCCTAAGAATCATCGTGTGACTTTCCCACCAAGTCTAAGCATGGCCTTCTGATTTCAATTAGGAAAACGAAATAGTTTCTCTTCTGCTATGTTTTTTTTTCCAAAGAAAAAAAGTGTAATTTTTTTTCATCATTTGAGAACAAAATTACATTTTGCATATACACTTCTTGGTGTATTCCTGTTACATTGGAGTCTATAGACTGGTTTCTACTATTATAGATCGATTTATATTTATGCAGTTGGTCTTTTGAAAAGTATTCTGATCCCTTTAAGGATTTTTTGTTCAATTGCTATTGTATGTAGCTCAGCGAGTCCCTAAGTTGGATTGTTTGTGCATAGTGTTCATATGGATTCTTTACATATTGTAAACAAAAAATTCCTTTTGAATCTGTACTGAGACTTTCTATTTGAGATCATTCCAAAAAAGGTTGATGTGTATATTCATGGGCTTGATCATTTTGATATTTTGTTACTTTCCATTGCCCCATAGCCACATGAATCCCCTATTTCGACCTTCGATCCACTTCTTTATTGTTCTCCCTATAGACATGTTGGAAAATAAGTGAGTAAAAAGATGTATGTTGTTGGCACAGGGGCAAACCCAGGGTTCAAATCTAACAACGCACCAACAAAACCCTAACTATCGACCCTTTCGGAAACACCTACGAAGCAGATGAAGTCTCACCTGAGATAGAGGCAGGGGGGGTTGAAGGACTCAGGTGTCTACAACCAAGCTTGGACACAGATCTGTGATTACAACACTTAGCAGAGCACTTAGACAACAATAATCATTAGTTCTTGACTCTCATTCACATCACAGATTAAACCCTTATTACAGATCAGCGCAGTAATAATAAAGATCAATCACCTTCAATCACTTAGCACATAGCATTAAATTAGATCTAGCATTAATTTACCATCAATAGAGCACTAAGCATCCCTATATCTATCTACCATATATAAAGATCAATGCACTAACAGATAAACAACGTAAATAACATTCACAACATCGCACAAAGCACATCAACACAGGATATATGTGGTTCACCCCAGTGTGGGGATATGTCCACCAACTTCTTATTATTCTCTATTAGTCTTTAGTCTTATTACATTCATCTGCTTCTGTGCAAAAATCCACAGAGCCAAACTTCACAGAGGACAGGAGATCTGCATGCAACTTGCCAAATCCTCCTTCCCAAAATCAAGTCAAGGCACCGAGCCAACTCCTCTGTCAAGCACAGAGCATTACATACAATGCTTATGCATAAAGAAACTTACAAAACACTTTCACTTAGATCTGCAAGCTTTAACACATTCTTTCAGAAACTAACTAGTCATGCACTAAGCTTATCAATAACTAGTACTTTCTACATTACATTCCTTCCTATACATACTTTTACAAAAATGCCTAAACATGGGTAAACCCATGGGTCGACATCCCATAACCCTAGTAAACCCTTTTCTTGGTCCACATGCCCACAAAATAAGTGAGATCCCGTGATCTCAACTATGCATGGGCGCTCCATCTTCGACCAACCTGTCAAAGTCCCAAAAGTGGTCAAACATGACCAATGTTTCCTCAAAACTTGGTCAAGGGCCAACAAGCCCCCAACACTCGCATGCGACTCATCCTGAGTTACTCAGACCTAGGCAATGCTCCTTTAAGGGCCTCGATCTTAGCTCGAGCTACCTCAACTTGTTGCTTCGCTAGAGCCTCCTACTCGACGAACTCCTGAATCACTTGCTCTATAACAAGCCCTTCCACGTGTTGTTCCACTATCACAACTAGTTCGTCTAGTTGCGAGCCTTGTCCTTCAATCTCTTCAAAAAACATGAAGGCTTCATCCTGCACTGGCTATATCCTTTGTGTAACTTCCATGACTCTGCTTTGGATGGCAGTAATCTGTTGTTGGACTACGCATTGTTCCCATGATATTTTCATCTTCTCGACTGTAATAAGAAGCTTCATATGTGCTTGTATGGTGGACACATGCTGCTTCGCCTCTGGTAGTTGTGATTCCAGTTTCCTCAGCTTTGGATCTTCTACAAGGCACTCATAGGTTTGAACACTTCAATCACTTGTTTGCTTACACTCTGAGGTGAGTGCCCTGATTCTTTCTACTACACTCTTGGCGATTTCTTCCATCCAATCGCACACTTCTTGCAAAGTGCTTGGCACTGCTTGGATCTCTAGCTCCATTACTCTTGCTTGAAGCTATTGAATGGCCTCAACAAGCTTCCCCAATTGAATCTCGGCTGACTCTTCTTCCTCCTGTGCCAAGCCTAGCATAGAGCGAAGTTCTTTAGTCACTGCTTCTTTGACCGCAGTCTACTCTGCGAGTAGCTGGTCTTTTTCTTTCTGCATCTTCACATTGTCCTCCTTGTACATCTCCCGAATTTCATCTTTATCCTTTTGTGCAAGTTGAAGTTGCTCTAAGACCTCCTCCTTTTCTTGTTTCAAGGCTTCTGTAGCCTGCTCCTTTTATTCTTGGACTTGTTGAAGTCGAGCCTCTATTGCATCTAATAGTCTTCATAATTGGGCGAGCTCATCCCCCAATTCTGCAATCTTCAACGAAGAAGGTGCAGTGGATACTGTGCAGCTTGAGTGAATAGCTTGTTGTAGGTATTTTAACTCTTTCTCAATTCACTCATACAGTGTTTCCTACTTCACTCCATGTCTCTGCAAGATATCCTCTTAAGCGTCTTCTATGGCTGCGATGATGAGATTGACATCATCCACTGTGAGCACATTCTTCGACTGGGGTTTATTGGCATGGGTCTTCTTTTTTTATGAGGGTTTCTGCGGAGAAACCTTCCTCTTATTTGATGTTTCAACCTCAGTAGGGGGATCCTTCGGCAGTGTAACTTCTCCTTTATCTTGATTTTCTCCTTCTTCCCCTCCTTCTTCTTGGTTCACTTCATCTCCTCCTCGTCCTGCGGGCAATTCATGCCTACTTTCATCCAAGGCGTTGTCCTCCTCATCAGTTTATGTGTGTTCCACTTCCTCCTTTTTCTTATTTTTCTTCACGCTAGTCTATCCATCATGCTTGACCTAGGTGACCAAGGGACTTTCGATGATGTCGGGGTTGGAGAGTTTTTCATCTTCCACCGGTACATGGAACTTTGCTGGCCATTCTTTGGTGATCTCCTCCATATATTCATCATCCAGCTTATAATAGGACTGCAACTCCTCCTTACTCTCATCCCTACGTGCAATGATGTAGATAAAGTGTTGATCTGTATGGAACTTCACGGGTGGCCTATATTGGTGAAATGTGTTTGGTTTCATGCGGGGAAATGCCTCAATAGAATGCTTCAGCTGCTGGTAGTAGGCATGGAACAATGTGTTTGATTTCCACTACTTCACCATATCATTTGTGTACCACAAGGTGGAAAACCTCACGACCAACGGCTCTGATGGCTCAATCTCTAGGAAGGTTGCTCCTTCCATCATTTTTCAAGAGACAAATGCAATCAATACCAGTAGCCAACTAAAATGAAACTCATATCCCTTGTCTTTCACTTTGCATCATTACTTCTCCAGCTCATTGACGAGGTAACTTGCCCAGTTCATTTACATTCCTTCCACGCACTTCCCTGCAAGGTCCACTACGAGCACAGTGACTTGCATGGGATGGTTTTTTCTGACGAGCTTGCCAGCTATAAGTTGGAAAGCGAGGTGTGCCATCCAAGATGGAGGCTACCTTGTAGCCTCGCTTTCTCTTTTCTACATCGCCATAATCCTCCTTTATGCATAGTGCCAGGGAACAATCTGAAGTTTTCCCTGGGTAGAAATGTTGAGGGTTCGGTCCCTGCATGCTCAGTCCTGTGATGAGGTGGAACTGCGTCGGATCCACAGTAACGTGCCTGTTGAGCCATAAATATCCTCTGTGATAGCACGATAAGAGGAGTTTAATGCAATATTTAACCTCCTAATTTTGGCCAAAGTGAGGGATATTCATTACATTCAAGATCGTGGACTGCACAAGCTCCTTAATCCATGAATGGAAGACTATGCACGGCTTCTTCCCAGACGTCTTCATCAGATACCAATGTGGCGTGAGCATCGTGTAGTTCTTCCTATCACCGAGGTTGAAATCTTTATTCTTCAGCGCTAGTATATGTCCTAACTGGGGTCCAACTATGCGTATCCCCTTCGGGATGTACGCAATGATCAATGTGTACTCAAAGTCACATGGGATACTATCATGGTTAATCGCGCTAGCCAAAGGTGGTATGTACTCCGGCAAGACCGACGAGATCTGCTTCTCGTTAGCCAGATCATCGTAGTGCTTGCTTCGCTTATCAGTAGTACAACTAGAACGACGTTCAGTCAAGGGGTATTCTTGCAATCCTCCAATCGACGAAACCTATATTCCTACAGACATAAATTTCTCATCCATGAGTTCCAAGAGAATCTCCTCCACAGACTTTTCTAACGCGCTATGTTCACCCGACATTCACACTTGTAACAAAATAAATCGGGTAGGTGAGAGGAAAAGTGAGGTAATCAAATGAATGGTGAGGTCTAGAAGTCAGAGTGCAATATGCAATGGGTTCTTTGTTATCTCGGATAATCATGGATGGAAAAAATTGGTCTAGGTGCAGCATCTGACGGGTTAAATAAGAAAGTGTCGTAACGGATTCCTCCAATGGGTAGGAATGCGTCAATCAATGTGAATCATTTCGTTATGGCATGGTCTCAACAATCCATTCACTCATAACTATGTTTTATATCCATTATGGGGTGTTATTCTAATGGTCGGGGTGCCTCCAACGGTCATATAGCTTCACCATGATGAAGTCTCATTCTGTGTGGTTCTTCTATTCCGACGAGGTTCAAGTTCTGCAGATCTGCTTCCTGCGAAGTATTCTCTAGGACTTCCTGTATTTTTTCTAACTTTTATTTCTTCTTACTGAGATTCCTTTCCTTTTTTCCTGTGATCTAAGTCTCTGGATTCCTCTTTCCATTCTTATTCTTATCTATTCTTAGCATAGTGACTTCGCGTTGTTGAGGGTCTTTCAAAGGGTTCAAAGGTAATACCTCTTCTCTTACTATTTCTGGGGTGGCTACACTTGTTTCCTGCATGGACAGGTTCTTTAAGCCTTCTTACGTTCTTTCAACCTCAACAACTAATTCAATTACCCTCTGTTGCTTCAACGTATCCTCTTGTTCTTCTATTAGTCGCTCTATTCTCCTAGCTATGAGATCGCTTAGTTCTTTCTTTTTATTTTCTGTAGCTTCCTCCTATGCTTTCCTTCTAATCTGATCCTTCTCAATATAAGTCTTTCTTAACAAAAGTGGAAAAGGGGCATTGTTCTCAATAAACTTAATGAATTCAAACTCTTCTTCAGTCAATGTTTCATGAGAAATCATAGGTACATTATTAACTCTTTCACATAGGGTTATCATTTTTCCTTTAAACAAGCCTATCCTTCCCAATGAAGGTATCATAGTAGACTTTCCCAAAATTTCCCAGGTGCTTTCTAGCATAATATTCTCATGTGTTTCTTCATCCAATACACAGTCTATGTCGAAGTCTTTTATTCTTGTAACTATGCGTTGTTTTTCTTTCAGGATCTCTGGTAAACTAATGTCTATGTGATCATCCATTACTTCTTTTAACTGTATTAACATAGTATCTGACTCTTTTTCTATATGATTCTTTAACATATCCTTAGTCTCTTGACCTTATTTATAGTTTTCTTGTCTCATGTTCATCTTTTCAACTTTAGCAATCATCCTAGGGAAATCCTCAACCTCATGACCAATAGCTTTACAACAAAGACAAATAGGACCTATACTAGGGCATCCCTTGGCAAGATGTCCCGATCTTCTGCAATTTTAACACAATGTTAATCCTCTCTTTCTTTTAAATGATCCCCAGCCTTTCCTGGACTGCACACTGGGATCACAGTGGTGGACCTACAATCTGCAAAAATTCTTTCTAGGTTCCTGCATCCGCTTATTAGTCCAAAAACTCTTTCTATGCATAGGAATGATATATCTTTCTCTATTTCTATCAAATTTATTTAGATCAAATATTTCTTCTAATTGTGCCCTAACTTTCAAACTAGGACAAAATCTATCAAACATACCTAGATTCATACTTTCGAAACAAAAATTTCCACTTATCTTACCTTTACCAGAGCACAAAGCTTTAAGATCTTACCTATTTTCTTCAGATCCGGTTTCTTTCTTAGCATAAAGTTTTGCAATTCAAGTAGAATAAAGCACACTACAACAACAGATCTACACACAAAGTTTCCTCTTTTCTTTAGTTCCCATCAATCACAGTTTTAGATCCTAGCAACGGAACCATTTGTTGGCACAGGGGAAGACCTGGGGTTCAACTCTAACAGCACACCAACAAAACCCTAACTATCGTTCCTTTTGGCAACACCTGTGAAGCATATGAAGTCTCACCCGAGGTAGAGGCAGGGGGGGTTGCAGGACTCAGGTGTCTACAACCAAGCTTGGACACAGATCTGTGATTACACTTAGCAGCGCACTTAGACAACAATAAGCATTAGTTCTTGAATCTCATTCACATTGCAAATTAAACCCTTATTATAGATCAATGTAGTAATAATAAAGATCAATCACCTTCAATCACTTAGCACATAGCATTAAATTATATCTATAACTCATTTACCATCAATAGAGAACTAAGCATCCCTATATCTATTTACCATATATAAAGATCAATGCACTAACAGATAAACAACATAAATAACATTCACAACATCACACAAAGCACATCAACACAGGATATACGTGGTTCACCCCAGTGTGGGGCTACGTCCACCAAATTCTTCTTCTTATTCTCTATTAGTCTTTAGTCTTCTTACATTCATCTGCTCTTGTGCACAAAGCCACAGAGCCAAAATCCGCAGAGGACAGGAGATCTACACGCAGATCACCAGATCCTCCTTCCCAAAATCAGGTTAAGGCATCCATCTAACTCCTCTATCAAGCACAGAGCCTTACATACAATGTTTGTGCACAAAGAAACTTACAAAACACTTGCACTTAGCTATGCAATCCTTAACACATTCTTGCACAAAGCTAACTAGTCATGCACTAAGATGATCAATAACTAGTACTTTCTACATTATATTCCTTCCTATATATACTTTTACAAAAAGGCCTAAACATGGGTAAACCCATGGGACAACATCCCATAACCCATTACATAACCCTAGTAAACCCTTTGCTTGGTCCACAAGCCCACAAAATAAGTGAGTTCCCACGATCTCAGCTCCGCCTGGGCGCTCCATCTTCGACCAGCCTGTCGAAGTCCCAAAAGTGGTCAAACATGACCAATGTTTCCTCAAAACTTGGTCAAGGGCCAACATCTGTAATCGAAAATTATATTCCACTAAGGTATAAAGTCTTGTGTTTGTGCATCTTTGTATGCCTCTTATCCAATTTATGACATTTAAAGAGTCCCCAAAAACATTTAAGGAGTGACAACCCTTTTCAATGGCAAAGGCAATGAGAAGTTTGAGGCTCATTAGTTCAACATAATTGTTTGTTCCCATCACAAGGCCAAATGTCATAGAGTAATAATGGGATTCTAATAAGTAGATATTCCTCCTCCCCCACAACGATTGTGTTGTGAGGCCCCATCGAAAAAAACCCAGGGAGAATATTTTTCAATCTCAACCTCTTGTGACTGTCTAGTTTTGACTCTAACCTCCTGGGTGGGAAGAGATTTCAATATGGATAAACTCTTAGCCACTATGATCTCTGGTGTCGAAGGTTCTCCTTTGAATATTAGTGAGTTTCATGCCATCCAAACTCCCCAAGTGATCAAAAGCGGTAGAGCTCTAAGGCTCTTATAAATTCTGGATGTCCACCAAATCTGCCAAGCTTGTTCCAGATGTTGCCCCGACTAGCTGCAATGTATGTCTAATAGTATGGAAACTTCAGTCCACACTTTGATGGTATAATGAAAATTTAGAAAGATATGTAATGTATACTCTCCTTCATATTTACAGAGAGTACACCATTCTGGACCAAAGAAATTTCTTTTCTATAGAATATCCCAGGTCGACACTTTGTTGTTTAAGACATTCCACATAAATAATCTTGTTTTGGCTGGACAGTTTAGCTTCCAAAGAATTCCCCACCACCATACAGTCTCTCGTTGTGCCAATTCTAAGTTTAATTTTAGGTATCCCAACTTTGGTGTGTATATCCCTTAAGGTGTTGTGTCCCAGATTAGTTCACCCTCACAATCCTTGAGCATGATCTGGGATATCTCGTTTATGTACCTTTCCAATTCAATTACTTCAACGTCGTCTAATCCCAGCCCGTTTGTTTCCTTCCAACCTTGTGACCAAAAAGTGTTAAGTCTTGGCTTAGCAAGGTTCTTTGAAGAGTCAATACCCATTGTTGAAACAAACTTCATATTTTCCTAAAAAATCTTAGACTAAAATAAAATAAAAAAATGTATTTAAATAAAAAGAGCACAAAAATGCATTTGGATAATCACCGTCGAAAAAAGGGTCATATGATCAATCCAACGGTTTAAATGTCTTAATAGGTTATGGAGTTTCCCTTGGTTTTAAAAAAGGGGTCAAAATGTTAAAAGATTTGCTTAAGCTTCGGGTTTCGGGGTTCTGTGATTTACGCAGTTTGATATTTAACGACAACCCCAAAGCCCTGATACCGAAGTCACGAAAAGTAATTTTAAAAGAAGTTAAACCAATTTAATAAGAATAATTAAAACGTTCAACGGTAATATAATCTTATCGTATTTTCATTTTCAGGAATCTCAACTCAAGCGACAACTCAAAATCCCGATGTGTAAGTCCTGAAATCTCATTTAATCACAATTAATTAAAGTTTAAACATACTTAATGTCTTGTTAATTAATTGTGTTTTTTGAAATCGGAGAATTATCACTCATATCACCCAAAATAACCCGAAGCATGGAGTCTCAAAAGTATTAAGTTCTTAAATGTGATTAACTTAACATCAAAACAAAGGTTAACGATATAAATTGGTTTTTCGCATTTTTTCTTTTCGATATTTTTCAAAGACATTTCATTTGAACTCTCGGTTTTGAATCACCGATATTTGGCAGCATTTATTATAGATTAATGAAATATCTTATAGTGTAATACGCGTATCTCCAGTTGTACTCTCCTCATTAAGGTGAATGAATTTATCGCCCATAGAAGCACAGTCTAATTAAGGCAGGTTGAACACAAATAAAGGTTTCTAATTCAAATTTCTTTCTCACTTTCAGCAAATTAGCAAGTTGTATCTAAGAAATATTACGCCTTCTTTTCTGTAACAGCTACTCGTTTTTTATCACAGGTATCATGGCACCTAGGAAAACACAGAAAAAGAGTGATGACATTGGTGAAATCTCAAATATGAACTCAGATGTTCTATATGATACCACACCACATGCTGTAGATTCGGTCAGGTCCTAGATGCAGATTTTTGAAATCTTGGAGCATGAGGTTAGGAATTGCCTAGACAATTTTGGAAACGAAAGGACTGATAAGACTGAAAATAAACTCAAAGATATAGCAAAGGTCGAGCTCCATAAAATAGCTACACAATCGAAGCTCATGCCATACAATGACCTGATAAACTGGGCTCTGATGAACACCGATGTACAGACCAGGAACATCTTGAATCATCAAAAGGTCATCATCGTCTCTTTCAAGTGAGAAAACATTCAAGTAATGTATAATCTATCCCTTGTTTCTAAATATAGTTATAATGTTGAATTTGTAGAAGAGTTTCAGCGGAAGGAGTGTACAGAATTTGACCAAACCTACTCAGATATAATCAAAACATGGTGGGGAATTCTAGCGAAATTTAGAACCGATTCCCATGGTATTTATCCCACTGCATCATTAAATGAATATGTGGTCTATATAGATTTGATGTTATGTAGAATTTTTGGGAGGAAAATCCCTACCCATTTCTCGACGGAATGGGTACCAATTATGCATGAGGTGGTCGAGGGTTTCACTTTCAATTGGGATAAGATTCAATCGGATAACCTAACCAAGGAGATTGTTGAGTACCAAATGGAAAAGTCAAAAGGACAACCTGCTTATTTTTATATGTATGCATATGTCATGGATGCTATCTTTTATATGAACCCTTTCCCATTGATGAATTGGAGCTGGAATTCAACCTGTGATGAACCCATCCATTTCTATCACTCTAAACTATGGGAAGAAAAAGTAAAATATTTCTTTTACGAAATCTGTCACTATATAGTGATTCATGTGCACCAAATATTGTATGGTTATCAACCCCATCAGATTTCGGAGAAAATCATGGGAAACCTCAAAACAGTTGCAGATTGGTTTATCGAAGAGAATTTCTCTTATGTCAGAGTCTTCGGATGTTCAATTCCCCCTCATGCTCTCCCAAAGTTTATTCCTAATAGACTGGTGTGCAAAGAAGTAGCTTATCAAATAATAACAGGAGACATTGGCAAAGAGTTAAAAGAAGTTCAGAAGAAATTTTGGCCAGCTTTTCCTGCACAGATTAGGAGGTTTTCACTACTAAATTTTGGCCATTCCAAGGTAGAAGTTGTAGCACTTGAAGAAATTAAACTGGTAGATGTTGAACTCAGAAGGCATGATCCATATCAAATTGTGGGAAATCATCTAGCTCATTGCAATATGAAAACGTATGAGCATGAAGACTCCCCCTGTGACATATTTAAAGGAGCCAGAGCCTATGAGGAGATATTAGACTGAGTCTGGGTGTTAACCCCTGACCTACAGGCCATGTTTCTTTCTTTCCAGAAGCAGACGAAGTGTGTTTCCAAGGATACTACAGGTAGAATCGATAACTCCTCCTTCAGAACAAGAAAGTATACCTCCAGGTTTTGAACCAAAGTCTCTGGATAAAGGGACTACAGAGGAAAACCCAAAGAATCCCGAGGTGTCTTCAAAAATATCAGAAACTTCGCAGACAACATCCAGAGTCTAAAACAGAGTTTAAATCTGAGACACCTTTAAATTCGGATCAAATGATTCATCTTTTATCGTCAACTATTCCTGTCGATATCCCCAAAATAGCAGGAGAAACACAATCCACTGACTTAAGAAGCCCTATTACAACATTGACTCCTTTACAGTCAACTTTTGGGACTCCCCATATTGAAGTTATGTACATAAGCAATCTTACCCCAATCTCTATTGAAGAAATACCTTCCTTGGACTTCTTTTTCAGTAGGAAGAGGAAAGTTGTAGTGAAAAAGAAATGCACCTGGAAGAAGTTACAATGGTAAAAAGAACAGGGTACTTGTTGATGGACAAAATATAGAGGACGAGGATTTTTCTATAGAGGTAGCAGGCTCTTTAGGAGATTTTGCAACGACCAATTTGTTTTTAGTTGATAACTTGAAATCAAGGCTTAAGCAAAGGAATCAAATGATAGCTCAGTTGCAAAGCCAAATAAGGAACACGGAGAATAATATTAGAAATGAGATAAATAAAGGACTTGAACAGGCTATAGTTGTTGACAAATAGGAAATCCAAATGCTCAAGTCTAGTCTAGATTAAATGTACAAGAAGATGCAATCAATTCAAGGGAAGTTCATTTAGCAAGAGGAATCAGTAAAGCAATTGCAAGATAAATTGATTTCTACTGAAAGCCAGGTGGTAAATATAACGATATTCCAAGCCCAAGCACTGGAAGTGCACCAGAAGCTAGAGGCAGAACAACAAATCCTTTTTTCTAAAGTAGAGATCATTCAAAACCATTTTTGGGATGTAAGTCAATCATTGGAGAACATTTCTTTCAAAGAAAAAGAGGCTACAACAACCCAGGCCGCTTTCCAAAAGGCAATCGTATTTTCGGCTAAAGAAGAGGTACCAATAACTCCTAAATTAATTGTCGTTGAACAAATCAGGGGTGATATCATGCTGAAGGTATGGGAGGCCAATATATCTAAAAGTAGGAAAATGGCCAAAGAGATAAAGGAAGAATGTGAAGAGACTTTCGACTTGTTAGACAAAAAATTGCTAGACATTGGAAAGGGCGATTTCCCTAGACTACTTGGACAGATCAATGTTATAAGACATCAACTGAACCTAAAAGAGAGTTTGAATGAAACCCAAATTGAAATTTCGCAATTAAAACAGGTTGATGTTACCCTAATGGATAGATGGCTGGTGAAACTGAATTTACAATTACAACTAGTAAAGTTTGAAGATAAAAGGTTTGAAGATAAGTTGTCAAAAATTCAAAGAAAGTTGTATTTGTTTGAATCAAAGGATATGACAGATCCTTCCAGAAGTTTAGTACATTTTCTTAGCAAGTGCATTGAGTGTCTCAAACCAAGTGAAGGAAATAATTCAAAGAAATAATGAAGTAACATATGCATGCTCATTTTGTTGAAATGATAGAGAGGTAAAAGGTAGCCAAGCGAAACAGTTCAAGTTTGTATTATGTAACCGTTAGCACCTCGGAGTTAGGAAAACACCAACCGTCTAGGGTTGATGACTTTTTTTATAAATATAATTTCAAAAGACTTATAGATGGTTTTTTTCTAGCCGATTGTAGTAGAGAAATTTCTCCTTTACAAGAATTAATGTCAATGCAAAATGGAGACTCCATATTCCATCAACCCTGAGTTATGTGTTCCTCTATACTTTCCTATTCAACATCATTTATTACATATATTTGATGAATGTTTAACTACAATTTAGTACAACTTCTATTGTGGTTATGTGTTATTTGGTCCTCTGATTGTTTGCAGATTTTCCTCTATGTTTGCTATTAGCAGACACAAGACTTGTGAATTATTCAGATCACTATATTTTTATGCTTCATTAAATTTTTCTCATCTATTTTATTCTCTTGTTACAAAGTGAGATTCCTCCATGATTGATGCCTCACATTGTTTAAACATCTCTATGTTTTCTTTCATCTCATTTATTATTTTCAAATTAACCCAGGAATGGGAAATAGCCTCTAAAATTGTTACATTATTAATTCAAATTTGGGAACTTCTATCATATAATCTAAAATAGAAACAACAAACCTTGAAAACCAAGTAACAGATCTTTTAACTTTCTTTTCCTCATGATTATTCTTGTTGCAAGACAGCCTAATATAGAACCCGAACTCACAGATCAGACTAGCATCACGTTAACCTTGTTTAATACTATCCTCGAGACAGCAACCACCTGGGCTGAACTTGAACTTTCATAGGCAGCCATTGAACAGGACATAAGCGTCCAAGAACGATTGGAAGCTAGACAAAGACAACTCAGAAATCAACCATAACTTCTTATCCTAAAGAACTGATTTCCTTCCATTTATCAAAAACCTTCTTTATTTTTTCGGATGCCTAGAATTTATACTTTGAATCCTTAAGTATAAACTCTGGAACAACACCCATTTTGCTCTAATGTTGGATAAGCTGATCGGAGAGTATATGTTTTCCTTCACTTCCCAACCAATGATCTTTTCCAATTCTGAAATGTTGTTCATTACCTATCTTCCAAGAAAGTCCATTTTCTATGACCGGGAAAGAGTTTATAATCGCTTTCTAAATCATCGAGGAACCTTTTAAATATATTTGTGAACTTTTGATCCATGTCTCCATGGGAATCAGCTCAATATATTTTTTCACTACTACCTTATTCCACAGACTAGTTGAGTTTAGAATACGCCAGCCTCCCTTAGCCGGTATAGCTTTGGAGAAGAGGAAAATATTTTTCAGGCCCCATCCTCCAAGAGCCTTTGGAACAACAATATTTTCCCAACGGACCCATGGGATTACATGTGATTCCTTTTTACCACTCCATGGAAATTTGGAGGTGAGTTTTCTTGATGCTTCCAATATTCCTTTTGGGATCCAAGAGAGGGACATCCAATAAACAAGGATAGCTTCCAAAACTGACTTGACCAGAACTAGTCTACCTATGCGTGAGAGCCACCTATGGCTCCAAGTGTTTAGTATTTTATCCATTCTCTTCAGCATCCACTTCCAATCTTCTTTTCTGTAGTCATTTGGTTTTAGTAAAAAAACCCAAGCACTTTAGTCCATCGTCTAGTTTCTTTTCCTCAAAGGGAAAGAAAATCCTAAGAGTTTGGCCTTCTTCTTCAAAGAGTAAATTTGTAGTGAGGGTTGATTTCCCTTCATTAATTTTCATCCATGTTGCTTTGGAGAAAAGAAGAAGTATATGCCTTGAAGTATTTGCCTCCCTTCTGGATCCTCCACTGAAAAATAATACATCGTCCACAAAGAGAAGGTGAGTAAGGTGCAGATCTTGCGAGATTTTGATTCTGAGTAAAGATCCCGGTATTTTTTCTTCCTAAATAGCTCTGCTAAGTCCTTCAGCAACTAAGAGGGAAAGTAGAGGTGATAATGGGAATCCTTGTCTTAAGCCTCTTTCTGAAGGAAAAGAGGATGAGGTTGAGCCATTAATAAGCACAGCAAAAGAGGTTGCAATGAGGCAGTTCACGACCCAGTTGATGAAAGGGACTACAAAACCCAAATGAGTAAGCAATAAGCGAATAAAAATCAAACTTACTATATCATAGGCTTTGGAGAGATCAATTTTTAGCACTGCACCTTTTAATTTCCTTGTCTTCATATTGTGAAGTCCTTCTTGTGCTACTCTTATGGATTCATGAATTTTTCTTCTTTCCAAGAACCCAAATTGTTCTCCTGGGATTCTTTCTGAGAGTATTATTTTCACTCTTCTTGCAATTACTTTTGAGATAATTTTAGACACAGTTACAAAGTGAGATTGGGAGAAAGTCATCCAAGGTCTCTGGATTATCTGTTTTTGGAATCAATGCTAAGAAAGTAGAGTTTATACTTTGTGGTATTCATCCTGATGTCCTGGTGTCCTCTACCATCTTTAACAAAGCATGTCCCAAAATATAATAAAAACCCCAAAAGAATTTGATATTCCAACCATCTGGACCTGTGATTTTGTATTTTTGAAAGCTGTGTAGAACCTCTAATGGTTCTTTTTCCATTACTTCTTCCATCAAGAGTCAATTGTCTGCTTCAACTACAAATCTGGGAAAATGTTGAGCCATTTGGACCACTTCTTCTATGGATGCTTGATTTTCTACTTTGAAAATATTTTGAAAGTAATTTTTCCCCAGTCTTAACATACCTTCAAAGGTGTTTTCCATATTTCCTGCAGAATATTTTAGCTACCAAATGGTATTGACATTCCTTCTTCCTTTAGAAAATGCTTGAAAGAACTTTGTATTCTCATCTCCACTTTCCATCCAGATAGCTATGCTTTTTAGTCTCCATGATTCTTCATTTTCCTTGAGTAGTTTGTTTCTTCTCTTCTCTAGATGTAGTAGTGTAATTTTTTACTCAGGAGTATAAAAACACCCCCCCTTCTTCTTCAGATAATATTTGTAGCTCCAGTTCAATTTGTTTTAGTTCCTTGTCCTCATTTTTCCTTTTTTGGAAGGCCCAGGGTTTACTACCTCTTTGATCCTTTTCATATTTTCTACCAACTGAAAGGTTGTCGTCTGATTTATGTCCTAGTGATAGGGTATCCAATTTTATTTTACAAGTTTAATAAAGAGTCATCCTCCAGCCAAGTCTTGTTAAATTTTAAAGGACTAGATGGCTTCTTTGATCCCTATCTATATTCCACGAAGATTGGGTAATGATCAAAGATACCACCATATTCGATCCACTATTTTAAAGTTAGTTGTTTTTCCAGGAGGGAACCAACTATCAGAAATTGATCCAACTTTTTAGCATCTCCATCATCCCCTACCCTATTATTTCTCCAGGTTGGTTTGAGCAAGATGGGGTCTAGGTCAGTTAGTTTGCATTCAACAATTTTTTTACTGCAATAGTCTGCCAAAGGATCAGTTCTAGCATGTTCCCCCTCGAATTATAAAGTCCCAGGGAGAGGTTAAATCTCCCCCTAAGATCACCAAATGATATTTTAGAAAGGATTTAGCAAAAATAGAGTCCCAGTATGGATTTTTGTTCTAATAAGGACCATAGACGTTTAGAATATGTAGATATTGACTTAACTTCGTAGCCATAACAGTAATTCCTAGTCCAGAGTCCATACCCCAGGAATTTATGGCTTGAATTGTTTGGGTGTTCCATCCTATTACCAAACCCCTTGATCTTCCCATGGCATCCAGAGTTTCAAACTTCCATCCAGGAAGTAGCTGCTGCAAACAAGATTTTATCTCTTCACCTTCCACCAAGGTTTCTTGTAAAAGAAAAACATCAGGGTGTTCCGAAGAAATCACCCTTTTTAAGGCTACTTTTTTTAGGGCATCGGCCAAACCCCTGCAGTTGAAGGACATGCACTTCATCTTGGAACCTTTCCCTGGGGCCTCACTACTCTAATTTCCCTTTCAATCGATCATTGTTTTCTGGGCAGAAGGTCCATCTTGGCTTTGGATTGAGATTTGATATCAATGATTTTCTCCCACAGCCTCCTCTATCAAAATACATGATCACTCCCTTTCCCATCCCTCCCTATGGTTTGGTTTCCTTCTGGGATATAATAAAATAATGAGTTGTCGTAGTCTCAATGGAAAGGTAGGATGAAGAAGAGTCATCTTCTGCACAACAGAGTCTCTTTGGGGAAGGTGGGTCACCCAAAAGGAAACCCTTATTGAAAGGGTTTGAGCCTCTCTTGGTCTGTGGAGGAGGGTCGATAGCTATGGACAAATTTTTGAGAGCCTCCATCCACTCATTGCATTCTAGAGTAAGATTTTTAATTAAAACAATAATAGGAGGAGAGAGAGGTAAAGGATTACCCATGACCAGATTCCTTGTGTTTCCCAAGCTGAGTTTGAAAAGGCTTGTAGGCTCGGATCCTTCCACCACTTGTCTAGCAAGAGTATCAAGGATTTCCTACTGACCAACTTATTTGGGAGTAGATGAAGGCCTCTTTAAGTCCACTGAATCTTTTGCTTCATCAATTGTAGCACATGTGTGTATGATTTCCTCCTCCTGAATCACTCTCTTCCCCTTGTCACTGTAGTAATTTCTTCCTCTGGTTCTTAAAGGCAGGTGGCAATTCATCACCAAATGCCCATACTGATGGCATCTAAACGGGAGGTTTTCATAACATTCAAATTGACTAAAATCCTTTCTACTTTCCTTTGTTTTGTTTCTTAAAAGGATAAATCCATTTCTAAGAAGTCCCCCAAGTAATTTCCTATGGCTTTGAAGTAGTCCAAGGACCAAAAATGTAGTGACTATTCCAGAACACTGACCTAAACCGAGATTTTATCCAATTTTTCTTTGCTAGAATTGAAAAGGGGATTCAGTGGTTTTAAGAAAAGAGGGGAATTTTTAACACTCCAGTTTTTTCCCAGAACCCATTTTGCATGATCTGGTTGAAGGAAGTTAAAAGAAAACCAGTTCATGTTTAATTCAATGATCTCTGGGACGTAGCCAAGATGCTCTTTCCAAACGATATGTGCCCAGTCAATGATGGATTTATGTGCAAAGGATCTGTTGCTAGCCCTCCCGACTAGGGTTTGGTTTTCCATTTGAATAACATGATTCATACCTACCCCTTCCCCGAGCACGAGATTCCCCACTTTTCCTTTGGTTTTTAAACATTTCCTCTTATGTCTCTGCCCAACACTGACTTTTCTCCTTTGCTCCCAGGGACCTTCATAGAAGTGTGTAGTCCTTTGTGTTGTCTGTGTGAAACCCCCTGTGTCCTAGATGAAACCCCATTGATCTTCAACATCAATGAGTGTCAAAATAAATACCTTGGAGGCGTTAGTCTTGGTCAAGTCCACCGAAAAACCAGGGAGCCATGAGAAAAGGCTCTCTGATCTACTCTATTCCACACATGTTTCTGAGAAGGCCTTTGACCCACGTATTTTTAATCCACATCATGCATCCTCCTGACTAGAAAGGGGTGAAGAGAGGATAAAACCTCCTCCTGTCTGTGAGATCCAGTCAAAAGCTAGATCATATGGAGGGATAAGAGAGGGAGGAATTCCTCCTTCTAAGTATAGGTGACCAGAAGCCAAAAACTCTGAGAAAGTCCCGAAGCAACCTTCAAAACCCTCATTCCTCAAAGAGGGTAAAAAAAGGGAGTGTTGTATCAACTTACCAGAAAGTGGAGGGGTTTCTTTGTCAGGATCTGGGTGTAGAGCCTGACTGATAGATGTTTCCTCCTCTGCGTGAAACCCCAGACCTCCACCTATTTCCAACCAAAAAACTTCCTCGCTTAATTGTTCCCCCCTGGTGGACAGATTGTCTGGTAAATTCTCCATGGTGTCTCTTTGTATGTCCACATCCACCGCTCTTTGTGAAAGTCAGAAACCGAGGGGGAAACACCGTAGAAACTCTAGCACCACACTGGAAAAAAAAGAAACCGGGAAAAAAGCGCCTAGGGACCTCCGGGAAAACCACCACGCTTAAGACCTGACCACTAAGTTTGGGTTGTAGACCATGGACCGTAGCGACTAAACACAGTCGCGAGCTACAGTTGAGATAACAACCACATATTCCATATGTATATTTCTATTACATGAAATATCAAGTTTTTTCTTGCTTGAAAAAACAACCTTCTCTTCTGCTATGTTATGAACACTAAAATAAACTTCTAATTGTAACAACCATTGATTCAACTTATCATCAATGTCACCTTGGTAGGGATTGATGTACACTTTCAATTTCACTTTAAATAGATATTGGGAAGAAGTGACAGAACTCAAACTTGGTCTCTCTTTCATTGGCCTTTTTTTCGACTCCTTTTCTATGTCTTCATTATCACCAGATTTATCGTATGATCTAGCTTCTGAGTTAGAGCCGCCAGAATCCCTAATTTTGAGATCTCATTTCCACCTTTCATTTGAATGATTTCCTTTCACTTCTACCTACATAATTGCACCTCTCATCTTAATGATTTCATTGCATTTATACCTACATTATTGCACCTCTACCTATAGTTGAATCCAATCTAAATGGGATGGAAAATTTCATAGGTGTTAACACTCGCACCATCCTCAAGCCATTGCACTTTCCCCCAAAACCTATTATATGGGGTCTATCCACTAAACTTGTGCACCTTAGCGTGATGGAAAATCAAACCATTTTCTCAGAAAATTTTGTAACCCCATTCATAAACCATATTCCCATAACTAAGAAATTGTCATAGTCACATCCAAACAATAAAATAATGGGAATGTTTCATTTTCAATCACTAACAATGATAATATATGATGTTTTTCCATGAGTTATTGTAAGCTAGACCATGGCTTCTAGAAAGCAACCCGAGAGGAATGAATATCCTCAAGAAATCCTCATAGAAGGAGAGGCATGTGTGGAACATGGAACCAAAGAATCCCCTACGTTATCTATGATGACATTGTGTGCGATATTGATCCTAATAATAATCCATAATCGGGGAATATTTACAAATTGTTCAAAGATGAGGCCTACCCAGAACCTGTCATGTATCCAAGAGAACAAGACCCTGACCCCAAGGTATTCCACAACATCAAGAAATCCCACTTGTACAATGTCACAAATAAACTAGCTATTTTTTCATGTGTAGAAATTATCTCCTAGTTGATTGATCATGTTGGCATTGAGAACGGGTTGATCAAAGGTGATCGAGGGAAGCCTATTAAATACCTTCAACCTTGTAGTCCAAAAACCTATTACAAGCTTGTAAAACCCGAAGTAAGCATGATCGATGAATGCATTACACAATTCACCAAGAATAAAACCTATCATGAAATTATGAAAGGATGGTAGGTAGGAGAAAAATCATTCAAATCATGGAAAAAATGCATATACCCAATTACCAACATCCAACACCCCTACAGATATGTGATTGCATTGATAAGCAGGTTGTATGGTGAAAAGGGCACAACACAGTTCAAATAAATTTGGATCTTTCTATTATACCACAAAGTAAAAAATGGCAAGATGTTCAACTAGTCAGCCATTCTATCCACAACTATGAGAGATGCCATTTCAAGGGAAACGTATCCCACTTTGGGAATTCCCCAAAAATTCTTCATGTCCTCATATTGACTGGTTGTTCTATGTGTTGCAAACAATTTCATATGGATGAGATGACAATGGCAACCAGGTGACTGACTAGTTCATGTCTATTGTTAGGATTTATGGGAGCACAGGTACATAAGGAGCTACACAAATATTTATAACCATTTCATCCCCCACTTACACATGCATTTTGCAAGACAACTCCATGTATGATAGAAGAGTCCATGCAATTGTTTAGTACACTAGGAGATTGGTATGTAATGGAGAAGACCATGTACATTTGAGTATTTGGAGACATTAAACCTCCACACTTGCTACCTAGATTTATATTAAACATATTGGTGATTTGTGAAATATCTTATCAAACTTACCCATCTGGATCCAAATCCTCCCTCAACAAAGAAAATAATGGTTTGTGGCCTCCTCTTCCTCTCTACATAGGATCATATGGCATAAACAATGTCAAGTATGCTAATATAGAGAGTGAATCCTTGGCAACATATCACTACGATGAAGAAATAGTATGCTAATATAGAGAGTGAAGCCTTGGCAACATATCACTACGATGAATAAATATTCAGAAGGAATGATCCCCTCGATGTGGTAACACAACATTTCTCAACAATCAAATACAAGTGGAAATATAAACATGAAGTCTGGAAAGAATAAGAAATTTATAGAAGAGCCAGACCCTATGAGAAAGCATTGGGAAGAGTTGGTCACATGAGTAAAGAACTAAATGAAAAACAAATTTGAGATGAGGAAAACAAGAAGAAGGTTGCATGGGGTACCTAGAGAGGTACCCAAGGGGGATATTGAATGTAATGTGGCCATAATCATGGAATAAACCCGCTATGTAGTAAGAGAAAATAATATAACAATAATTGGTAGTTGGCATAAACCCCTAGGAATACTCAAGAGAAAGTATAAATGCACATGAGTATCAGTGTATGAATATATGTTGGATTTTGTTTGTTGTATTGTAGAAAGCATGGCTTGTGGAATGATTCCTTCCATAAGGAGTATTTGATGGTGTTACCCTACCTTGAGGGTTTTGTCTACATTATTGTGTTCTTTATGGGTTGAATGCATTTTTATATTTTTGAAGTTAAGTATTTATTCTCAAGTTAAGGGTTTATCTTTTATCTTTTATCTATCAAGGTTTACTACACTCATCTTGAACTTCTCTCACATTGCTTGTCCTTTGCACCAACTTTCTAATGAATAATATTTTAGTTGGACATTAACAACTCAACATGCATTTGAGGAAATCAAGACCATGTTGTGTTTAAAACCAATTCTAAAATTTCTTTATTTATAGCAATGCTTTGATATTGAGACATATATATGCATCTCAACTCACCATGGGCACATTTCTTAAACAGTGAAGACATCATGTTGCCTATCATTTCAAGAATATTTCTACAACAATACTCAACTACAACACATATGACAAAGAGATCTATAACTTAGTTTGAGTATTGAAATAATGTAGGAATTATACTCTTGGTAAGGATACCATCCTACACATTAATCATCATCCTCTTATTATCTTAAACTTGAAATCTAAATTGAAAGAACAATGCCATCTCAAACATGCTTCATATATCTACACTACAAGGAGAACACCTTGTAGCGGAGATTTTTGCAAAGGTTTTTAGTGTTACAAGATTTGGCAAAATTTTTATAAAAAAATTGCTACAACCTTTGTTATTCCAAGTGGAGGTTTTAATGGATGTTCCATATAATAATTTTTTTTGGGGCGAGCAAAGGTTTTTTTGTCGATGCTTTTATCAGAAACAAACACACTAATGCATTTTAATTAACACACAACGGTATATCCATACTCAACACACAATGATGTGGTTTTAAGTAACATGCACTAATGCATACACACAATCACAAAACATCGATGCTCTTAAAAATATTATGCATCGGTACTGTATTTTATGTTATATGAAACACAAGTACTTATTGTTATTGTATGCATCGATGCATTTTTTTTTATGCAACAATGGTGCTTGTATAAATATTATGCCTCGGTGCTCTTGTAGATGGTCACATCGGTGCTTGTACTACCATATGCACTGAAGGATACTGAAATTTCCATAAATTGAGGTGAGATGTCGGCACCATTTTTTGTTACTAAGCATAGATGTGTATATGATAATTAAATCACCAGTGCATATATCATATATAAAAGCACTGATGTGTATATTTTATATAAAGCATCGATGCATATATTATATATAAATCACTAGTGTGTATATTATATATAAAGCTCCGATGAGATTGGTCATACATTGTGTCACTTAAAATAATAAATATAATAAATTGTACGTTTTGTCGCTTAAAGTAATAGTGCTTTTTCACAACTGTAGCATCAGTGCTTATATTTAATTAATGGGAACTAGTGCTTATATTTAATTAATGGGCACTAGTGCATATTGATAAAAACGTACCATTGTCTATTTTATGGCACACATCATTTAGTGAGTTCAAAAGAATACACTGCATCGATATGTATATATTTTAATTAATTATTTTTTTACAAATTTTCTATTAGTTATCTCAAAATAAAATATTTTTTATAATAATATTGTTTTTATATTTTTGTTATTGTGTTTTGATATAATGATTGCATTAATGCATTATCTAATGATTTACACCTCTTTTATTTGTAACAATGTAAATAATCCATGTATTAATTAATCATCAACGCATCATTCGACAATGCAATAAAATAAGAAACCCATATTAGTATATATCAATAAGAGACCCATCATCATACAAAATGGAATAGCGTAAAGGTCCACAATAATCAAAATGCAACCAATATGTGATTGTTACACTTATTTGTAACATGTCCTCATGCAGTAAGAACATTATGTTAAGTACATTAAACAAAATTTGTGATTTTCACAGACAAATATTCCAAAACATACAACTTGTAGTAACATTCAATTATATTGATTGTCATTCACCACTTGAACTGTTGTTATCACTCGAGAGGTGTACATGCTTCATTTCTTCATCACCTGTAGGAGATATTCTACTTTGGTTATTTAGACTAATGTTTTCTTCATCGACTTGTTTTTTATGTTCCTCTTGTTCATGTTCCATCTACAAACATAAAATTAAAGTGTAATAAGTAAATTTACATTTATACATATAGTAGAATATACATGATTGAATAAATAAATAAAACATACCATAACAATGAGTGATTCATAAACAATACACATGTTTTTGAAGCCATGTCGCATGTTGTGTATCACGATCTCTTATATTGGTTGCTCTCCATACTTTGTTTCATGCATGTTTAATATGCCATGACAAAGCATAGTTGATATAATTAATATAAATATTTCTTATTGTTCCATTAATTATAAAACAAGAGAATTTAAGCTACATAGCTACTTACAAATTGTTCAATTAAACCTTGATACTTCAACATATACTCAGAACCCTTACTTAACCCAATTTTGATTAATTCATTGGTTGGATATTCTTTGTATTTTAGCACCTATTAGAAAACATCAATGGACGAATGTAAATTGATTATTTAAATATAAAGATCACAACAACTATGAAATATTATGTAAAGCCAAAAACGTAAGTACTCACAAACTTTGTGATCAACCCTTTTCTTCCTTGTCGTCCTATCTTATGTGTTGAATGGGTTCCATTTTTTATTCTTTTCTACAACAAACCAGTTGAAAATTAATATTTCATGCAATATTTAAATTCGATGTACATAACATAATTAATGGATGATTGCATGCCTCTGATGCACGTTGTTGTTGGGATGCCTCCTCCTGTGATGTAATTATGTTAATTTCTTTTACCATCTCCTTGTACACTTTTTTGGACATTCCTACTGGCATGTGTTGGATTTCCCATCGTTTGTCATTTGGAATTTTTATAATCTTCTTGAAAAATGAAAAGGAACAATATTTTTTTTTAAATGGACATGAAAGTAAATATAACAAAACAGATTAATTTGGTAATTATTGAAACATATTATAGAAAAATATGTTTAGTAATAATACCTTTTAAATGATTCTTTGTTTTTGTTGTAATTTTTTTCAATTGCAAGTCTCGTGGGCCTCATTGACCATTGCTTTGGAAACTCTTATTGTATTTTATGTATAATATGATTCTTAGAGTCATTGGATTGATTTTTGTATTGTAAGTGGAAAGTACGTCTATATGTTCTTTCCACTATATCCCTCAAAGTTTTGTAAAACAATTTTCCCCTCTCATTAACTTCAAGCACCACTCCAGTTGAACTGATGGCCAAGTTGTCATCATCCTTTACATCCTTCAAAATCGTTTTCCTCTTAGGATGAAATTTTGTTTCCTCGCTAGCGGTCTTTGCATAACATTAAAAAAATGTGAAATCGAGTGTTTACAACTTGTTAGCGATTAAAGTTAAGAAATTCATTTTTAGTAAAAAATCGTGTTGATTACCTTTTGATCCACCTAATTCCTTTGTTTGCAACATTTCCATAAAGCTTTTACGCTCTTTTGCGCTCAAATTGTGAACCATCTTATCGACTTTCTTTAATTGTTTGCTATACATGAAACATATTAACCAATACACATCATTAATTTAAAACTATTGATAATTGAAATATATAATTAAATTTTTAATAAAAATGAAAGAACTTGCCTTGTTCTCTTGTTGGGATGAGCTACCATAGTGATTATTGTAATAAGTTATTTTCCTTGAACTTCTATCAACTATACTCTATAGTAAAAACAAATAGGAATTATCAGATATATTACTTATGAAATAGTTTTACAAAATAATATGTCAATGTGTGTAATGAAATGGTATGACTCGGTGCACTCCACATACCTATATGCATCGGTGCTCATTACTACATATTCCACACTAACTAAAAAAAGAATAGTCAAATATAAAATTTATGAAATAGTTTTACAAAATAATATGTCGATGCATGTAATGAAATAGTATGACCTGGTGTGCTCAACATACCTATACACACCTCTGTTCACTACTACATATTGTACACCGACTAAAAAACATGAATCACCAAATATAGAACTTATGAAATAGTTTTACAAAATAATATGTCAGTGCATGTAATGAAATAATGTGACTTGATGCACTTGACATATCTATATGCATCGGATAATCCACACACATATGTTATTAAAATAATTAGTAATTATATTTAAAACTAATCAGTGGTGTTAACATTAATATGAGCACCGATGCAACATTACTATATTGTGCGCACCGTGCGTCGCGAATTTAAAGAAAACAAAAAAAACAAAAAAACCCGATAGAGATAGGGTTTGGGATCCAATGAAATGAGTTGTACCATTGCAACATATATTGAACATCCCATATACAAGTAACACAACCCTATAAAAATATATAGTTAAAAAAAAAAAAACCTTTTGAAATATAGAGAAGGGAACCAAGAAAAATAACAAGAAATCTAGAGCTTCCAATACTGAAGGTAACTATGAAACCCTTGTATTTTGGGGGGGATTGCATTGAAAATAGTTAGAATTAAATAGCTAAAAATTGAGATGATCAATAGAATGAAATGACATACCTAAAATTTATCCTCTACAGACTTGTATGTGGCCTATGGAGATCCCTTCCAAATTTGGCTCTTCAAAAAAATCAACCCACTCTAAAGTATTTGTTGGTAAATCTCTCTTGCACAAATCTCCCCTCTTAATTTTATCAAAAAAATGAAATAATGAATAGTGTTTTCATTTATAAACACATACTTTTCAAAAAATGAAATTCTCGCTCATTTTTTCGCTTTATATTTTTCCGCATTTATGATAAATCCGACTGCTTTTTTGTAACATATTTTTGGTGCGTTATACAATTTAGCACGCCTGTGCGCTTTGAAGAGCATTGGTGCACTTTAAAACACTGATGGGCTTGTTCTGTATAGAAGCACTGTTGAAAAGTATATATTTACAATTTTAGTTTCTTTTTCGTTATACATTCATTGTGTTACACAATTTTAAGCGTTCGGTGCCCTATAGACATACAAACGCACTAGTGTCAATTTTTTTGACATAATAGAAATGAAAAACTCCACAATTAAATTTTGTAGAGATTTTGCTTACAATTTTATGCGTTCAGTGTGCTATAGATATAAAATGCATCGATGTCCATTTTATTGACAATAGAAAAGAAAACCTTCGCAATTAAATTTTGCGGAGATTTTTCTTACAATTTTAGGTGCCCGGTGTGTTATAGACATCCAAAGACATCGATGTCAATTTTATTGACATAATAAAAATGTAAACCTCCATAATTAAATTTTGTGGAGATTTTGTTTACAATTTTAGGTGCTCGGTGCACTATATACATACAAACACAGTAGTGTCAATTTTGTTGACATAATAGAAATACAAACCTCCACAATTAAATTTTGCGGAGATTTTTATTTGTGGAGACAATAACAGAAGTGACACTTCAATGTTTTTCATAATTTAATGCACATGTGCCTTCTTATAGATAAATTCATCAATGTGTCTGTAACTAATCAAGAGCATTGCACATTTTTAAAAATCCATTTGAAATTTTGTTTGAAGTTAGATCATCCTATGCTTTCCAAAATTTCATTTAAGAATTCATTCGCGTATTGATGATGGTTTTGGCTCAAATAAAGGATAAAAAAAGATATAATATCAAATGGCCAATTCTTTAAATTTCATTTCATTCTATATTGTTGCAAGTTCCTCATATTGTTGCAAGTTCCTCAACTTCTCTACCATTGTTTGAAGTAAGTCTAGATTTTATTTATAATTCACTTATCTTATTGAATTTATGTCATTTATGCTCGTGCATTTGAATAAGTGTTCATTAAATTTTGTAGGATCATGATTCTGGATCGAGTTTGAATGCGCAAGATATTCCACTAGTCCAAAAATGCCACAAGCTCTTATCAGGAGAAATGTATCGCATGAAAATGTTTGATGAGAATGGACAATTGCTTTACCCTACCAATTGTAATATTCCATCTTCCATCAACCTGTAGCCTAGGTCAACAATATTACACTATGAATTGGATATATTTTATGACACGTCAGTAGTATGTGGTTTTTAAAAATTTAAAGGGTTGAAGAAGAGCCCTTGACGTGTCACATTGTCCCATTATATTAATGATCGACTACCCAAAGTTGATGGTCTAATACCTCCCACTACGGTCAAGAATCCAATAGGAGATATAGAAAAGACACATAGGAACGCTTCCATATGCTCCTTTTTTGAAAATTTGGAAGCGATATCAACTAATTTTCATCCTAAATTCGCCAATTCATTTCCTTCTATTGAGTCAACAAAGAGTTCTAGTGAGCCAAAGTATGATATCAATACTACCCAAAACATCTCTACTAGGAGATCCAAAATGTTGTATGAGTTAAGAGAAAAAAATTCCAAGTACAAACCAAACTTTGTTCAATTGTTGGAAGGTAGTGATGACTTCTCTCTTCCTATCCATCTACAAAGTAAATACCAAACCTATTATAATGGAGCATTCTATGGCACTTGGCCATCTCCCATGCATGTGCCCAATGTTGGAACCGAATTCTCTTTGTGTGGTAATAGTTATATGATTTCCAAGTCTAAAATAGATGTTGCAAATCTTGGGTTGTTTATCCTTTCACATGTTTTTGTTCCTCCCAAATAATTAGTAGCACGTACGCCATATTGTGGTCCTCTTTATAGTTGATCTGATTACTTGAATATTGTTAAATACAAACATAACATTTACATGTATAGTATGTGCATGAATGGTTATGCTTCTGGAAAATTTAACAGGAAAAATATATTATATATTGATGGTCTTCCACAAACTCATGGGAGCATTTCAAGGTTCATAAATAGTTGTAAGTCCTCATTATTTAGTGCAAATTATTCCTTTGAGGAACACTCCAATGACAAAGAGTTTTTTATGAAAAGAAAGGCATCTAGATTTGTTGTTGTGCATGCAATACGTAGTCTGTCTCCTTGTGACGAGTTATTAATAAACTATAACTTACGTCAACCACCAAACGTTCATAAAAAAATGTCTTGCATTGGGTCTACCTTTAGACGTCCCCTTGGGGCGTAAGAAAAAGATGATTGAGTAATTGTATTTTTTGGATTTTCAATGGAACTGATATAAATTTATTGCTTAATTCGACATTTGTTTTACAAAGTGGTTGGTTGCATGTTACAATCATTACATCAAATATGGGGACTAAGCTCTATAACATCTACATGGGGATTTTTTTTTATTTTATTTATTAAGTTTTATTAATGTTTTTAATATTTTTAAGTATTAATATTAAATTAATTTAATTTAATATTCTTTTAACCTTAACAAATTAATTATTTTCTCCACGAACAAAATCTAATATTTACATTTCCTTATGAGGATATTCATGAATAACTATTATAGCCTTATCAATAAAATAAATGAAAAAATAACATTTTATAAGAGTAATTATTCAAATTAGTTTCTTCATTCATTAACCAAATCCAATATTTCCATACATGTTAATACAAAATCAACGAAATGCAATGTGGAACATATTTTTTAACAGAAGATTGCACTGATAATTACATACTTTTCACTACAAGGAAAACACCTTCTTGCATAGTTTCTTATGGAACCTCCTCAAAAAATCTATCCCTTCTTTGTTTATAGCAGAAGTTGTTAGTGGAGGCAGGTGGCCAAAGGTTTTTGCGGAGGATTTTTATTGGTGCGTATTTAAGGTACATACCCACTAGTGTGCACATAAACAATAATGCATCGGTGCTTCAATATTCAAAAGAACCGTCAAACGTTATAATAAAAATAACAACTACCAATAAAATTGCACCAGTGTCATTAAACATTATGCACATGTGTGCATCACTATCGTTAGGTGCACCGCGGTAGGGTAAATAAAAAAAATCACCAAACATGTTTTCATTGTTACACTTCATTTCGTTATTCCAAACTCTCAAACAAGCATCGGTGCTCACCCTCCTTCCAAATATTCCCTATTTCCAGTGCTCTACAATGACTTGGATAGCTCCATTGGTAAATTATACACATTTCCAAATTTTGGAAATTACCACAAATTTTCATTTCCTCTCAACGGTGAAACCATGCCTCCTCGGGACATAAGAGTCTGGGTAAATTGTTTGTTACCTTCCCATTCGCATTTCCATCCAATTAAAATTTAAATTTAGCATAAAATTTGGCATTTTTTTCAAAAAAAAATTCCAATTCCACGTGGTGCACTTGAACGCTTCACTTCACCCCAAAGTGGTGCATCCTATGTTAAATTCACAATGAACACTAGCTCCAATGCATCTAATATAAATGTATGCATAGGTTATGCTCAAGGAAGAGCACCGCGATAAATTTTAAAAGCAAAGCGGTGCGTACTTTGGGACACCCTGCAACCGATGCATCCTTTGTTTCTCCCCACATCGGAATGTTCCATTTAATTAGGCACATCGCTAAGTTTACAATTCATAAAAATTTAACTTAGCGGTGCAACCAATTTAACAAAATGCACCAGTGTTGTTTATAGAATGACACTAGAACAGATATTGATTGACTTGGCATAATGAGGTGTCTCATTATACCCCTCATGATTGGTGCTCTATGATTCACAAGGCACTGTTGAACATAATGTCGGTGCTCCACTATTACGGTAATACCAATGCATTAATAATAACACATCGCATCGCTTAAGTTGTGATAAAACAATTTAACCTAGCGGTGCCCATAGGTCCAAAAAATGCACCGATGTTGTAAAGAGCATGACATAGGGCTGAATTTTGTAAAATTTGTTAGTGTGGTGCATCTTATTTAATGCACCACAAAAATACGTAGCAGGGCGACAATAAGCGTGGAGCACTAGTGCGTAAATTCTAACAGTATGCACCGTGATAGGTTTTGAAAAATAAGCAAGGTGTCTTTGGTAAGGCCCTGTATCTAGTTTGTTATTAATGACAACACACTACTAAACATAATATTGGCACTCTAGTAAAACTGGCGCACCAGTTCTTTTGGTCTAAAAAAGTGCACCGATAATTTTGCATGCCATAAATTTTAGCACAACGATGCATCGTTGTTAACAAAATGAACAAGTGTGGTAAAAATAATTGCACTCGGAAAATATTGTACGATTTCACATGTCGGGGCATTTCTTTGGACGTCCCGTTATTGGTGCTCTATACAACCCAACATATTTCAAAATGTAATCTCGGTGCTACAATAACATGGTAGCATGAGTGCATTCAAATTAACACATTGCACTGCTTAAGTTGCAATTAAAAAATTTAACCTAGTGGTGAATTTAGGTACAATAAATGTATTTGTGTTGTAAAGAGCACAACACTTGGTCGATTATTTCACAATTTAACAGTGCAGTGCATCTTATGGGACACACTACTAAAATACATGATGATGTGACAAGAAACATGGTACCTTGATGCATGGCAGTGTTGTTTGTCTAATACAGAGCATCGTGGATGGTGTGTAGGTTCTGTTTTAGGCGCACTTATTACTTTTCTAGATTTTTTGCGAAAAAAAAAAAAAAATAGATTTTTTTCAAATACAATTTATTTATATATGTGTGTGTTGTATAATTTCAATTTATTTGATCTACATATATGTGCCTAACAATACTTGTATGTGAATCATAGATGAGGATAATGAGAGGAGGAGTGGCAACAGGTCGACACATACACATTTGTACTTCAGTGAGAGGATAGGGAGTGGGAGAGGGAGTTATTCCCTCACCCTCTTTCATAACAAACACATGCCCTTTTGATGGAAGTTGGCCTCCTCAAATTTTATGAGGAGGGTACATCCCTCAGGGGGAACTCTTCATTGTTGTAACAATAGTTGATCTGTAATTAGGATCATGGTCATTGGACATTCAATGTCAGTCTTGATATGTGGTATCATCCCATGGAGGAGGATGTTTATTTCATCATTGGGTTGTGTAGGAGGGGGG
>JZKD02S2226538.1:348770-364297 GCA_000966675.3 Picea glauca
CCCCGTCAGTCACCAATGCTCATTCTCTCTTGAAAGAGTGTGGCAAGGAGGATCAGTCACAGAGTTGAGGTGTATTCTCTGGAGGGGTCTTGTGGAAGAAAACCAAGAAGTGTATCAGGGTCTAAATGGACCTATTCTAGATGGTGGTGCCAATATATATTGAGGTGGAGGACATTCAAAACTTCCATGGGAAGACTCGGGTAGGAAGGTTTTACGGTAAGTCTCCAAAGGAAGATTCTATATTGAATTGGATTGATCTCCATTGGTGAATGTTGTTGGATTATACACCAATTTTCCATGTACTCTTTAGAGGTTGGTTGGTGTTCTTCTTTCAATTGGATGCACAATGTGAATCCATTCTCAAAGGGAACTGGTCTTGGGGGGTTGTTTGGTCTAATTCTGAAAAAATGGGAGGTGGGTTTCAACCTCTCCAGAGAGTCATTGGAGCTGATAAAAGTTTGTGTAATTTTTCTCAATTTTTTGTTGTCCTTTTGTTTTTTGAAATCCATGGAGCCGATCATAAACAAAATTGGGGTATTTTTCGATCTTGAGACAAACCGAGAATGGA
Organism: Picea glauca; assembly: GCA_000966675.3. Taxonomy (NCBI): domain Eukaryota; kingdom Viridiplantae; phylum Streptophyta; class Pinopsida; order Pinales; family Pinaceae; genus Picea; species Picea glauca. The sequence goes on from JZKD02S2226538.1 coordinate 349,339, forward strand.
GAACAGACTGTAGGTGGGCCTAGATTTAGGTCGAGGTGGACCTTCAAGAAAAATTGGTAAGCACTATGGATTTGGTTTTTGGAGACTAGGTGTGGTACTAGAAGATAGATTATTGGTGCCTGCCCTTCCAGTGCTATAACTTCCATGAGGTGGGACATCTTCAATCTCATTGTACTCACACTCCTACTTTTACGGGGAAGAATGTAAAGAAGTGAGTTCACAAATAAACATCCTCATAGGGAGTTGGTAACCCTTCCATCATGTTTGATAATAATGATAGATCCCCAAATCAAGTTCTTGTGGAAGATAGAATGACCAAAGTAGTAGAAGGTTAGGCTACACATGACTTTCCTAGTAAGATCGTTTTTTCTCCCATTCCTATTTCTTTTCCTAGTGATGGTTTTTTGGATCCTCCCTATTCTCCCTGGGTTTCTCCCCCTTTGCCACTTTCGAAAAACCAATGCTCCTCTCTCCCTCCCCTCTTTCATGCTCATGTGGCCTACCCAGGTGACGGTTCCTAGTTATCACTGGATGGAAGCTCCCCATCGGTGGGCCTGGTGGGATTCATAGCCTCCTATCATGGTGCTTCATTTTCCTCTCAAGCCCAAATCTCGACTCTCCCATCGCTAGTCCCCTACCTCTCTAGTTTGTCTCCCAAGTGCTCGGTTTCCCCTCCCTCCCCTTCGCTTCCCATGGAAAATATACACTTGTCCTAACAAACATACTCAAAGGAGGACCCTCCCTTATTCCCTCAATGTCTGAAGCCTCAGAGACCGATCCTCTCAAGAAAGTATACCCTTTGAGGTCGTGCTTAAAAGATAAAACTAACTCCTTCTCAAGTGGTGGACTAACTCTCAACCTGATGCAGACCAACCCATATGGATGCAAGTCTCACCTGTTAAAATCACAACAATGTGTTGTTGCGAAAATTCGTAGAGGCAAGCAAGACACTATTTCTAGGGCCCTTAGAGTAGGGAAAACCCCCACCAAATTTCCACCATGATTATCTTTTCCTTCAATGAAAGAGGGGTAAGGGATGCCCTAGAAAAAATAGGCCTCAAAAATTCATCCAGATCCATAAACCATATGTGCTTCTTAAATAGGAAAGTATGTGTGAGGGTTCGAAAGCTAGGATGGTTTTCAAACCTTCGATGGCAGTTTGGTCCTTTTGTGTAGTGGATGCCCAAGGACAATCTAAAGGTTTATTATCTAGTTGCATTCTAGCATGCAAGGCCATTTAATCCTCCTTGGTCAATTCATCCATCGTTACCAAACTACAGATCAAGGATATGGGAATGAAACTAAATGTGGTCAACGTGTATGGTACTGAGAGAATCCCATTCTAGGATAACTTGGTTGACTCTCGCATTCTTAGTGACCTGAAAATAGTGGTGGGTGGGGATCTGAACTTTACATTATCCCTAAGGGAAATGTGGGTGGGAAACCAGTACCGGGATCAATAGGAGGGGTTTTTTTCTTCCTTCTTTGAAAAGCTTCAATTGGTAGATGTGGATCCCATCAAGCTAGCCCCTGCTTGGAGAAAATTTTAGAATAACCAAGAAAAAGTGTCCAAAATAATTGATAGGTTCTTGATCCATGAGTCATTGTTAGGTGGTCCTCTTCTCTAAAGGTCGTGGGTGTTTGAAGGGGGTATGTTATACCATAGGCCTATTCTTCTTCATTTTTTCTCGAAGGAAGAAACTCCTACAACACCCTTCAAACTTAACCCAGTCTGACTAATGGAATATGATTATCGTGAACCCAGTCTGACTAATGGAATATGATTATCATGATTTGGTTTCTAGAAATTGGGTTCATTTATCCCCATCTTCTGAAGATTCATATATGTCCCAATTCACAGCCAATCTATCCCAAATCAAGAAGCTCACTAAGCATTGGCTAAAATCCTATAATTCCAAATTCATGAAAAATATTTGAGAATCCAAGGAGACTATCTCCTAGCTCTATGGTGATTTGGAAAGGGGTGTTTTCAATGATTTCCAGCTACATAAGTTAAGAGAGGTTGGAGATGTGTGTCAATATTTTTTAGCAAAAGAGAAACAATTCTTGAGGATCAAAAGTAGATCTCTCTGGTTGAAAGCTGGAGATAACAACCATGAATTCTTCCATCATTATGCCAGTATGTGGAAAAACACCAACACCATATGGGAAATGCAAGTATAGGATGGCTCTTTAGTCAACTCCTTTAAGGATAAATTAGAAGAGGGGGCCAAGTATTTCCAACCATTATTCTCAGAGACTCTAGGTTGTCCTATCTAGGGAATTATTTAGGTCCTCTCCAAATTCCACCCTCTCATAACTAAAGATATGAAACTTTCACTCACAGAGGTGGTATACGAGGTGAAATTTCCGGTTTCCATAACATCAATGCAGAAAGGGAAAATATCGAGGCCCGATGGGTTTACAATGGAGTTTTTTGTGGGTTTCTATGACTTGATCAAAGAGAATATGCTATAATTTGTTAGATAATCTCAATGCTTTCAACTCCACCTTTATCATTTTGATTCCAAAAAAAACAATCTTCATTCAGGGACTTTCTCCCTATATCCTACAATAACATAATCTACAAGATTGTAGTGAATTCATTACTCGTCGGATAAATTCCATTCTCAATGAAATTATCTCTGAAGAGCAATTTGGTTTCCTACAACATAGGAAAATCCACGAAGTTGTGGTGGTCACCCAGGAGGCCATTCACTTAGTCAAGAATTCAAAGCAACAATTTACCATTATGAAGCTCAACTTATCCAAAGCCTATAACCAGGTGAGTTGGAAATTTCTTTGACTCATCCTTCTTAAGGTGAGGCTTCCCCTTTCTATTGTCAACTAGATAATGGGTTGCATACAATCAATTTCCTTTGTTTTTCTCATCAAGGGGGCCCTCACATTTCTTCAGAGTGTCTCGTGGGATCTGAAAAGGATTTCCTATCTCACCTTTCCTCTTTCTCCTCATAGCAGATGCTTTCAAAAAACTATTTATGGAATCCAAAAGGGAAGGAGCATTCAGAGGAATTAAGGTCACGGATCAAGAGCGAAACTCTCACCTCTTATTTGTCGACAATGTTTTATGTTTCTACCAAGCAACAGAGAGAGATATCGAGGCTCTAAATGATGTGATTGACCTCTTTTTCCAAGCTACAACTATGGAAGTTAATTTGGACAAATCTTGTATTTACTATAATGCCACTCCAGAGTCGGAAAAGTCCACGCTCAGGATTATTCTCCATACAAAGAAAGTGAAATGGAAGGTGGCTTTAAATATCTGTGTTTTTTCCTGAAAATAGACATCTATAGATTCATTGATTAGCTATGGATGGTAAAAAAGGTAGAGGCTTGTATTGATATCTAGGTAAATCGTTTGTTGTTTAGAGGAGGGTGTCTAGCCCTATTGAATTCGGTTATCAAAAGCCTCCCAGTCTATTGGACTTCCATTGTTATGGTTTCAAATGGAATCTTGTCCAAAATAAAAAGTCAAGTATGCATTTTCTTTAGGTGGGACTATTCCATCCCCTTGGTCAAATGGTCTAAGGTGGCACTCCCAAAGGATCTCGATAGATTGGGCCTTAAAAACATTGTTACTTTTTCTCAATCCCTTGTAGCTAAAAGTTTGTGGAGACTCATTCACAGCTCCTCCTTATGGGGCATAATTTTCAAGTCCAAATACCTAAAGGGTCTATATATATAATATTGGTTCAAGAAGCCTAAAAAATTCCTTAAGGGGTCTATAGTCTGGAAGGCCCTAGTCACAACATTCTCGTTAGTGGGCCATTGGACGGTTTAGTAGATCGGAGACGGAAGATCAGTGCACTTAGGTGAATACCCATGGTTGGGAGATGGTAACTATTACCACCTATCTAAAGGTCTATTTTAGGTCCTCCACTTGAAGAATATCTTTTATCTAAATGGTGCTCGGGCCCAGGTGCTCCAAGTCCATGGGAGGGCAGGATGGAGGATGACTCTTTTGTTAGGTTTGGTTGGTGACATGGAAGACGAATGGGACCATTTTATTGGTCTCTTGGTCTCAAAATTCATTCTCCTACAAGATGGGGAAAGGGACAACCTACTTTGGTTTAAGAACCCGAAGAGCAGGGATTTTATGGCGAAGCTTGTCTACAAGTATACCACGGAATCACAATTTAGTGGGGAGAAAAAATGGTGGTGGTGGCCCCTTTGGAAATTCCATGCACCTATGAAAAATAAAATCACTCTCTGGTTGGTCATCAATAACAAATTGTTGACTTGGGAAGTGGGACTCAAAAGGGGATGGGTGGGCCCTCTCGAGTGTGATTTTTGTAGAAACCATGAAGAAACAACATCTCATTTAATCAATGAGGGGAAAATCTGTGTTTGGAGTGAAAGTAATTCTTGATGTTTCGAACCGTAAAGCAGGTTCATCTTCAGGAGAACTGAAATAGCTCACGACTTCTCCTCACTTCATCATTGATGTTATTAATATGCAATAGCTTGGGAGTTGATCAAATCAATAATTAGGGTCAGATTTAGTTATATATTGAGAAGTCCTGGGGAGGCTAAGTTGGTTTTTATATGATGTACAACATGTTTCCAAGCTTCCTTTAATTTTTAAACCATCATCATGGTTGATATTGTTATCAAATATTTCAATCTCAAGTGCCTCTTATATGTTTCTTTTGAATTCAATGGTTTTATCTAAGATCCCTCATCACTACAAAGTAAAAATACTACAGGCACTTGAGCTCGAAATATTTGATAACAATATCAATCGTGACGATGGTTTAAAATTAAAGGAATCTTGGAAACTTGTTGTACATGATATAAAATACAACTCAACCTTCTTAGAAATTCTCAATATATAACTCAAGCCAACCCTAATTATTGAATTGTTCATCTCCTGAGCTATTGCATATTAATAACATCAATGATGGAGTGAGGAGAATTTTTGACATGTTTTAGTTCTCCTAAAGATGAACCTGCTTTAGCATTCAAAACATCGAGAATTACTTTCACTCCAAACACATATGTTTCCCTCATTAATTACATTACATCTGTGTGAAAAAATGAATACTAAAAACATCTCATTTATTTATTGATTGTGTGTATGCAGCCCGGGTTTTTAGTTTAGTCTAGTGCGAGATTAAGTCATTGGCATCTTTGAAGAAAGCCAATTTGGAATATTGTCTTAAAGATTGGTTGTTAGATAAGACAGTGAATAGGTTCGAATGGGTGCCCAACTTCCTGGTAACTAGTCTCTAGTGGGATCACAACTCCATTATCTTTAGAGACAAAGGCATTCCCCCTAAGGTTACAACAGGCATTATCCTGAACTTGGCAAACGAATTCATGTCAAAGATAAAATTAAAGGACCCTAGGTTTCCCTCCATTCTTGAGTTGGACTTTGTTATACCATGGGGGTTCTTTCATGGGGCCTCTCAAGGGCACCCACCAGTATGTGGTGTTTTTATTGTCTTATATCTAAACAAGAATCATTATCTCCATGTGCGCTATGTTTTAGGGCGGGGCACAAACAAAAGGGAAATATTTGTTGCTTTATGCACCTTACTAGAAGTTGCAATTCAAAAAGGAGTTAAGAAGCTCTGGGCTTTTAAGAAAGATGAGGTGAACGACCTAAGATTAATGCCACTACTCAAGGACATTTCAAGTGTTCTCCAATTATTTGAGTGTCTTTCCTATTGTCATATTCTCTTGTTAAATGGTAAAGCATATGCTCTCTCCAAAGAGGTTGTGTTTCTTCTAGTAGGATACATTGGCTTCTACGAATTTCTAGACAATGAGGAGATAGAGTCCATGGAATTTCGCTTCTAGAAAATTGTTTTTGATAGTCTATATTTTTGTTTAAAAGATAAAACATGTAACGTTTTCTCAGTATGAAGGTAAAACGAGGCCTATAAAGATGTATCAACAGTCTGATTTTGGACAGTGATTTGTTTAGCCATGAATGTATTTTTTTTAATGAAGGAACATAAAAGGAAACCTCTGAATCTCTCACAAAAGAAAAGTATCATGTATATTCACCTTATATGAATATAAATCTTTTTTCTTTGGAAATAAAATGATGATGTAATAATAATGTTATTTTTTAATTTTTATTATTCAAAGATTACAAGACAAAGTTATAATATAATTGTTTACTGAAATCACAATTATTATATTTCGTTAATATTTAATTTTTCCAAATATTTTATCAATTTATATTATCCAACTATTATAATATATTAAATTTATTAAATTAAATTTAAAATACTAAATATAGAGAATAATAATACACTTTTGATAAAATGGTTTCGCAATTTTATACTTTAACACTAACTTTGTGAATCTTTTATTAAAAAATAATATCACTAAACATTTATAATTAGTATTTTAAGAATTAGTAAAATTGACAAAGGTTTCTATACTTTTAGATAAGTATGGATCATTAAAATTTTCCTTAATTTTGGCTAGGCTCTAGAAAAAGACTCTTTTAGAATTTCCATGTCCTTCTTATATTGACACTTGTTTCAAGGAGAATGTAAAAAGAATGATTAATATAAATTTATATGATTATAAAACTAAAGGATGGAGTGGAATAGGTGAAGGCCATGATAGATGCACTAGTTAAGGTTGGAAATGTCATCAAAGTTGGTAATGTCAACACCACAAGTGTGATTCTAGAACTCATAGATGTTGCACGAAGTTATTTTGTTGGAATTGTCCTTATAAGTTCTATCAAAGTAAGTATATATTTATTTGAATTTTGATTTTTTCAAACAATAAAAATTTCAAGGTTTGATTTTTTAATATCTTCATTTTTTGTTAAATAAAATGTATTTTAAAATAAATATTTACTAATGTACGTCACCAAATTTGTGATATCTCAATTAATGCTAAGTAATTCAAAGGTTAACATAAACATATGTTAATACAATACAACATAAATTTTCTATAACAAACAATACATATGGCAATAAAAATATATCAAAACCACATCTTATGCTTGTACTATTTAATGTATTTTCAGTATGGTGGTTGCAAATGGTTGTTAACTTCTCATATCCAACATAATTATAAAATGAAGAAGAAAAAACATAATTAGTCATTATATATACCCATAATAAAATGACACATCCACAATATAAATGTTGAAACAAAGCATTTACAAATCAATCTTCGTAGTCATCACCTTGATTATTTTCCTCACTTGGCATTGTAACATTGTTGCTCTGAAAAAGATGTTTAGATCTCAGATCATGTCTCAGTACAAACCACCAATCCCCATCCAACACAATTGGGTAAAAAACGCTTGGTTGCAATGTTTTGGGAAAACATAAGGCTCCTTAGTTTCAACCCACATTTTTTTAGAGTTAATACATATTGACCCACTATCATGATCTTCCTTTAAATTTCCCCGATCGAAGGTATCCCACCACTTGCAACAAAAAACAACACGTTGAAATAATGAGAAGTCCACTTGCATTATCTCTTGTATCTTTCCAATATAACCTAACTTCCACTCTATTAGCTAGGTTTTGATCACGGTGGCTAGCACGACTAGATTGGTCAAACTTGACCTCCACTCCACAATATAGTGTGATGTGTCCATCATCAACATACTTACTACAAAAATGATGTCCATATGCCCACATAGATGGAACAAATGGACCTGTAAAAATGAGAACAAAGGACGGTGTCATACATCTAATAACCCAAGCATTAATAAAAACATAATATATGTTACAATTCAAATGTGCAATATTATAAATAGAACATGGTACTTGGAGAGGTTTTTATAGAGTTGTTTCACCCGATCCTTATGTTTGGTGCATATATATCTTCTCCATGTGGGTTATGACCAGACATCGCATATTTCTCTTGTGCATGGTTAGCCACCCAACTATTGGGACATATTTTGGGAATATTTTCTTTTAAATGATCAAGATAAGGCATGTTTGTACCATTTAACCGTCTGAATTCTTTCATGTCATTGTTCCATGTGGTGAACCAACCTGATTCACTATGTAAATATCCAAACTACTTGGAATATAAAGAAATCCATAAGGACAATGAATAATATATATAAATGTATATGAGAATATGAGATGATATGAATACAATGAGAATGAGGGCCCGTTTATATATCTTTACAGAGGGTGCCCTTTCATGAATAGACATGTCCTTTAGATAAGACATGAATTTTGATTTATGATGTGTTTAATTATTATATTTACTTATTATTAATTATATCTATTTCTATATATAGTGTGTTCATAACATTACCTATTATTAATTATATCTATTTCTATATATAGTGTGTTCATAACATTGTCTTCCCCTTAAAAATGATTTGTCCTCAAAGCATACTTTATGGAAGACTTATCTCTTGTTCTCGCTTGTAATTATTGTCTCTTGATTATTCATTCTTGATTTAGTGATCATTGAAGACCTGAGACGATAGGATCTTCTAATCGTTGAGCAAAATTGTTGAATTGTAAAAGAGTCTGCCCACCCTAATTCGATCTTCTGCAGAACCAGGTGTTTATAGGGCTCTTGAAAAAAGATTGGTATATTTCGACTCCCATGATAGCTTCTACTTTGAGCACCACTTGTAGTGGAAGTAATATTCTTCGACATATCGGTAATTTTTTTTTGTTTATACGTTGATTGGTTGAAGTATCGACTTTTGTGATTAAGATCTCGATAAGGCATCCTTGCAACTTGATCTTTACTTCGTATACTCGTAGCTTCTTCTTGATTAACACTTGGAATTAAGTCTTCTTCGTAGCCTTTGCTTGTTTCTACTTCGACATGTGAAGACCTCTTTACATCAACTACATCAAGTTGAGTTGTAAGGTTGACCGGGTCTGTATTAATTGCTTTATCCACCATCATGTTTTTTCCATTTGAAGACTTTTGTAGTTCCATGGGTTCAGCCATTGTCTCTTTATCTACCAATGATTCCTTATTGATAAGCTGTTCTAACTTGTCTTGTACCGTCTTCTTATCACTCTTTATCTTTTTAATCTGGGTGAGTAAACTTTGATTATGAACTTTTTGACAATAATTCTCTTCATCATTCTCTGATATTTTCTTAATGAGATCGTGATTAGCTTGTTCTAACTTATGATCCATATGCTTCTTATCTTTTGACTCGTTGAGTTGTACCAATGAATTTTGGTTATGATCTTTTAAGTAAGAAATGTCTTTGTCTTTTTCCTGTAATTTTCCCTCAAGATTTTGTTTTTGTCTCTCTTCTTGTTTTGTTAGCATTTGCTCTAACCCAACTTGAAATTGTAAATTTATGTTGTGTTCTTGATAATGAATTAATTGGTTTTCTAATTCTTTTATTTTCAATTCCCAATGGGTGTCACCTTGATTTTCTACTAAAATAAAAATCTTTTTACAATATGGACAAGGGTGAGCTCCATTCATAAGGCCCCTTTCATACTCTTCCTCTTTTGCACAATAGGGACATTTTGCCCAAAAATGTATTCTTTGTAGATGTCATAGTTCACTTATTATTTTTCAATAAATGATAAAAGTAAAAGGGGCTCTCCTCTTTAATGATAATGTTCTCCTCTTATATATATATATATATATATATATATAAAGAGTACCTTTTGTTTTGACTTATAATAAAATTTCATTTTATACTCTTGAATATTTGTTAGCGGCGGTTAGGGCTCAACAAACAACCCTAAGTTTTGTGAAATACTTATTTAGAGGTAAATACACACACATATATACTATATATGGTATGTAATACCATGGGCCAATGGTTTTCGAAAACCATGAAATGGTAAATCTCCAAAGGTAAAATAAAATATTCACTTTTCCTCTTCTTTGAAACTTTTTCTTTTAAATTACTTGTTCTCACTTTTAAATGAAAATTAACTTAACTAATGCTAAATCTAGAATATTTCCTTCAAACTTCTTGGTGTGCACTTATACCTCTTCACGTGCACCTTAAGAAAACCTTTTCTTTTCTTTTTCTTCTCCTCTTTTTTTTTTTTGTGGTAGAATGATTGTTTTACTTTTGCTGAAATGTGTAGAATATTTGATTTATAAATGGTCAATGGTCAATATGAGGTCAAAGACCTGATTTTAGAGAAACTCTATTTGTGGCCAAAATTTGGATCGAGACGAAGCTCTGATACCACTATGGTGAACCAACCCAGTTCACTATGTAAATATCCAAAATACTTGGAATATAAAGATATACATAAGGACAATAAATAATATATATAAATGTACATGAAAATATGAGATGATATGAATACAATGAGAATGAGGGCTCATTTATATATCCTTACAGGGGGTGCCCTTTCATGAATATACATGTCCTTTAGATAAGACATGACTTTTGATTTATGATGTGTTTAATTATTATATTTACTTATTATTAATTATATCTATTTCTATATATATTGTGTTCATAAAATTATGTTTCCTTATTTTCTCTTCATACAACATGACCCATGGTCATGGTGCCTCTGTGTTGTAAAGAATGAATTTATTGATGGCATCAATTTCTAAATTTGTTTATGTATACCATAATTCAAAATGAATAGCATCAGATCAAATATATATTATCAACTTAAAGAACGGATTTATTGATGGCATCAATTTTTAAATTCATTGATGTATATACGAATTCAAAATGAATAGCGTGAGATCAAATATATATTATTAACTTCAATGTAAACAATTTCTCTATACTAAATTTTCAAAATATAAGTGACTTACTCTTTATCAAACACATTTTTTCGCTCATTTGGAGTAGCTCCCCTTCCCTTTTTCCCTCATATTGATGCTCATCCCAAACAACTACCCCTATTGTTCATTTAGATTTCTGTGGTGAGAGTTTTGTTTAGAAATTATCGGAAGAACCACAGTGTTTTCAATTGCTTGTGACGTTTCGGATCCACAACAGGATCCATCTTCAGGACAAAAAAGCCTAAGGAAAAACAAGAGAGGAACCCTAATAAATATTAATGAGGAGTGTAGGAAACCTAAAGTCGGCTATGTGAAACCCTAGGTTTGAAAAGATTTTTTTTTAGAAAAGGTATTTAATAAAGATTTTGTTTATTAATAAATTAAGTGATTTTTTTATTTAATTTAATAATCCAAATGGTATTAATATTATTAATAATGTTTATGCTAATTATAGGTTAAATTAGGGTTAATTTTTAAGGGTAGTTTTAATATTATTATTTTTATTTATTATTTGTTGTATTAGTGGTAATAAATTATATGTTGGTATTAATTAGGTTAGTCTTTGAATTGATTTAATTTTAATTATCTAATTGATGTTAATAATTATTAAAGTATCATGTTAGTTTAAGGTTAAATTAGGGTTAATTTGTAAAATGGTAATAATAATATTATTATTAATGTATATCATAAGGATTTTAATAAGGTGTGTTGGTATAAATTAGGGTTAATTTGTGAAATGGTAATAATCATGTTATTATTAATGTTTATGCTAATTTATAGGTTAAATTAGGGTTAATTTTTTTTTAAAGTAGTATTAATATTATTATTGATGTATTAGTGGTAACAAATTATAGGTTGGTATTAGTCTTGGAATTTTTAATTTAAATATCCAAATGATATTAATAATTATTAAAGTATTATGCTAGTTTTTAGGGTAAATTTGTAAGATGGTAATAATAATAATATTATTAATGTATATCGTAAGGATTATAATAAAGTATGTTGGTATAAATTAGGTTGGTTTAGGTTATTAAGTTGGAATAATTTTTATTTTTATTTTCGACAGTGTAGGGGAGAATATAGAAGTTGGTCAAATGTCGGTTCAAGTGAAACCTAAAAGTGTGTTAAGTGCAACCCTAGGATTTAGTAAGTTTTAATGATAGTTAGGTTGGTTTTAATAATCAAATTAGGTTAAGGTTAGGATCTAGTAAAGGTGTAAGTTATAGAGTCCTGAGGATAAGGCTAATAATGTTTTCTTTCCCAAATGAGTGGGATCCAACTTTCACTAATCTCTAGGCCATTGTCTCTATTTAGGTTATCGGGATTTTTGATGATTTCAATTGCTTCTCTAATTCGTCTTTTAAGGAGATGGTCTTCTTTTGCTAAGATTTTGGTGTCTTCTAGGCGTATATGATGCTTAGTTGTGAGAGAGTGTTCGGCTAGTGCTGAGGTGAGAGTTTGTTCATTCTTGATGTCAGCACCATGCTCTTTAATCCTAGTGTTAAAAGAGCGGCATGTTTCTCCAATGTAGCATTTTCCACATGAACATTCTATTATGTATACTCCTTTGCAATTATGTTGGTCAAGCTTGTCTTTAACAGATCTCATTTTCTGTTTGATGGTATTAAGTGGTATGAATGAGGTCTTAATCTCCTTTTTGTTTAGGATTTTTGCAATTTTATCAGTGACTCCTTGGATGTAAGGGAGGTAGGCAGTGAGGCTCGGGGTTTGGTTTTTTCTTTGTTTAGGTCTATTATTTTCTTTTTCTTTTTCTAGGGCTTTATTTATTGCATTCTTAATCTCTTTTTCTTTGTAACCTATGTTTTTGAAGACTTTGTGAAGGTGATTTTTCTCTTGTTATAGGTGTTCTTTATCTGAAATCCTTATGGCTCTTATGGATAAGGTGTTAAGAACTCCTAATTTTTTGTTGGGGTGATGATGGGAACTGGCGTGAAGGTAGTTTTCAGTGTGGGTCTTTTTTTCTGTAAATTGAATGTCCTAGTTTTCCATCTTCTTTTCTGTTGATTAGTATGTCTAGGAAAGGGATGCTACCATTTTATTCGTGTTCCATTGTGAATTTAATGTCTTCGGAAGGGAACAAAGTTGATGTTCTTGATGCCAATGACAAGGGCCCAGGTTACAAATACTTCGGGACTATGAAATTCCTCCTTGACCTCAAAGAGTTATTTGATAATCCCCCTTGAGGAAAAGAAGATAATGTTTAGGCATGTGATTTACAAGTGAATTGATGACCATTCATATTATGGCTATGAGAATGACGAGGACGATATCTTAGATAAAGTTGAGTGGCTTGCAAAGGAGGAGATGTGAGCCAGAGCATTAAGGGAGTGGCATAGGATCAAGTGTGTGTAATAAATTATGGGAGGCACTAAAGAGTGACCATTTTTTTTGCCTCAACAAAGAAAAACCTCTGCAAAATTTAACTGTGAAGGTTTGCATACATAGTTTGTGAATTGAATTGTTTTTCTTTTGGTTGTTGTTGTTAATCATGTGCTTTTCATCATTGTCGTCCTTGATTCACATAAAATTATTTTTAGGCACATATATAGATAAAAAAAAATTGAAATTATAAATCACACACACATATATAACTAATTTGTATTTATCAAAAACTGAAATTGATTTCTATTTGCAAAAAAAATGTGGAAAAGTAACCAGCGCTACTACATTAGTTATTAAGCACTGTGACTGGTTCTCTACATCAGATAGAAAGCATCGCTAAGCAGCGTGGTAAGTACAATGCATCGGTGCTTCATTATTGGCCAAGCACCGATATATACATAGTGGTGCATTGTGTTATAGGATGCACTAACAACAGGGCGTCTGTAAATTTTAAACCTATGAAGTAAAGCAATGCATATAGATTCTTAAGCAAAATAGAATTTAATCAATGGCTCATACATTTTATACCGGAAACCCTCAACCGGGAAAACCTTTCTTATATTCATTATATCGAATTTCACCATTCACCATACAATATATATATATATATATATATAATGTTTTTAGGTATTTCGCAGATACCAAAACCCTAATCCCTTAATCCGGGATTAATTTACAAAATCGCTAAAAATAGAAAAAACTGCAAAAAAAATAAAAATAAAAATCGGGGCCCTGCCCTGGGATACCGCCCATTGTTGAACATTGCGTGTAACTAGGGGGGGGGGAGGCATACCTTCCCCCTCCTAGGAAAGCGCTCGGTACACACAACAAAAAGAACACTACTAGAGGGATCATCAAACGCAATTGTCATATCTAACGCCACACACACACATGCAAAGAATATAACACATACCCAACATTCTCCTACTTGTTGTTTTCTTTGCATCCAGGGGTCCAGGGGGGTTATATAGTCAACAATCCAGGGCAGTAATGCCCATTGTTACTCTACACCATGAGAAATTTTCTATGCTCACAGACTTTGTCAATGAATCTGCAACATTATTCAAAGTGTCAACCTTTTCCAGCAACACCTTCTTTTCCTCAACCATGTCTCTCACAAAGTGATACTGGACATCTATATGCTTTGTCTTTGAATGATAAGTTGGATTATTTGCCAAGAATATTGCACTCTGACTGTCACAATATAATCTCACTGCTTGTTGTACCAACCCAATACCTGAACACAATCTTTGTAACCATACTGCTTCCTTGCTTTCATGAGTGACTACCATGTATTCAGCTTTTGTAGTTGAGAGTGCCACTACAGGCTGTATTTTGATCATCCAACTGATTGCTCCTCCAAATAGGTTAAACACATACCCACTTGTATATCTTCTGTGATCCAGATCTCCAGCCCAATCTGCATCAAAAAAGCCATGTATGTCCAACACTTTGTCCAATCCTGGTCTTCCTTGGTAGCACAATCCATAACGGGTAGTGCCACGAAGATACCTGAAGACCCTCTTTACTGTTGTCCAATGCTCCTTCCCTGGTTTTGACATATACCTACTCAAAACTCCCACTGCATGTGAAATGTCCAGTCTATTACAGACCATTGCATACATCAAACTGCCAGCTGCACTGGCAAACGGAACATGGGACATGTCCTCTTCTTCTTCCTGTGTCTTGGGACACTGATATGCAGATAAATTTACACCTATAGGAATAGGTACCTTGACCGGTTTACTTCCATGCATATTAAACCTCTGCAATATCATCTCAACATATTTTCTCTGATTCAACCAGAGTTTCTTGTTTGCACAATCTCTTTTAATCTCCATTCCCA
>JZKD02S2226538.1:410724-441713 GCA_000966675.3 Picea glauca
AAATATTATTCTTTGTTGTTTATAGTGAATTGGTTAGATTCAACCACTCTCTTGTCTCTTGTACACAATTATAAATATATATAATAGAAAATCAAAGGGACAACGTTAGTGTACAATTAAGCAATTTTCTAAGTAGTTGTTTGACTTATACTATTACATTATTCATTCTCTTAGTCATCATATGCATCAATGCTCTCTCTTGCCCATTTTAGCATACATGCATCTTATACTCATACTTGCATTTAGTGTATATTTCTTTAATGTTTGTTTCTGCTTGTCATATACATGTAGAGATTGGACAACATTGGATTGTTTTACAAGAGGATATAAATAATTCTAGTATGCCATGGAATCTTAACCCTTTCTAATTTAGTTACATGTTGCTTATTTATTTTGCTAATAAAATTAAGTCTCAATCAACTTACTAAACCTTTCCCATCTTCCCTTTCTAGCTTTTCCAAATTTTCCCAAAACCCTAATGGTGACTCCACCTAATTAAACTAGTCATCTTAACTAGGCTAGCATTCTTTGGTATGGAGTTAGCTCACTACCCTACGAGTTGTCCTTTCCCCCTTCCATTCCCCTCTCCTAAGTTTAGTTGGTCTTATAGGCCATAACATAGTTCTCTTGCCTCTTATATCTAGGTTGGGTACACCTATTTCATTCTTAGGTTTCCCAGGCATACCTGCAATCTATCCATTGAGGATGTCTTTACCACCTATCCTTTATGTGACGACATCTTTACCACCTATCCTTTATGTGACGACAACTAACGCTTTGGGATTTTTTGATCCATGCATTGACCTAGTTTTAATAGATATTCATCAACATTTATTACGATCGAACAAGTACTCATAATAGGATATTCTGTTTTGTAAAACTATGACCCATTCTTGATCTAAAATGTGACATTGATGCTTCTTCAACAAGGTATCCACATGACATCCTCAACATATCAACATGCAAAATATTGCACCAACCCAACTCCATATTTATTGGCATCATCAACAGGGTATCCCAATTGACAAGGTATGCATGCCCACTAAGTCCATTTATCAAAGTTGACGATGTGAGTGCCAAAGACCCTAACAACTTACATATTTCCAACATATTTGATTATTTGTTATTTTTGTGGTTGACTTTTCAACCATCTCATCAATGGGAGCCAATAATGTATTCTCTATAATATGTAACATTACTCATTGTAATGTAATCGTACAGATTGCATCATACAACACACCATTTTATATTGCTCTCTTTTGTAGCAACAAGCTTTGATATAATTGTTCTCACAATTAAAGTTATATAAATGAATTAAAGTCATATAGATGTACCTTTGTATTGTATTGTATTGTAATGTAATTGTACAGATTGCATCATACAACACACCATTTTACATTGCTCTCTTTTGTAGCATTAAGCTTTGTTATAATTGTTCTCACAATTAGAGTGATATAGATGTACCTTTGTATTGTAGTGTATTTTTTTTTACCAAAATAGATGTACTTTTGAACCATGACCCATATTTGAGTTCCAATGTGTTTTGCTATCTCTCTTCCCTTACTATTTGGGTTACGTTATGTAAAATCAAGTTATGCAAAAGTCCAAATTACCAAAATGATATATTAAACTTTGTAGCTATTCATTTTATATTAAATGGATATGTGTGGTTTTCCCGTGAGAGTGTCGGTAGATTAACAAAGTGTGGCTTTCTTCCTAGGTATTTTATAAGGTCAAAACCCGAAAGTCTAAGATAGGTGTGTTCTAACAAGGGGTTCATGTACCAAATTTGGTACCTTGCCTTAGGTTATGACTTAAAAAGTGTGTTTTACATGTATGATAAAATATATAAATTTTTTATGAGTGATTAACATCTTAGAAACAAATAATTTGTATACTTGATACATAATGCTTATTGTAACCCTCCACCTTGTGGTCAATAATGGATACACGAATTGGTAGTGAGCATTTGTGCACAACAACATATATCTATGAATATATCATGATCCTTATACCAACGAGAATGTACACAAAGGTAGTGCCTTTGAGGGTGTAGGTGGATTAACAAAGTGTGGTTTTCTTCCTAGGGATTTTACAAGGTCAAAACCCAAAAGTGTAAGATAGGTGTGTTCTAACAAGGGGGCTCATGTACCAAATTTGGTACCCTGCCTTAGGTAATGACTTAAAAAGTTTGCTTTACGTGCATGATAAAATATACAATTTTTTTATAAGTGATTTACATCTTAGAAACAAATAATTTGTATACTTGATACATAATGCTTATTGTAACCCTCCACCTTGTGGTCAATAACAGATACATGAATTGGTAGTGAGCATTCGTCCACAACCACATATAAGTCTGAATATATCATGATCCTTATACCAACGAGAATGTACACAAAGGTAATGCCCTTCTACTAATAATATACAATGCTTATTGTAACCTTACACCTCATGGTCAATAATGGATAATGGAAACACAAACGGTGGTAAGCATTGGTGTGTGGTAATATATAAATCTCAATATACCTTGATCTGTATACTAAAGACGATGTAAACGAAGGTAGTGTACTTTTAATAATATAATGATTACTTGGTTATCAAATGATTATGCTTGCTTGCTTGATAAACCTTCCCCTCTCTTCTTCATATAATGTATATACTTGTAAAAAATTAACAATCAATATAAGGGTAATAATTTGAATTATCATTAAGTAGGTTTTGCACTCTTCCAATCCGAATTCAATCCTTGACAAAATATTTGATTTGTTATGATAAGACTAAAAAGATAGATGACCCCAAAAGTAAAACCCTAAGCCTAAGCCGAGCTCAGATCAGGGTTAAAAAATAAAAATAACAACAATGAGAAAACCGTTCCTCTATCTCATAGTGTCTTCGGACTTCAGTGGTTCTCCCTTCATTAAAGAGAGAGAATTAGATTTTATTTTGACGACCTTTATAGAGGTAATTCTATTTTATCCAATGTCATGCGCTCATGGAGTTGAGCTACGAAGGATGGTTTTAGCCCATGGGATTGGCAAATATGTTTAAAGATTAGAAGCATAGATGGAAATTCAAGATCATGAAACTACACTCATTAACTCGCACACCGTTCTTAACTGCTCGCTTGAGGTCTGTATTGAATGTTGCCACACCACATCCAAGGAATCAAATAAACTTCATTCTGGAATTTGGCATCTCAACTTCTGTTCAACAAGGGCCGGGGCTAAACTCCAAAGAGAAGAACAGAAGAAACAATGGCATGGCCTACTGCAATATCGGACTGAAAGAAATGCTATCCAGTTTGACGCATATAGAACTCACAGACATTTGGGCACAGTGCAGTTACTATGCGCGTCTCTTGCAGGAATGCATTGGCTCAAAAGCCATAGAAGAGGGCGTCCAGCTCCATTCTTACATAATTAAAACTGGGTTTCAGTCAGACGTGTTTGTGGGGAATAATCTTATGAATATGTATGCAAAATGTGGTATTTTGACATATGCACGGCGAATGTTTGACGAAATGCCTGAACGAGATGTGGTTTCTTGGAATGCAATGCTTGCAGGTTATGCACAGAGTGAGCAGTGCAAGGAGACTCTGGTTTTTTTCTGGAAAATGCAATGGGCAGGCATGAAACCCAACAGATCTACTTTCGCAAGCATCTTAAAGGTATGCGCAAGCTTAGGATTTGATCAGGGAGCTGAACAGGTACACGCTTATACTGTAAAATCTGGGCTTGAATCTGATGTCTTTGTGAGAAGTAATCTTGTTGACATATATGCCAAATGTGGAAGCATTGAGGATGCGCGCCGAATGTTTGACGAAATGCCTGAACGAGATGTGGTTTTATGGAATGTGATGATCGCAGGTTATGCCCAGGTCGGGTATGTTGCAGAGGTATTAAAGCTTTTTGAACAGATGGAACAGAAGCCAGATAGATTCACGTTCTTGAGTGTTCTCAGGGCGTATGCCAGTGGTGCAAATGGCGAACAAGTCAAGCAGGTACACACGCACATCATCAAAGTTGGATTTGAATCAGATGTCTTTGTGGCGAGTGTGCTTGTTGATGCATATGTTAAATGTGAACACATAGAATATGCACGCCATGTGTTTGACAAAATAGAGAACTCAAATATTGTGTCATGGAATACAATGATTGCAGGATATGCTCAGGAGGGGTACGGTGAGGTTGCCTTAGGATTGTTTATTCGAGCGCAACAGGGAGGAATGGAATTGGATTCAATCACCTTTGCTGCTATTCTCGGCGCTTTCACCTCACCGGAGGACTCAAATCATGGCAAGCAGGTCCATTCTCTGCTCATCAAGCTGGGATTTGAATCTAATGTTTCAGTAGGGAATGCACTTCTTGCCATGTATGGCAAATGTCTAGGTGTACAGTATGAACGCTTAGTGTTTGACAAAATGGCTGTAAGAGACTTGCTTTCATGGAATGCAATGATTTCAAGGTATGCCCAGAGTGGATATGGTGAGCCAGCACTGAACCTATTTCGTCAAATGCAGCTAGCAGTTATGAAACCAAATCAGTTCACGCTTCTGAGTATTCTCAGAGTCTCCTGTATTATAGAATCTGTAGATTTGGGAAAGCAGGTCCATGCTCACGTGATCAAAGCTGAGCCCGAGGCAGACATATTCATTGAAAGTGCTCTGGTTGACATGTATGCCAAACACGGCAATGTAGAAGAGGCATGCAATGTCTTTGATAAGATGCCAAAATGGGATTTAGTTTCATGCAATGCCATGATCGCAGGGTATGCCCAGAACCAGGATCTTCACAAGGCAGTGAACCTATTTTGTTGGATGCAATACACAGGCATGAAACCAAGCCAATCCACATTGATTAGCATTCTCAATGTGTGTGCCTTCCAAGGAGCTTTAGATCCAGGGAAGCAGATGCATTCCTACATAATAAAAATAGGATTTGATTCTGATGTTTGTGTGGGAAGTGGCCTTGTTGATTTCTATGGAAAATGTGGGGATATGGGTGATGCACATGGTGTGTTTGAGAAAATGCCTAAACATGATGAGGTCTCATGGACTGCTATGATTTCAGGACATTTGCAGTGTGAGTGTAATGAGGAAGCTTTAAAACTATACTGCCAAATGCAGCTATCTGGCATTCAGCCTGACAATTTTATCTTTGCAATCCTTCTGAAGGCCTGTGCCTCCCTTGCAGTTCTGGAACCAGGGAGGCAAATACATGCTAACACAATCAGTGGTGGCTTCATGTCAGATCTGTTCGTGGGGAGTGCCCTCATTGACATGTATGCTAAATGTGGGAGCATAGTGGATGCTTGCAAGATATTTGATGAAATGCCTGCACGGAATGTGGTTTCATGGAATGCAATAATTACAGGTTGTGCTCAGCATGGACATGCCAAGAAAGCCCTGAAACTTTTTGATCAAATGCAATATGCAGGCATGGAGCCAGACCATGTCACATTTATTGGAGCTCTTTCCGCATGTAGCCATGCAGGTCTAGTTGAGGCAAGTCATAATTATTTTTATTCTATGAGTCAAGATTTCGGCATTACTCCAAGAATGGAGCACTATGCTTGCATGGTTGACATTCTAGGGCGTGCTGGATGCTTGGATGAAGCAGAGAACTTTATCAGCAAAATGCCATTTGAACCTAGTGCTCTGGTGTGGCGAACATTGCTTGGTGCCTGCAGAGCACATGGCAACATGAAGGTAGGTAAACTGGCAGCAAAACAGCTCAGTGAATTGGAACCACAAGATGATGCAATGTATGTCCTGTTGTCTAACATTTATGCTGCAGCTGGTCAATGGGATGATGTGGCAAATGCAAGAAAAATAATGAAGGACCGTGGGGTTAAAAAGGAACCAGGATATAGCTGGATTGAAGTAAAGAATAGGGTTTATGTGTTTCTAGTAGAAGATAGATCACACCCTCAATCCAAAGAGATCTATGCAAAGTTGGAGGAGTTGACTGGACAGATGAAGGATGCAGGCTATGTGCCCGACACAGAATTTGCACTCCATGATTTAGATCAGGAGCAAAAGGAGCAGTCCCTTTGCCATCATAGTGAGAAGTTGGCCATAGCATTTGGGCTTCTAAGCGCATCTCCTGGCACACCTCTCCGCATTATCAAGAATCTCCGTGTATGTGGCGATTGCCACACTGCCATAAAGTTCATTTCCAGGCTTGATGAAAGGGAAATCATTGTGAGGGATGCAAACCGCTTCCATCATTTTAAGGATGGTACATGTTCGTGTGGGGATTATTGGTAATTCTTACAGATGAAGCCAGCACAAGTGTTTTGCATTAGTGGCCATGCTCTGCCAGGCAGAGGTTAGTTATTTGCTATCAAACACAGTAAGTACATGCCTTGGGCAAGTGCTACAGTATGAATGCATATGGAATTGCGTATGGAGTTGGGGTTTACAAAGACATGTTGCAGTTCTAAATCCACGGAAACATGGGCTGTGTCGAACCTATGATAAAACCATTTTCATTATAGGTGGCTATCTTCAGGTTCAGAATAATTTGGCATGTTTCATGCAGGGTAACTGTTAAAAGCATGGCTCCAGATTAACCTTTCAGGCATAGGTTAGTTCTCTGAAGTCTGGTATCAAACACAATGAGCATGCTCCTTGGGAATATGTGTAGTTTGAATGGATATGGACAGGGTTTTATCAAAACAAGTCATAGTTCCAAAATCCAGGAAGACATGGGTTGTGTAATAGAAGAGTGAACTGCATGCATTATGGGTAGCTATCCCTGGGTCCAGAATAATTTGGCATAGTTATGCCCAGGTTAACTTTCGTTGTCACTTTTTAAAAAAATTGATCATTGATAGCATCAAAGGCCTGTCTTGATTTATTTAAGGTAACGTCACAAGGCGTCACAAGGCATAGCGAGGCATGGATACCATTCTGCTACACAGTTCACTGTTCCGGCATATACTGAAGATGAGATACAATTTACTTATTGAGTTTGGAATTCATTTTGAGTTGGTGAACTCATGCACAGCATAAGGGCACTAAGCATGTTTCAGGTTGTGCAGGATGTTGTAAACAGGTTAAAGAATTTTGTACAGCTCAATCCTCTCTGCAAAATGAGGATTATTTAACATGAGGAAAACAATTTGGAATAATTCTAATATGAAATATTTCAACAGTCAGGATAGGAAGGTAATAAATGGCATGCAGTAAGGGGATCTACAATCCATTTTTCTTGGTAGCTGCATGAATTTTGAAGAAGATAATTTCATCTGCCTTGTCTAGCTCAACCAAGACCAGGAAAATATGTTTTGTCGTGAAGAGGGACTCTTTGTTATGATCACATTTTCAGTGGCATCCTGCTACATTTTTTGGTGATGAGAATGAATAACTTGATCCATCGTCAGGACAAAACGTTGGATCCAGCTAGTGATCCGAAACATTGACAATCAAGATGACGACTGTGGAACATCCGAGCGATTCTATTAATAACCCTCACCACAGAAACCTCAAATCAATAATGAATAACTTGATAAATTATTGGTGAATATCACTCCAGTTAGTGTTGATGCCAGTGCATTGTGCATCCAGGAAATCTTTGGCTTATTGGCTTCTCTTGGAGATTTTGCTTATTATTGGCAGATTGGCTAATTGTGCTGTGGATTTTACATTCTACCCTCTGGCAGCTTTCTAGACTCTTTTGACTTTGGAATCTGGATTTGTCTGCCTTATCTGGAGTTGTGGTACAGTACTGCACTTTCTGATACAAGACTGCTTATCATGAGTATAGAAAAGATACATGTCAATTGGGTCTAGCCCAGTTGGTTGAAAATGAGTGTTATCCTCCCTACCCAGGATCAATTCACTGCAAGTGACATGTTGAGTTCCTAATGACTATTATTTTATCAGCCTTGAGCCCTGTAGAATCCGGTTTACCCTCAGACCATCCTTGGAATGAGGGGAAGTGCCTGGTGGGTTTCCCTGAGATATGTATTGCATGTGAAAAAAATAAAGAATAAAAAATAAAAATGAAGAGATATGAATGTGCCTACATCATAAACATTAAATTATTGGAAATTATGAGTAAGGTGGATTGTGGCAGAACAACCTCTCAGGTTAACAAGTCCAGATTGTCAATTTGAGCAAATATATTTCAAGCACTTTAAAGTAGCATACATTCACAAGAGGAAGAAGAAATTTGATGTTGAAATGTGAGAATCTCGTATAAAATCTACACCTTGAGAATTAATCACAACTCAACTCGAGAATAATATCTACTTCTTAGTCTGATGTCCTTTCAACTATCCACCTTTTAAGCATCAACTTGCTTATTTTCAGGTTATACTGTTGTCCCTGCAAACACCCGACACTGTAAAAACTTCGAACTGTCAAGACTTGAGATTTCAAAGATAAATTTGAAATATTCTATTATAATGGAGAATAACTAAAAGTTTTGGAAAACTACAAAGTTCTGTTTTGCTACAGCAAACTACCCACCTCTCAGTGTAATTACAGTGTTTGGAGCAGCCTTCATAAATGAAAAATTGTACCACAGAATATTAATAAATTTAAATGGACCTGTTTTGCAGAAATTAAGATTCAAAAGACTTATTAATCTCATCTAAACAAAAATAGAGGGTTTTGATTTTGTACTTCCTAAAAATCTGACAGGACAAAGAGAGTTCCCATTCCTTTGACAAATCAAGGCCGATTACTAACACAAATGTTCAAACAGTGTTACAGGTCATGGTTTTGCATCTCCTGGAGGTACGGTTTTGGAGTTCATTGCCTTCTTCTCGTTAGGTGTCCTTTCACTCCATCTTCTCACCTTCTTTTTTGCATCCAAATGCCACGTTCTTCCTTGTCTTTTGTCCCTAAGATCTCACATGTGATGCAGGTATGTAGTTAATAAAATTTAAATGTAAGTCACTTGTGAAGCAGCTTTAGGCATTGGTCTTTTTCTCTTTGAATATTGCCAACAGCATGCATTTTCTACAGTCTCCAACTGAAATCACTCACATATGACGGCCCTCAAGTTAATTATGTATAGTTGATGACAATTTCCTTGTGATCTTCCAAGTTTCTATAGATGAGGGATGAATCATGAGGTGGTCAACTATGACCAATTGATTTGCGATGAGGTACATCACCTTCCCCACTATGAGTAATGTTTTACATGTCTCTAGAAATCCTCCTTTCTTGCTACCTCTTTCATCCACCTTGGAAATGCAGCACAAAAGCTTTGGCATGTGCAATGATTCCTTAAGAAGATTTCTCTAGAACCTAAACCATGAAATAATTGTATGATTATATTGTGCTTTGGTACTCACACATCATGGTCTACCTACTTTTGCACTCATTATGGTAATCCATTATTTAACTTCTCCGTCCAAATGGCTGCAAAAGTTATTATGAATGTTGAAGTTAATAAAATGAAAAAGAGAGAGGTGTGGTTCTAAGTTAGGCTGGTTTTCTTGGTTAAGGGTTTCTAGGATAAATCTTTGTGTACTTTGTATGTGTCATTGTCATTGTTTTTATTTTTCTTAAGAATATATATGCATTGCTTCCCTTGCGAAGGTTTAAAACTTACATTTGGTATCGAAGTGAGGTTATTGGCTTTAGTGGGACCTTTGTTGCTAGGGTTTAGTTAGTTTTGATAGAGCAAGTTTATTTTGGGTCTATGATAAGCCTAGTTTCAGTGGGAGCTCTATGATAGTGATTTTTGTGTGAAAGAGAATGCAAACAATTTCAAAATTGAGATTGAAAAATTTAATGGTTAGAACTTTGAGTATTGGATGCTCAAGACAAAAGATCTTTTTGTAGACAAAAAACAATGGGTCATTGTGGACCATGAACTGCACCCACGGGTATGTCAATGGCAGATTGGATGAGGTTGGATAGGAAGGGAAAGAGTGTGATCCTATGATATCTTTCAGATTCAGTGTTATTGAATGTCTCAAGAGAAGCCACATCAAAGGTGTTATGAAATAAGTTAGGGACTTTGTAGAAGACTAAGTCCCTGGTAAACAAAATTTTCCTTTGAAATATGTTGCACCTCCTAAGGATGAATGATAGTCTTTGTGACAGAGCATCTCTATGCCTTTAACACTGTGGTAAGTTAGTGGTTGTTTGTTGATATTAAAATTTCTGATGAAGATAAGTGCATTAATTTGTTGTGTTCTTTGTCAAATTCATGGGATAGTATGGTTGTGGCTATTGGGAGTAATGCAACCACATCAAAGTACACTGATGTGGTTACATCCCTACAATCAGAAGAAATGAGGTGGAAAGCCATAGATAGTTAGAGCAAGGATGCCTTATTTGTAAGAGGTCATCCCCAAGGTAGAGATAAAATCAACTTTTTGGTAGGTAGATTTAAATCTAAAGGTAGATCTACATCTCCGAGACATTCTTTAGGGAAATGCATTAATGTTAGGCATGATAAAAAGAATTGTAGATCTAAAAATGTTGATAAGGAAAGGGATTTGATGATGTTCTTCCACAAAAGGAATGACCTCCTTAGATACTTGGTGACCAAAATCATATGATGTAGAAGAGTCAAGCTACTACTCAATGATGGAAGGATTAGAACTCTTCCAAGGGTTTTGCTCATTCCAGAGCTGGCCATAAACTTACTATACATAAGTAAGATGAATGATGCAAGTGTGCGGACTATATTTGAAAAAGAAACCTACAAGATGGTTTGAGGAACAATGGTATTGTTGAAGAGAGTTCAAATTGAAACTCTTTACAAGTTGTTGGGAAGCACTATTATTGATGGGTGTAATAGTTATGTTGTTCCTCATGGTAGCAATGAAGAAGACATGACCCCTATTGTCCCTGCAGAGAAGAAAATGCTATAGCATCAAGGACTGAAACATACTAGAGAGAAAAGCCTTTGAGCATTATACAGTAAAGGTATGGTTGAAGGTATGTCTAGTTGCTCATTCGATTTTTATTTCTATGAACATTGTATATATGGTAAACAAAATCAAGTAAGATTTCCATCTTGTTCTACAAGAGAAAAATGAATCTTGGATGTGATACGCAATGATGTGTTTGGACATGTGCATGTTCCATCACTAGGGAAATTTGTGTACTATGTTTTATTCATAGATGATTTCTCAAGAAACATATGGTTCTATTTCCTTTGAAATAAATCTAAGATTTTCGGTAAATTTAAAGAGTTTAAGGTCCTTATAGAGAACTAGACAGAAAATAAAATAAGGTATTGAGAATAGATATTAGCATATAGTTCTACATGAATGAGTTTGAGGAATTATGTAAGAAGTGCATAATAGCAAGGCAAAACACTACTCCATATACACGTCAACATAATGAAGTTGCAAAAAGAATGAATGGAACATTGATGGAAAAGGCAAGGAGTATACTTAGTGGTGCAGGGTTAGCATGGGAATTTTGGGTAGAAGCTATGGATACTGCATGTTACCTAGTAAATCGATCATTTACATCAACGTTGGTTGACAAAACTCCACACGAGGCATGGATTAGTAAAAAAACCCTATTTTAAACATCATAGAGTTTTTGTTTGTGATGCTTATATGCATGTTTCGAGGGATAATAAGAGTAAGCTGGACAATAACGTTGAAAAATATATTTTTATTGGATATATAGATGGTATAAAAGGTTATAAACTTTAGAACCCAATAACAAAGAACACTTTTTATAGTCGAGATGTAGTATTTAGAGAGCTTAAAACAATTACCAAATAGGAATCTCAACTAAGGGAAAAAGAACCAGAGACAATAGAATTTGAGTTGGAGGGTGAATAATTTGACTCAACAGAAGAAGATGAATCAGAAGAGGAAGAGTGTCATACTCCAACCTTTAGGAGATTAGTTCGAGAAAGAAGGTAACCAAAAAGGTATATCTCGTTTGATTTTCATTTTGGTTTTATTCTATCTATTACTGATTATTATCTTGGAACTATTAGGGGGGCAATGGATTTAGAGGATAGTAAACTCTAGAAGAAGGCCATGGTTGAAGAAATGGATGCCTTGGATAAAAATGAGGTTTGGGATCTAGTCAAGTTGCCCGCTAGAAAAAAAATATGTTAAAATTAAGCAGTTGCAAGAGCCATTCTCCGGGAGGATGGCATAAGACCCTAGTTGAGATCTAGGGCCCCTAGTACACTCTTGGGGTTCTTGGTCTGGGACCAAGCAGTTAGAGCCATGGCAAAAGACCCTAGTGAGGGCCCCCAGTGTATTGTTGGGGTTCTTCATCAAGGACCAAGCAATTTGATGATGTAAGTCCCTAGATGTGTTCTAGGGCCCCTGGATGTGTTCCAAAGAATCCTTGCTTGGTGCTTGGATTGATCCTTGGTTGTGTACCTTGGTGGATAAGACCCTAGTGGTGATCTAGGGCCCCTAAATGTGTTCTGGGGTATCATGGTCTGGGACTAGGCAATTCTTGGTTAAGTACCAAGACGAGATGACATGTGATCCTCTTCTCTCTCGGGATGGTCCATGAGACCTAGGAGCAGGTAAGAAGAAGGACATGATCACATCAGTGACCTTTCTCTTATGTTGGGATGATAAAAGCTTATGAGTTATCATGAGACTTATGTGGACATCTTGTCATTGAAGAAGACCCCTTTGACTTTGTCTTGTTGCCTCCCCTTGCTTGAGCCACGTCCTTCTTAATGTTTATGTGGTGTTGGTATTTTCTAGTCTCTTTGACTTGTTGACATTCTAATTAATATTTTTATAATTAAAATATTAATTAGTATTTTATTTGTTTTTGGGTTTTAATTAAACCTAAAAAATAGGATTAATTTAATTAACCCTAAACCCTACCAAAACTATATAAGGAAACCTCACCCCTCACTCTCTCACTCATGTCCTTCCTCCCTCTCCTTCTCTTGGTCTGATTTTTGCTGCGGCTACTCTTGTTCAATTCTGTTTTTGGGTGCGGCCTACTTGGAATATTTTTCTCTTGCTGATTGAGGGTTCGACCTCCTTGGGTTTTCACTCTCTTGCTAGTTTGGAGTTTTCTTGTGCTGGTGTAGGGTACGACTGCCCTGGTTCTAGTCTCCTCTTGTTGTATAAAGTGGTGCGGCCCTCTCCTCTTGTTGTTACATGTGTCGCAACCCCCTCCTCTCTCTTCTCCAACCTGTCGCATCTTCCTTAGGCTGTCGTTGGTTCCTCCTTAGGCTGTCGTTGGTGTCTTTTATGTGTTGTTGTTGTCACTTGGTTATTTACAACCTTTTGGGCTTGATAAGACAACCCTAATACTGCTATCTTAGTCTGTCTATTTGTTGTAGTAGTCCTATACATTTTGTATAGTTTTTGTTTAGGCTGTTAGGGGTTTCTTTCAACCTCTAGTTTGGTCATTAGGGTTTTTGTATCAGCCCTATACTTGATGTTTAGTATGTTGATTAGTCTTTTGAGATCTACCTAGTTCTTTTTGGAAAAACTGTCCACAAGATCATGATGAGATCTACCCTCGAGGGTTTGATCCATGACCATTATAGTTTTTTCTGAGCATACAAAAAAGAGGACAATTGCACATCAGGTATATATGTTCTTTGTTTTTGGCTAAGGTAATGTTCAGATTTTGTTTTTGTTAATGATCCGATATGTTCTTTGTTCAAGTTAATGTTCAGAATTGTTTCTTGTTTTCGCTAATTGATCAAATATGTTCATGTTCAGATATAGTTAAGAATTGTTTTCTTTAGTAATATTCAAATCCATTATTTATGTGATTGGTTTACTTCAGAATTCTTGACTTGATTGCTGATCTATATATACGGCATTAAATAAATTTAAAAGAATATTTTTGTTCTTGTTTTCCCTTGAATTTCTAACATGGTATCAGAGCTTAGGGCGTGAAAAGAGCTCAATTGTGGCAGACTTTTGAGCCTGCGTAAATCCACATCTAAGGGTTTGTTTTTCATATCAGCAGTGAGCTTGTTTTATATCAGATCTTGTTTTCAGTATGGCTTCATCTTTAGTCAAAGTAGAAGATAGGCTTGAAGGGGCTTCAAACTTCAATGTTTGGAAGGCTAGGGTTTTTAATATCCTAGAAGAAGGTGACTTGGATGAGCTGGTTACCAGGGTGATAGAAGAACCTACTTCAAATACAGGAAGAGCAACATATAAGAAGAGGCAGGCCAAAGCCAAGAGGGTCATCTTTGACTCAGTAAAAGACAACATGATGCCTCTTATTGCTCATCTAAGGACAACTAAGGAATGCTTTGATGCCCTAGCAAATCTATATGAAAAGAAGGCCCCAACTCAGTAGAGGATATTGAAGAAATAACTACGTACATTAAAGATGGGAAAGGATGAATCTATCTCTGCTTTCTTTTCCAAAATTGCCCAAACAAGAGATCAGCTTGCGGCAATTGGAGTTGCAGTGGATGATGATGACCTTGTACAAACAACAATAGATGGTCTTCCTGACGCATGGGATACATTTCTCTCATCAGTCA
Organism: Picea glauca; assembly: GCA_000966675.3. NCBI lineage: Eukaryota > Viridiplantae > Streptophyta > Pinopsida > Pinales > Pinaceae > Picea > Picea glauca. The sequence continues at coordinate 425,160 of JZKD02S2226538.1, forward strand.
TTGGAAGAGAAGTTCAACCCAACTTCGAGAGATTATGGCATGATTGCCTGGAAGAAGAGGGTAGACTCAAAAGCAGGAATGAACCTTCAACGGTGAAAAACCATGCTCTTTCAGTCAAAGCCAAGAGATGGAAGAAGTTTCCTTAGCACAAAGGTAAAGGTAAGAAACCCCAAGGCAAGCACTCTCACTTTCACTCTCATTTATTTAAAGTAAGATACTTTAACTATAAAAGGCTAGGTCACTATGCAAAAGATTSCAGGAACCCTCCTTCACAACAGAAACATAGAGGCARGTTCCATGCTTCAGTTGCAATTGAAGAAGAAGAGCTTCAAAGAAGAAGAACCAGAGCTGCTACTAAAGAACAAGAACAACGCAGAGAAATTTATCTTGTTTTAGCCCTCTCCGRTACTGTCACCAAGTCATAAGAAGTTTGGTTAGTGGACAACGAGGCCTCCAAACACATGACAGGCTTCAAACAGAACCTTGTGAACTATCGAAATAAGAAGTTCAATGTGAAGGTAGAATTGGGTGATGATGGCACCTATGCCATCAAAGGATTTGGATCAACATCTTTTCAGCTTCAGTCAGGTAATGTATTTCATATTGAAGAAATTCTTTATGTTCCTGGATTAAAGAAAAATCTTATCCGAGTTGCAATTCTAGAAAGCAAAGGGTACTCAGTAGCCTTCTTCAAAGGAAAAACTCTTATGTGGCCCTCAAATGAAAGTATGAGCTCAACCATGACAATCGGAGCTCAAGAAGGTGGACTTTACAAAGTCATTGGTCAAGTTATTCAAGCATTAGCTCATGAGATGATTAACCCCTGCGAACTATGGCACAAAAGGTTTGGACATCTCAACAACCTTCTCCAAAGGAAAAGCTCTTATGTGGCCCTCAAATGAAAATATGAGCTCAGACATAACAATTGGAGCTCAAGAAGGTGGACTTTACAAGGTCACTGGTCAAGTTATTCAAGCATTAGCTCATGAGATGATCAACCCCTGCAAACTATGGCACAGAAGGTTTGGACATCTCAACTATAATGCTCTCCCAGGTTTGCAAAAGATGGTAACAGGTATGCCAGTTTTTTCTTTTGAGCATGATAGTATTTGTAGAGGTTGTGTTGTTTGTTAAAATACAAAGAAAGCTTACCCTCATAGTAATAGAAAATCTAATGGTATATTGGATCTTATTCATTCTGATCTTTGTGGACCTATGACTGCTCCGTCCATGAATGGTTGTCTTTATTATATCATTTTTATTGATGATTGTTCTCGTAAAACTTGGATTTATTTTTTGAAAACTAAAGATGGATCTTTCATTAAATTTCAGGATTTTGAGAATCTTGTTGAGAATCAGACAGGCAGACACATCTGTGTTTTCAGAATAGACAATGGAAAAAAAATTGTCTCCCACAAGTATGATGATCTTTGCCAGACTTCTGGGATTAAGAGGGAGTTGACTGTGCCTTATAATCCTCAGCAGAAGGGGATTGCAGAAAGGAAGAACAAGACAATTTGTGAAGCAGCAAGAGCCATGATGTATGATCAGAATCTTTCGTTGTCTCTTTGGGCCAAAGCTGCAAGCACTGCAGTCTATATTAAGATCAGGTGTCCTCATAAAGCCCTAGAAGAGAAAACTTCAGAAGAAGTCTTCACCGGTAAGAAGCCTTCAGTTGACCATTTGAGAATCTTTGGTAGTCCTGTCTACATTCATGTATCGAAAGAAAAGAGGACTAAGTTAGAGCCCTCTAGAAAGAAAGGCATGTTTGGGGGATACAGTGAGACCTCAAAAGCATATCGAATCTATGTACCAGGGAAAAAGTTCATAGACGTCAGTAGAGATGTGACCTTCCATGAGGAAACAACTTTTCGTCGTTCCAAAGAACTTCCATGTGATACAAAGGAGCAAGAAGCTCCATCTCTAGAACCTTTAGATTCACCACTTTCAGATGAGCAAAGGGAGGAGGCCAGAGAGCCTTCAGTGGATCCCATAAGGGATTCTGTTGAGTTTCCCTTAGAGAAACCTCTTGTCAAAAGGAAGCTAGCATAGTGCCGTGAAATTTTAAGGAAGCATAAAAAGATGCAGCACCTAAAGGTACCTTCAGAGAAAGCAATAAACCAGATAAATACTTAGGTCTGGTACCTCAGTTGAATCTTGTGATTGACTTCGAACCTTCCACCTTTGATGAGGTTGTCAAACATAAAGTGTGGAAGGATGCCATGATAGAAGAGTACGAGTCAATACTGAAGAATGGTGTATGGTAAGTGGTCCCAAGGCCTCAAGGAAAATCAGTAGTAACCTCTAAATGGATTTAAAAAATAAAGCATGCAGCAAATGGAAGTGTTGAAAAATTCAAAGCTAGATTTTTGGCTCGTGGCTCCTCTTAGAAAGAAGGAATTGATTATGATGAGGTCTTTACTCCTGTTTCCAGGTATGCCCCTATCAGAATCATCATCTCTCTTGCTTCAGTTTTTTATTGGAAACTTCACCAAATGGATGTTAAGACTACCTTTCTTAATGGTGAAGTTGAGCAAGAGGTTTATATTGAGCAGCCTGAGGGTTTCATGATCCATGGGAAAGAATCCCATGTCTGCAAACTCAAAAAAGCCTTGTATGGATTGAAACAAGCTCCGAAAGCTCGGTATGGAAGAATTGACAGTTTTCTTCAGAGTCTTGGGTTCTCCAAGAGCATAGCAGATCTTAATCTTTATATAAGGATTGTGAAAAATCATCGTGTTATCTTGGTTTTATATGTGGATGATTTGTTCCTTATTGGAGAGAAACATCTAATAGCTTAGACTAAAAGGGAGTTATCAACAGAATTTGAAATGAAGGACTTGGGTTTTATGCATTAATTTTTTGGCTTAGAGGTGTGGCAAAAACTTGGTGAGATCTTTCTCTCTGAAAGCAGGTATGCAGTTGACGTGCTTCACAAATTTGGGATGCTAAATTGTAAGTCCATGACCACACCTATGATTTTTAACCTGAAAAAGTTACATGATCAAGCTACAATTTCAAATCCAGAAGACCCTATCGTATATTGTCAAATTATTGGGTCCTTGATGTATCTAGTACATACCAGACCGAACATTTGTTACGCAGTGAATGCCCTTAGCTAGTTCATGTGTGAACCGAAACATATTCATATGGTTGTTGTTAAGCATATTCTCATATATGTCCGAGGGACTATAGCCTATGGGCTCATATACACTTCCAATGGAGGTGTAATGCTTCATGGCTATACAGATTCAGAATGGATGAGCAGTACAGTGGACCGAAAGAGTACTTCCGGATATTGTTTCAGTTTGGGTTCAACTATTATCTCCTGGTCCAACATGAAGCAGGGCTCCATAGCCCAAAGCACTGCAGAGGCATAATACATTGTTGCAAGTGCTACCAATAGAGAAGCAGTGTGGCTCAGAAAGCTACTCTCAAATTTGTTCAGTGCTGAGCTGGAACCCAGAGTAATTCACTATGATAACTAGAGTTGTATTAAGTTCTCTGAGAATCACGTGTTTCATGACAAATCAAAACACATTGAGATGAGATATCACTATGTTCGAGACATGGTGCAGAAGAAAATTCTTAGTATTCAGTATGTTTCGACGGCAGAACAAACTACAGATATTTTGACCAAGTCGTTGTCATTGACAAAGTTTGTGTACTTTCGAGACAAGCTTGGTGTTGCTGAGAATGCCTCTCTTGTTGAGAGGGAGTGTTAAAATTAAGCATCTACAAGAGCCATTCTCCGGGAGGATGGCATAAAACCCTAGTTGAGATCTAGGGCCCCCAGTACACTCATGGGATTCTTGGTCTAGGACCAAGCAGTTAAAGCCATGGCAAAAGACCCTAGTGAGGGCCCCCAGTGTATTGTTGGGGTTCTTGGTCAAGGATCAAGCAGTTTGATGATGTAAGTCCCTAGATGTGTTCTAGTGCCCCTGAATGTGTTCCAAGGAATCCTTGCTCGGTGCTTGGATTGATCCTTGGTTGTGTACCTTGGTGGATAAGACCCTAGTGGTGATCTAGGGCCCCCAAATGTGTTCTAGGGTATCCTGGTCTGGGACCAGGCAGTTCTTGGTTACATACCAAGACAAGATGATGTGTGATCCTCTTCTCTCAGGATGGTCCATGAGACCTAGGAGCAGGTAAGAAGAAGGACATGATCACATCAGTGACCTTCCTTTTATGTTGGGAAGATAAAGCTTATGATTTATCATGAGACTTATGTGGACATCTTGTCATTGAAGAAGACCCCTTTGACTTTGTCTTGTTGCCTCCCCTTGCTTGAGCCACATCCTTCTTAATATCTATGTGGTGTTGGTCTTTTTTAGTCTCTTGGGCTTGCCTTCTTCTATAAAAGTAATTTTCTGTTTTTGTTAATAATTTAATTGCCTACACCTTGCAAAGTGGTTTGGCTTAGCCAACCCATGCAATATCATAAGGCTAGATAGATTAATTTTTTGTTTTTGCTTTCATTCTTTTGCCCTACTTGTCCTTAAGGCAAGGTTGTGTGGCTAGGTGCAATCTCTTTACTTTCAAGTCATTTTATTTTTGCTTTGATTTATTTTGCTTACACCTTGCAAAGTGATTTGGCTTAGCCAATCCATGCAATATCATAAGGCTTGTATAATTTGTATAGCTTGTATATCTTGTATAATTTGTATAATTTGCTAACAACTTGAGTAACTTTTAATTTGAGAAAGTAATCATATCTAGTTTAACTAGGCACCCATAACTTGTACAACTTTCACCATCCAAAAGGGTGACTTGTGGAGGCTACAAGGGGTGCTAAATCGGGGACGACTTCACAGCACTAGGTGTCCCCCCTGCTTGAGCGCCCAAGCATTCTGGGTTGACCTGTGGAGCTAGGGAAGGGCCTCGCTTGCCCTTCTTCTTGAACACCCAACAATCATTTTGGTCAAAGCGGTAAGAGTTTAGGGGTAGACACATAGTCTAGGCTTGCATCCTCACCTAATTAGGTTAAAGTTTAAAACTCTTCTAAAATCTATCTACATAACCTTTACTTTTTTAGTTTTAATCATCTCAATACAAGTTGCGTATTTTACTTTCACGCACTTTCTTTACGAGCAATCATTTATCTTGCAAATCAAGTTACTTATCTCTCTTGGGTGATTTACTTTCAAGTTCTCTTACTTCCAAAGTTGCGCATTAGCTCTCTATTTGGATATTGTACTTCCAAGTTGCGCATCTCTCAATTGCTTCCAAGTTATTTTAAGTTACTTTCTTTCTTTGTGGATAATTTTATGCTTCATTGTATATTGGATCTAATTATTCTTTAGTTCTTTTGTATAGCTGTGCAATTATCTAATTTGTTAGTTCCATTGTATATTTGTTCTTAACATATTTCATTTGTATATTTCATTTCATAATTGTTTAAAGTGTAGATTATATCCTTTAGTTCATTGTGATTAGTTCATCTAATTGTATTTTGTTGTATACTCTTATTGACTCCATTTACCCTTCTTTAGGCACTAATCTTAATTGAGTTTGTGGGTAAAAAGGTCTTCTTGCCATTGAAGCTTTGCATTTGCATTGTTGTTTGTCATATAGGTTAGTCTCCCCCTAACTTAATAAACTAAAATTAATCCTAGATCACATTAATCAACTTATATAGTAAGTAGGGTCTACCCCCCTTGGCTTCCCTAGGAGTAAGCCTAGACGGAAGAAGTCCAAATCGAGGTGACAGTGGGTTTGGACTTAGGCATTGTGCCTCCAAGGACACACCAAGTGGATTGGAGACTTTTCCACGCTTGTAGGTGTGTATAAGGACAACAACACAACCTTCCAAGAATCTTCCCGGGTTCAACCATGAACTAGCTCAAAGTATTCATTGCAAATAAGGGATCCAATCAAATGCATATATAAAGCAAGATCTACCAAATCTGAATCTAAATCAACATGTAACTTTAGATTTGCAACCAAAGAAGAGACCAAGGATTTGCAATCCTGCATCTAAAATCTCTATCCAAGGAAGACCTCACTTGTACTCTAACAAACTTCTAGAACCAAAATATAATGCATAAGTCTAATGTCCTTCATGTCAGGTCTGTTGGCCAACCTCTGCTTGCAACATGCAATGAGTCTCCAAACTACCTATCAAAATCAAGGCATCTACGTAGAGAACCAAGACAAACATATAAAATCTATCTTTCAAGAAGTAAAGATTAGGATCTACAAAAGTCTTGGAGAAGCCCAAGTCTAGAAGGTACTTATCAATTCTAAAGTACCAAGCACATGGTGCCTGCTTCAAACCATAAATGGCCTTCTTCAATCTACACACATGGGTATCTCACCCATGCACTACAAAGCCCCTTAGTTGATTAATGTATACTTCCTCTTAAATCAAACCATTTAGAAAAGCATATGGTATAAAGACTTATGCAAGAGACATAATGGTACTAATGGAAGTATACCTAGCAACTAGAGCAAAATTCTCCTCATAGTCAACTCCCTCTCTCTAGGAGAATCCTCTTGCTACGAATCTGACATTGTACTTCTCTATGTTGCCATCAACAGTGTGTGTTACCTTGTAGAGCCACTTGGAATCTATCATATATTTCCCCTCATGTCTTGGAACAATATCCTAGACATCATACTTCATAATGGAGTTATACTCGCCTCTGTCATGGCATCCTACCATACTTTCTCTACAGTTGCCTCCTAACTATAAGGATTTGAATCAATGATAAAAGACAGTAGTGCAACATATTTAGAAAATTTCTTTTGGGGATGAATCACCCGAAAAAAAAGTTTTTGATGCTCCTACTTGCTCTTGTGACTCTTGCAAAGTCTGAGTAAGCCATCTTGACTTCTTGGTTGAAGTAGAAGGTAAAGTGGTCTTTGTTCCTTCACTGGAGCCCTGCTTGTCTGGATTTGATTTTTCCTTCTCTTTTAAATCAGTGTTTGGGACAAGAAGTTTTTCTCCCTCAACCTCCATAAGAGGCTCTTGAGACTTAGAGGGCCATGAATCCTAATCAAATTTCACATCTTCGCTCACCATTGTCTTTCATTGTGATGGAAGATAGATCCAATAAGACATGTAGGACTTACTATAACTAAAAAATATATCTTTCATGCTAGAAGGTTCAAGTTTAGATCTCTTGTCATCAAGAATATGAATATACATAGGACAACCAAATACAAGAAAGTGTGATAACTAAGGTTTCTCACCAATAAAAGCTTCTTCTAATGACATGTTCTTTGATATCCTATGAGGACACCTGTTCAAAATGTAGACAATGGTACTACATGCTTCTGCCCAAAGACGTGTGGGAAAATCTAGATCATGAATCATAGTCTTGGTTGTCTTTATGATGGCCTTGTTCTTCCTCTATTCAACCCCAATCCGCTAAGAACTGTCAGTGCCTTCTTGATCCTTACTTATGTGCAAAAGACATCAAAGTCCTTGGGGGTGTACTCTCCTCCATCGCCAAACCTTACCATCTTAATCTTCTTACTTGTTTGATTCTCCACACAAGCTTTAAACTCTTGCAACTTATTGAAGACTTCATCCTTCGTCTTCATAAAGTACATCAATTTTTTTCTAGAGGAATCATCAACGAAAGAAACATAGTAAATGTTACCTATTAGTGACGTTGAAGTCATTGCTCTAAATACATTTTAATGGATCATATCAAGCATCTCTCTTCATCTATGCTCACTGCTTGGAAAAGCAGTCTTGACATGCTTGCTAAGTGCACAACATTTGCACACTCTCGTCTTCTCGAGCTTGAAGTTTGGAAATCCACGTACCATGTTCTTGAAGAAAGGTAATGCTCCATAGTGCAGAGGACCAAATCTCTTGTTCTAAAACTCTCACAATTTATCATTGTCATGCACTAAAGCTCCATGTTTGATTGGATCAACAAGCAACCTAGAAGCCACCTTCTCGCATACCTTTGGCCAAAACTCAACCAGGGTCCAAACTGCAATCTCTAGTAATAGCTTGATGATCATCAAACTCAGCCACACACCTAAGATCTATCATGGTTGAAAACTAAAGAAGATTGTTTGTTAAACCAAGAACATACAAAACGTCATCTAGCTCAAGACCATCACCTTTGGCATGCGACAAGAAACAGAGTCCATTCCATTAACTAGATAAGTGGCATCATCACCCAACTCCATGTTTATGCTAGCGTCATGTTCTTGAAGTCTATCAAAGGCCTTCTTGTTAAAGGTCACGTGTTTGAATACTCCATTGTCCACATACCACCTTACAATAGAGATGGTGTTAGCGGAAAGGCACAAAACCATGAAAAATGTAGAAATTTCAAAATCTGCAATTTATTTCACCTCATTTACTTGAGGTTCCTTGGATCTATCTCATAGAACTCTTAGTCTTATGGTTGAATCTAAATATAAATTATAGCAACAATATACTTCACTTCTGTACAACCAAATCACTAGGCAAACTCAAGAAAATAGACACCAAAAATATGTATTTGAAGAATACAAGATTCACAGCCCTTAGGGAACAATCTCCTTCATCAATCGAATCTGACAATTACTTTCATTAAAACAGATTTATTACAGCAGTAAGTTTGATTTCTAGTTCCTTCTTAGCATGCTAAATCACATAACATATCAGCGAAGTTGTTCCAATAATTCAGCATATAGAAACAACCAAGAAACCACTCATAAACAATGAGAACGCAAGTCAGATTTTCAGATCTGCAACATACAAATTTGGGCAGCAATAGTACACTTCATATTACAGCAGACATGAAGATACGATACAATACCTCAGTGCATCCCAAGCTAGTACATGTCCTTTCAGTTCATCCAAGCAAGGACACTCCAATTGCTACCAAACCCTAGTTAGGGCATTCACCATCAACAACAAACCCAAGCCAGCAATACCACGACCTAGCAAAGCATCTCACTAAACTCTCCTAGCTGCACCAAAGGCTCCACAACAAGCTAGCATCACACCAACAAGTCCACTCTTGGATCTCCCAAAGTCCTACTTGTATCACACAAGTCTTCAAGGAAATACACAAGCTTACACCAAGACTTTAACTCTAGCACTCCAAGTCTTCACTAGATTTTATCCCACACAAACCCTAACGCACTAAATCTTACCTAAGTCTTTCAACTCTTGCATCACACAAGCACAAGGATTACAAGACAAGTACATCAAGAAGATACAAATGATCTTGTGAATAAGTTGTAAATACTAAATACAAAGACACTCTCCTCCCCTTATAAGATAGGTGAGGGAGACCAACAATAGAAACCAAACTAAGTCCACGAGCAACCTAATCTAAGCCACTAGAGTAGGTCCACATGAGGAGCACTCCTCTCCAAGGTGTACACATGTCACAAGGTATTTGGATTCCACCTCCCAAGTGGTGCACTCTCCAATCTAAGGCTCCACATGTCAAGCACTCCTCATCACAAAGCTGCACACTCACCAAGCTAAGCTCTCAAGCTCCTCCTCCATATTTGTGTACTGGATCCACGACAAATTCCAAGCGATGCACCTCCAAGCAAGACTCCCTCAAGCCAAGTGCTCAACCTCGTAGAGTGTGCCACATGGTCCCAATGCTCCTAGGGCCCAATGCCCTTCCTCCTAGTGCCTAGTGCTCCTCCACAAGACAACTCCACATCCTATGCCAAGGTCCATCCTCCTCAATGTGTGCGCCATGTAGAAGATGACAATGCCACATAAGATAACTACCTCCATAAGAAGTGCACCTCTTCTAGCACATATTTCGAGAACAAGCATCCACCTATAGTAAGTTCTCCAAGGGGCTAGGGTTTCACCATACACCCCACATCACATTAAGTGCACCCCTAGCATGGTGCAAACACTTTTGGAGCAACCCAAAAGCTAGCAAATAAAGTTGTATCGAGCCTAGATTATAACTCATCCACTCTAATAGAAGCTTCTGCATGCCCTGCAAATTACTTTTGCTACCACTGCTTGTTCTTATCCATCTTCTTCTCAAGACAACAAGATCTATAGTGGCCCATCTTGTTGCACTTGGAACACTTCCTGTGACTCAAATCTTTCTTCCCCTAGTTCAAAGAAACTGAATCTTCCTTCTTCTAACCCTTCCCAGTTCCTCCTTTCTTACCTACTCTCCTCGCTTCTTGATGAGGTCTAGGTTTTGGATCTCATCCAACTGGGCTGAATTAGTCACTAGCCTTTTATCCTCCTGGATGAAATCATACCAAAGCTTCTCAAAGGTGGGCGTCTTCTCATGAGCGCAAACACTCTGCACAAAATTTCCCCAAGCTGAAGAGAACCCATTTAGTGCTATGGTTACCAACAGAAATAGTCACTAGCCTTTTATCCTCTTGGATGAAATCATCCCAAAGCTTCTCAAAGGTGGGTTGTCTTCTCACAAGCACAAACACCCTGCACAAAATTTCCCCAAGCTGAAGAGAACCCATTTAGTGCTATGGTTACCAACTCCTCATCCATGATCTTCATCCCGATAACAAGAAGTTGATCTCTCAACTCACTGATCCTCATCAAGCAGCTAGACACCATGTCTATGTCATTCATGTGCATTTTGGTAACCTTGTTCTTCAGAAGCATCTTGCAAGAAATATTCACTCTGATATAGAGTAATCAAGGCATCATACATATCCTTAACCAACTTCTTCTCTGCAGTGTGAGGGATCAAATAGTCGTTCATAGAATCAAGGATGATTCTCTTCACTTTGGTCGCCTTCCTGTTGTATTAAACCAACTACACGAGATCAATAGGAGCAGGAACCTTAGTTTCCACAAAACACCAAAGGTTAACCTCCTCCAACAACATTTGCAGTCTGCACTTCCAAGATGTAAAGTTGGAAGCGCCCTCTAACCAGTCACATTCTCTAAGACTCAGACTAGTCATTCTTGCAACTCCTGAAACACACCTCAAACAAACAGATCAGCCATGAAACCAATTAGATCAGCAACCTATCATAGGTGCAGATTGCCTCTCTCAAGCACAAACAACACTCCAATCACTGAAGTCTCACTGGCATCTCACACACAAACCCCTCACAGGTCCAAGCAACTATCTTAGGTACAAATTAGCTTCAATCGCTGAAGTTAGGGCATCACGCCCACTGAAATCTTCTGACAGCAGCCCTCTCCATACACAGATCCTGGAAGATTTAAGTTAACGTGATCTGATACCATGTTAAATTTTGAAAACATGGTAAGCGGATTTGTACTTCTAAATTCTGAAATCCTAATCTAGGAAACAAACACTGTTAACCTATCAAAACAGAAGATAAAGGTGCTATATCAGAAAATACAGAACTCTGAAAACTATGACAGCAACTACTAGAGTCTGCAGCTCTCAATCACATTTGTCTTCTATTAACTGAAGGAAGAAATTAAAATGCAATAAACTTAAAACAGCAACTTTCTCGCTGTCTTGGTGAACACCCAGCCTTCTTTTATAGACTAAGAAAGGCTAGGGTTTACAACCATCCCTCTGGTGCACCAAGCTTAGATAGGAAAGCAACATTTCTACCTAGAATAGAGCACCCAACCTGCATGCAGAGATTGCCTAGGATAGAGTGTTTTTCTCCTTGAAATTTGCTCCCTAACCTAAATCTTGAAATTTACTTCTGTCATGCGTTTTTTTTTCCAAGTTTAGAACAGCAGTTAATTAAAGATAGAAAAGTGCCGAACTTGAGAACTAAGGAGCAAATAAGGGTAAGTGGTGCCTTCCCAAACTGGAAAAGCTACTCTAAATAAACCATGCTAAAGATGGAGCATGTATGTAGACTATATGCATGCACTCACACCCTACTTAACTGTTGATGCATCCTCTTAGAACCTCCTAGTGCACCTCCATCAATGTAAATAGGTCTGCACATAGATCAAGACTGCTTTGTTGGACTGAATTTGCTGAAGCGCGCCAAGCTGAAGGAGAATCACCTCAAAAAAAAGTAACTCTAATACATACTTTGAAAATGTAAGCAACATCCTCCAACAACAGATGGATTCCCTTGAAGAAAAGCCCTTTCAAGAATTCAAAAGACAAATGGATAGGTTGAATCTCCAAACATGGGTATTGTGAATATAGCTGTGGCTTATCAAATGTCATTTTACAGCTCCTACTGAACCAACAGAAGCCACCCACCACTTTGTCAAGATCCTCCTCACCAAGTGGTGCATCACACTACTTGAATAAAGGGAATCACTTCCCGAAAGTGGAAAAAAAAATTTGATGACAATGATGTCTTGACTTGAGTAGCCTAAGCATCACTTTACATGGAGACAACCATTCCAATGGTACCAATGGGTAACAAAGAGAAAGCCCTCAAGATTAGTTTACACTAGGACTAACTTTGTAGGTGAACTTGATGCTTAGTATGGTAATGTATCAGAGTGAGACTAATCTATCGATTGTCCAAACTGAGACAATCAAGGTCACTAACAATAGCATGAAAAAATGGCCACTAGAGTAGAGGGTTGAAGCAATCAACAATGACAAGATTTTGGAGCTTATGATACAAGGACCAGCTAAAATGACTGAACCCATCAAGTTAGACTGGCACATTAGAGCTAAGAATATAGCTACATGTAAGGATGGATTTGTTCCCAATAGTGCAACACCACTCCAACCCACTAGAATCACGCCCAAAGGAGATGGAAGAAATGTGAAAAGGAATATGCTTTGGGCGTAAAAACAAATGGTGCAAGGGATATAAGTTTCCCAAAACAATGTTATTCACATTGGAAAACAATGTGGAGGATGAAAAGGAACCTGAACAAGAACCTAAAGAAAAGTTTGGGCCTCCATTAGAGCCTGGGGGAGAAGTCCAACAATGTATCGACGTATGCCTTGGTGGGTATCAACACCCCTCAAACCCTTGAGATTGAAGGATAGATCAACAATAAAAAGGCCATAGTCCTCATCAACTCGGGTAGTACCCACAACTTCATTAACAAAAAGTTGGTAGACCAACTCAATTGCTTTGCCTATCCAAATATAGATTTTCCAAATTATGATTGCAAAAGGAGGAACTATAACTTGTGAAGGAAAAATCCACAACTTCAAACTTTGGGAGATGAGAACTTATCAACCCCCATGCACTTCATTCATATTGGAGGGGTAGATGTGTCTTTGGGCGTGCAATGGCTAAATATTCTAGGTACATTTGCCATGAACATAGCGGAGTTGTTTAAGAAGTTCTCCATGGAGGGAAGGGATTATTGGCTCCAACGCATCAAGTCTCCACCCACTCAAGTGATCAACTGGCATAGAATGCAGAAGCTTCTCAATAAAGGTATTAATGGAGTTATTGCCATGATTTATTCTATGGAACCTCAACAAGATGCAAGAGGCATTCCCTCGGACCTACAACATATCTTGGATAAGCATGACAAAGTATTCCAAAAGATTTCCAAGGCACTTACCTTGGCACAAGATCAAAAGCATGCCATTAATCCTATACCAAGTAGTAGCCTTCCCAACATTGCATCGTACTCGCATGGGTTATTCCAAGATCCAAGTAACTGATTCTCATCTTCAACAGACTCAGGAGACACTACAAGTACTTAAGGAAAACCTTTAATTCTCTTAGAACACTACGAAGCAAAGGCGGCTCAACGTTGCAGTCAGAGGCAATTTGTTGGCACTGAGTCTATATACAACTTCAACCTTACAAATAATCCACCCTCAAACAGAAGAAGAATAAAAAATTGGCCACAAAATTTTATGGGCCCTACAAGTTCCTTCACAGGATTGGAGAAGTGGCTTATGAGTTAGAACTGCCTTTCTCTTCATGCATTCACAAGGTTTTTCATCTCTCTTGCCTTAAAGAAGGTAACTTAATAGAATGTTCCAATGCAAACTAAACTTCTAAAATTGGACAAGGAGGACAAGTTGATTCTAGAACTTGAAACAACACTAGACAACCCCACATGCCATCTCAAGAACAAAACCATCATAGTGTAATTCATCAAGTGGAAGAAGGTGCCTCCAAAAGAAGTCACATGGAAAGATGAGCACTTCTTGCAACAACATCCTCAACTACAAAGAATTGAGGGAAAAACTTTTTTGAAGGGGTGGAGTATGTGATGACCTAACTCTTATTGCACCAAGACGCACTTTCTACAACCCAGTATGGAAGAGATTGTAGCATCTGACTTGTTTGAAACACTTACGTGGGCAAAGAAAAAAATTAAAAAGAAACAAGTATTTTCACATCCATCTAAGTTTAATAAAAAAGAAAAGAAAATAATAATGTCTACAAAACAGTATGGAAGACACTGTAACATCTATCCCATTCATAACGCTTATGTGGCCAAAAAGAAATTTTAAAGAAGTATTTTCACGTCTGTTTAAGTTTAATAAAAAAGAAACGAAAACAATAATAACAATAATAAATAATCCACACACACACACATATATGTAAACCAACGGTAGATCAATCTTAACTCCAACATTTGTCCTGTCCATGATGCTTATATGGCCAAAAATTAAAAAAAAATTAAAAAAAAAAATATATATATATATATACACACAGAGAGAGAGAGAGATTCACATCCATTGAAGTTTAATAAAATAGGAACGGAAATAATAATAATAATAATAATAAATAATTCACACACACAAATATATTTATATATAAACCAACAATGGATCCATCTTAACTCTAGATCTATCAAGCATCATTAGGATCAAATCCCTCTAGGTGCAAACTTTTCCTCAAGTTTTTTCACTATCAAAAAGGTTTGTGTCTCGAGAGATTTGATCCCTCTCGACACTTGATAGATCTATAGTTAAGATGGATATATGTTGGTTCATATTATCATCTTCATTACTTTCCTAGTAATGCATCTTCACTTCTCTTCTCTCATTCTTCTTTTTCAAGATCTTTGTTTGGGATCATGGGTGCTTACTCTCCCACTGCACACATTGGCCTAGCAAAGTAGTATAGAAACACCTAACCCTAATCTCTTCTTCTATATAGTGGGTAAGGACACTCAATGATCATTGTCTTGTGTTGAGTACTTGTCATGACCCCTCCCTTTTGACCTCATTAGAGGGAGGGCATATTAGTCTAAGGGGGCTCCCCACAGGCTATAGCCCCAAAGAAAGGGAGTCATGGGGTTGAATAAAGCCACCCAGGGAGGCAACGTTTGAATTTTAAAGTAACATTGGGTAAAAAGAAGGATAGAAAAGCGGTAAGTAACCCTCATTTAAAGAAAAAGTCACCTAAAAAGAAGGAATCAAGAAAAAGGCAAACTATATAAGGAGATGGGAGGTTCATTTGATCACACAAGAATTCATTTGGAGTATCTCTTTCATATCTTGGGAGGCGGCTGCCTCAGTTCATTGGAGGGTTTTAACCCTCATTCTCTGTTGAGTTTCGGTGGACTTGTGCTCACCCTAGCTCAACCATGGTTCACTCTTGCATAAGAAATCTCCCCCTTGGGAAGAAGAAACCGTTGGAAGGGGAACGTTAAGGGTTTGTTGTGGTCATTTCAGAGGACTGAACTCATCATCTAAGGGAGCCGAACTGCTATTTTGTGACTGGTGGAGGACTAGTAAAGTGTTTTGGGTAGAGGCCGAGGGGATTTAGGGCTGCCACAAGGCCTGTTCCAACCCCAAAAGGAGGAACCGAACCTCACAATTGCTTCCTAGAGAGGGTCGAGTAGTGTTAGCTCGATCACCTTGGAGAAGGGATGAATCAGCGTTTTTACTGAGCCAAGGGATTTTCTGGTGCATTTCCAACCCATATAAGGCAGGTCGATGACAAGCTAAGTGGACAAGAGTGGCAGCAAAGGAACAAACCCTTGTTGGAGACTGATTCAGCCACTAGGGACAGCCATACCACCCTTGCAGTTGATTCCCATGTTTCATTTAGTGTTTCTGTGTAGAGACTAGTTGCTACATACACACTTGCTAACGTGAGCTAAGTCCAACTCACTTAGTGTGTCCTCGGAGACACAATGTCTAGGTTCTCAGTCCACACTGTCACCTTGACTGAAACCTCTTCCTTCTAGGCTTACTCTTAGGGAAGCCAAGGGGGGTAGTCCCTAGTTACTAGATTGATTTTAGTTTTAATGTTCTAGAAGTTAGTTTTAATCTGTTAAAGGCCAAAGGGAAAACTAGCCTATGATGCAAAGGCAGCAAATGCAAAGTGCAAGTCTATTCTATATGTGAATCATCCCTTTCCCTAAGTCAACTAAGACTAGTGCCTAAGGTTGGGCAATGGGGTCAACTAAGTTTGAGGATGGTTTATTACAAAGATATTACAATATGAAAAAGTTAAACTACCCCAAACCAAAGATTAGAGTTACTTACAAAGGGATTACAAATATTACAATGTTTACAAAATACACAAATGGATACAAAGATACAAAAAGATACAACAAGATGTAAGTGAGATCAACACATTAGCCAAGCATGCCCCAATAGCACTTACTCTATTGGACCACCTTAGCTGGCAACCACAAAAAGCACTCAAGAATCAAAGAAGGTGATACCTCCCCAAGTGGGATACTCAACCCCTTCTTGATTCACACCACAATAAGCAAAAGCAACAAGATATTCAATGTTC
>JZKD02S2226563.1:3256-14949 GCA_000966675.3 Picea glauca
CAAACTTCTCCATATACCACATCTTATGTACTTATGTGTACTCATGACTCCAAGAAGAACGAATTTGCAGTCACAATTTGAACCAAGGATTATTCCCCTTCGAAAGAGAAAGTTGATTATTTACCACCCTTGTTGGTCCAACCTCCTCCACCAAATTCACCTCCAAACAGTCCTCTTCATCTCAAATGATCGGGACTATATACATTTTTTCATCCTCCTCCTAAGAGCATTGTTCGAAAGTCCTCATTTAATCCTCATGCATTTGCTGCCCAAAACTACAGTATTATAGAAAACCTTGCGCAAGCACCCTCTGCGATTTCGCCTCTTGATGTCCTTCAAAGTTGTACTACTCAATGAAAGGAATTGTTAAAGGCTATTTGTGGAATTGATCCTACCGATACTAACTTGATAATATTTGACTTGGAAGATCATATTCCAAGGCTTCCTCCTCAATTAGAGTTTCAGATCCAAGTTGTTGTGGAAAATAAGAATATTTGTCGAATCATTATTGATGAAGGATCCTCGACTTACGTTAAGTTCATTAATTGTTGGAAAGATACTGGCTCTCTCGATCCAGGTGGATATCGGTGGCCACCCACCTTTTCCATCTGGCTCAAAACAACTTTCTAGCAATTTTGATAATTTACTATTTTTAGCAGTTTTTCAAGTCCTGAAATTCTGGAGTCGTTTTGAGGCCCTAAACGATGTTTTTTTGGGTATGTTGCGGCACAAAATTTCATGAAATTTTGTTCAACTATTGTAGTCCTCAGATATATATTTTCAATGGGCTATCATANACTGCTGACTGTCACTCAAAGAAGACACTGGTGGCTAAAGTGAAAGCCTTTGAATCAGATGCAGGTTCTGACTCTGATTCAGAACCAAAAAGTGGAATATGGATCATTGACGTGGAACCCAGTGCCACTGTTGTAACCACCAAGCTCCAACATGGTGAACCAGACGAGCCAAAAGAAGGAGAGCACCTCTTCCATTCATAGATTTGGGTAAAAGACACCCCACTGCACTTCATCATTGATAGTGGTAGCAAGAAGAACCTCATCTCAGCATAGGTCATCAAGTGGCTAGCCCTACTGACAATGTCGTACCCACAACCCTACACCATTGGATGGATTCGCCAAGGAAGTGATCTCTGCGTCAGCCAACAATGTCGATTATCGTACGACATCAAGCCCTTTAAGGACGAGGTATTGTGTGATGTTTCTCCTCTCGAAGTTTGTGATGTTATTTTGGGCCAACCTTATTTATGGAAACGTCATGCTGTATATGAGTTTAGGCCTCGTCTTTGAAAAGTAAATTGTATAGGATACCCAAGGTTGTCCCACCTAGTGTTATTTCCTTAATATTTGTTAAGCAATGCAGGAAGGTCATCTTTCAAATGGGGAAGTTTGTCTTCTTCGTGATTCGCTCTCAGAATGAGAGAAAAATCACAACCACATCCAGGGTCTCTGCACCTGACCTCTCCACACAGTAGAAGCAAGTAGATAATGTCGTGGAAGAATACACAGATATCTTCTCCTCACCTACCGGGGTACCTCTGCACTGCCAGGTCAAGCACCCCATTGATATGACCCCCGACGCACCACTACCCAATGGGCTAGTCTATCACCGCTCTCTGTTAGAGAATGAGGAGATCAAGCGATAGATCCAAGAATTTCTCCACAAGGGGCACATCCATCCTAGCTCATCACCTTGCAGGAGCCCAATTGTGTTGGTACAGAAGAAAGATGGAACTTGGCGACTTTTCATTGATTATCGAGCTTTGAATAAAATCATAGTCAGAAACCGGTACCCGATTTCCTGAATCGATGACCTCCTTGATCAACTCATGGGGGCCAAATAATTCAGTAAGATTGATATGAAGTCTGGCTACCACTAGGTCCTAATAGAATAGACAGATGTATGGAAGACTGCCTTCAAGTCAAAGGAAGGCATTTTTGAATGGATGGTCATGCCCTTTGGTCTGACAAATGCTCTAGCCACTTTCATGAGGATGATGGACGATATCGTGCAACCATTCACCAATAATTTTGTAGTGGTGTATCTTGATGACATTCTCATTTACAGCAAGACTTGGGCCGAACACTTGCAACATATTTAGGAGGTTCTGCACACCCTGCGGCAACACAAGTTGTATGCCAACTTGGAAAAATGCTCCTTCAGCATGGACAGGGTCCATTACCTAGGCTACATCATTGATCAACATGGAATACATGTGGATCCAGCCAAGATCCAAGTCATTCGTGACTGGCCAGCCCCAACCACACTCACTGAGCTTCGGAGCTTCTTGGTCCTTGCCAAATTCTACCGCAGGTTTGTGTTGGGATTATCCCATATTGCATGGGCCCTCAGCCAAATAACCAGGGGTGGTGGTAAGGCAAAATTTCCATGGGGCTAGCCCCAACAACAAGAATTCAATGATTTGAAGCAGCTCTTGTGCTCANGGTCTCTGCACCTGACCTCTCCACACAGTAGAAGCAAGTAGATAAGGTCGTGGAAGAATACTCAGATATCTTCTCCTCACCTACCGGGGTACCTCTACACTGCCAGGTCAAGCACCCCATTGATATGACCCCCGACGCACCACTGCCCAATGGGCCAGTCTATCATCGCTCTCTATTAGAGAATGAGGAGATCAAGCGATAGATCCAAGAATTGCTCCACAAGGGGCACATCCATCCTAGCTCATCATCTTGCAGGAGCCCAATCATGTTGGTACAGAAGAAATATGGAACTTGGCGACTTTGCATTGATTATCGAGCTTTGAATAAAATCACAGTCAGAAAATGGTACTCGATTCCCCAAATCGATGACCTCCTTGATCAACTCATGGGGGCCAAATACTTCAGTAAGATTGATCTGAAGTCTGGCTACCGCCAAGTCCTGATAGAATAGACAGATGTATGGAAGACTACCTTCAAGTCAAAGGAAGGCCTTTTTGAATGGATGGTCATGCCCTTTGGTCTGACAAACACTCCAACCACTTTCATGAGGATGATGGACAATATCGTGCGACCATTCACCAATACTTTTGTAGTGGTGTATATTGATGACATTCTCATTTACAGCAAGACTTGGGCTGAACACTTGCAACATATTTAGGAGGTTCTGCACACCCTGTGACAACACAAGCTGTATGCAAACTTGGAAAAATTCTCCTTCAGCATGGACAGGGTCCATTAACTAGGCTACATCATTGATCAACATGGCATACATGTGGATCCATCCAAGATCCAAGTCATTCGTGACTGGCCAGCCCCAACCACACTCACTGAGCTTCGGAGCTTCTTGGTCCTTGCCAATTTCTACCACAGGTTTGTGTTGGGATTATCCCATATTGCATGGGCCCTCAGCCAAATAACCAGGGGTGGTGGTAAGGAAAAATTTCCATGGGGCTAGCCCCAACAACAAGCATTCGATGATTTGAAGCAACTCTTGTGCTCAGCCCCAGTACTTTCACTACCAGACCTGCAACAGCTCTTTGATATTAAGACTGATCCTTTAGACTATATTGTGGGTGTCGTTCTCACATAGCATAGCCACCCCGCGGCCTATCATAGTGTGACACTATCATATGTTGTCCTTAAGTACCCTACTTATGACAAAGAAATGTACTCCATTGTGCAAGCCTGCCGCTAGTGGAGACATTACATTCTTGGGAGGGAGACATTCATCCAAACTGATCATAAGCNTGTATATCTATTATTTTGTGTTAAGCATATGGAAATAATCTATAGTCATTTCATTCTGCTCATAAAATCAGGATCATCTCCTTCTCTTATCGAGTCGCACAATACTCTTAAATCTTTTAATGGTACATGGTTCAAACATTATGGTGTTCTTCCTTCGTTGTCTATTATGTTAGAAGGAAAGGAAGTTAATGTTGAGTTTGAGGTCTTTGATGCACCTCTCGATTACAACCTTCTACTTGGTCATAGATGGATTGATTCCATTCAAATAGTTTTTTCTACTCTTTTCTGTGTGTTACATTTCCCACACCAAGGAAGAGTCATTACCATTGATCAATCTGCCTTCTTTAATTTTGATTCACATACTAGAAACGTACCTTTCATCTCGAAAACACCTCCTAGTTCTGAGAATGTCAGCGTGGGTCTTTTAAAACATTCAAACTTGATGGGTACATTTCCTATTCCACCACCTAATATTCCTCCTCCTTTTATCGTCTCAATTAACATGATATCAAACTTTTTTTGTGAAACCCCTGAGTCTTATGACCCATGGATAGTACCTGTCTTTGGTGACTATCTTCGTTACAGAGACAAAATTTCTTTAAGTCTGGTGGAATCAACTTATCAATCTATTCAATCAAAAACTACTTCTCCTCCTTCTATCGATGATACATCTCCTCATCTGTTCCACGTGATCTTTCCTACTGATGAGATGATCATGACAGTCATGTCTATGGAAGATACTTCATGGGACGATGGGCATCATCATTCTATTCTCTTCCTAGAATGTGAGACCATAGAGAGTTACCAACAGGTTTAAACTCCATCTATCGTTGTTGTTATTTCCTATGTTCCTGACTCAACATGTGATGTTTTGTATGAAGGGAAATTGAGTAATATTTCACCTACCATTCCTCTTGACATATCGATTAAACCCAGAGTCGAGGAAAATGTTCATATCGGTGCCTCCTTTTCTGTTGATGGGGTCCCCACTTACAAATCCCTTTTCCAAGAATTTTGTGAAGTTTTTCCTGGAGTTATGAAGAAATGCCTGGTATCAATCCTAGTATTCTTGTGATGAGATTAAGACTTACCCGGATTCTAAACCCATTCGGTAGAGACCTCGCCCAGTACATCCACACAAAGTTGTTGTTATTAAGCTTGAAGTTGAAAAAATTCTTAAATTTGGCTTTGTCTATCCTGTGGCTTTGACTGATTGGGTGTCCAATCTTGTTTCGGTTAACAAGAAACAGGGCATGATCTGCGTTTGTGTAGATATAGGGATATAAACAAATCTTGTCACAAAGACAATTATCCAACCCCTTTCCTTGACTAGATTGTAGATGACTGTGTCGATAGTGAAATCTTCTCTTTGATGGATGGTTTCTTCGACTATAATTAAATCAATAGCTTACCTACAAATCAACATAAGACTTCTTTTATTTTCCCTTGGGGAACCTTCATGTACCGGAAACTACCTTTTGGTCTCAAAAATGCTGGTGCGACTTTTTACCGTGCTATGTATTATTCTCTTCACGAAATTAAGCACATCGTACAACCCTATCTAGATAATTTACTGACACATTCCATGCATCGTCAAGATCACCCGACACATCTATGGGCCATTTTCCTATGTTGTTGTTATTATCGCATACATTTGAATCCACACAAATGTGTTTTTTGTGTGGAATCCAAATGACTTCTTGGTTTTATCTTGTTTATTCATGGGATTCAAGTAGACCCATTGAAGTTTGAGGATATTTTTATCATAAATCAAGTAAAGGGGGTATATCAAACCAAACACCCAGTGATGAGAGCATATAGAAATTTGTCTTTGGACCTCCTCGAAGGATTTTTAGAGTATGACTTATCTATTGTCCCCAAAGAGAAAGATAAAATCACCGATATGTTGGCCACCTCAGCCTTGGTTTTTAAGATCCCCATATTCCCAAGAAAAATATATGAAATCAAGNATTGTAAATTTATCAAAGACACTGAGTCCATAGGGAAAGCAGGACTACGTCAAGCTCATGAAGGACTTCCTGGATGTCTTCGCATGGAGCTACGACGACCTGAAATTATATGACACTAAAGTAATCCAATATGTTATCCCTCTCAAGGAAGATCAAAAACCTTTCAAACAGAAGCTGAGACAGATAAATCCCCTATTGTTTTCATTGATACAGAAGGAGGTAAAGAAACTTTTCGGTGCTAAAATCATTGTTTCCTTGTGATTCTCAAAATGGGTAGCTAACTTGGTTCCTGTAATAAAAAAGAGCAATGAGATAAGACTGTGTGTAGATTTCCAAAATTTAAACAATGTGTCTCTCAAGGATCGCTACCCCTCCCTAAAATGGAATACATCTTGCAAAAATTGGCGGTGTCCYAGAAGATGTCCATGTTTGATGGGTTTTCAAGATATAATCAAATCATGGTTCACCCATATGGCAAAGAAAAAATAGCTTTCACAACTCCATGGGGAACATTCATGTACGCCAAGAAGCCTTTTGGCCTGATGAATGTTGGAGCCACTTTACAGAGGGAAATGGACATCTCATTTGATGATGAGAATGGAAAGTTCATCATTATTTATCTAGACAACATCACAATGTACTCCATCTCCAACAAACAACATCGCGAGCACCTGAAGAAGGTTTTCCAAAAGTTCAGAAAATTCAACATATCGCTAAATCCAAAGAAGTTACATTTTAGGGTGGAAGAGGGGAAACTGTTAGGACACATCATCTCCAAGGAGGGAATACATATAGACCCCAACAAGGTTGAAGGGATATTGAATATCGACACCCCGCGTAGAAAAAAATAAGTACAATCCTTCCTGGGAAAGGTCAACTTCCTGAGGAGGTCATCCCAAACTTGGCTGAAATCATAAAACACATAACTTACATGCTCAGGAAGGGAAATGAGATCAAGTGGAACCTGGAGGCCATGAAGTCTTTTTAATACAAAAAAATGGCATTTACTAAATCTCCTGTGTTAGCTAGCCCAGACTTTACGAAATATTTCGTCCTATTTTCCTTTTCCTCAGAACACACTATTGTCAACGTGTTGTTGTAGAAAGATGAACATGATTTCAAGAAACCCATAGCCTATTTTAGTCGGACACTGTGCGATGCTCCACCAAGTTATGACATTCCAGAGAAATAGGATTATTCCTTAGTGAAAGATTTGAAAGAGTTCAGGACATACATATTACACTCCCATGTCATATCTTATGTGCCCAACATCTCAGTAAAGGATATCCTGACTCAACCTGACCCGGAAGGAAGGAGGGATAAGTGGATAGAAGACCTGATGGAATATGATCTTGAGATTAAGACTATGAAATTGATCAAATGTCAAGGCCTTGCGAAGTTGATGGCACATTCGGACTGCAACGTTTTCGGAATTAATTTCATTGTTCATATGTCAGAATGCCCTCAAGGAGAAACAACTGCACAGGTACCTCAGTAGTTTATTGATTCACCATGGTATGTGGACATCATCTATGTTTTGGAGAACCTCCAATCTCCTCTGAGAGTAAGTAAGACTAAGGCCAGATTTCTCAAGCTTAAAGCAATTAAGTTATGTATCCTAGACAATTCACTCTACCGGAAACACCCCGGTGGAATACTCCCAAGATATTTGTTGGAAGATGATGCGAAGCAGGCCATACAGGAATTCCACAAAGGAGACTTCAGAGGACACCACTACTGGAAAACCACCATGCACAAAATCCTAAGCGTTGGTTACTACTGGCCTACAATCTTCACCGACATGTATAAAGAGGTCTCCAGCTGCCACAAATGTTAGATTTTTGATGGTAGGAGGAAGTTGCAGTCCTTGCTGCTAACACTGATCTCAACTGAAGCACCTTTCATGCAGTGGGGTCTAGACTTCATAAGAAAAATAAATCCACCATCCACCACACAACATAAATGGATACTCATGACCACTGACTATTTCNCCAATTATTGATTGGTTCTCACTCGATTATTCCTCTCCAGATCACCAACTCTACCATGGTCTCGCAAGCTACGCCTGTTTCTACCGAAAATGTGGTCATTAATCAAGCTCCTATTAGAACACGACTTCTTCTTAGATCAAATCTATCACTTCCCCCTGTGTATAAGGCTTTGAATACTTCCTTTTCTATTCATACCCAGAATGCATCAAGAGGGTCTAATCTTTTTGTTCCTCCTGGGTATAATGTTTCTAGTCATTTTTTTTCTACACCTACATAGGTTCTCTCCGATGGGCATTATGTTCCTCCTCCATTGTCGTTTGGAGGATCTAATCATTCTATCCCTATTAGCTCCAATCCATTTGGAGGCACCAACCATTTTTTCACTTCTGGTTTACAAATTCCTCTTTGAGGGAAGCCTCAAGTTGGGGTGCAACCTCAAGTTGGAGGTCATAACCTAGTTTATGGGAAAAGTATACCTGCATTACAATATCAACCTTGGAATGTTCCTTTCCAAGGTAATCAACAACCATCTAGGGGGTAACATCTTCAAGATAATTTATTTGTAACCCCTAATTTCGAACAACCATACCCAGGTTCTATGAATCCTACTTGGGGTCAACATTTTCTATCTAATGCTCCTTTCCAAGGGAGCATACCTAATCAACCAACTCCTATTGTCTATTCGACTCAAAATCCTCCACAACTGAATTTTTCAGGACTATCCAAATATTTACATATTGCTTATGGTCCTACTGGTATACCTACTGGACTACCTCCTGAAAACTACCAGTTGCCTTAAGTGAATAGACAACTGTCTTTTCTAGCTACTTTGGATTTACCAGATTTATCCAACATTTTGAATGATCCTATTTTGCATTCTCCTTATTGGCCTATCATACCATTCAAATTACCATTTGACATTCTTAAATTTGATGGTTGATGAGGAGAANCTATGCCTGTTTCTACCGAAAATGTGGTCATTAATCAAGCTCCTATTAGAACATGAATTCTTCTTAGATCAAATCTATCACTTCCCCCTGTGTATAAGGCTTTGAATATTTCCTTTTCTATTCATACCCAGAATGCATCAAAAGGGTCTAATCTTTTTGTTCCTCCTGGGTATAATGTTTCTAGTCATTTTGTTTCTACACCTACATACGTTCTCTCCGATGGGCATTACGTTCCTCCTCCATTTTCGTCTGGAGGATCTAATCATTCTGGCCCTATTAGCTCCAATCCATTTGGAGGCACCAACCATTTTTTCACTTCTTGTTTACAAATTCCTCTTTGAGGGAAGCCTCAAGTTGGGGTGCAACCTCAAGTTGGAGGTCATAACCTAGTTTACGGGAAAAGTATACCTGCATTACAATATCAACCTTGGAATGTTCCTTTCCAAGGTAATCAACAACCATCTAGGGGGTAACATCTTCAAGATAATTATTTTGTAACCCCTAATTTCGAACAACCATACCCAGGTTCTATGAATCCTACTTGGGGTCAACATTTTCTATCTAATGCTCCTTTCCAAGGGAGCGTACCTAATCAACCAACTCCTATTGTCTATTCGACTCAAAATCCTCCACAACCGAATTTTTCAGGACTATCCAAGTATTTACATATTGCTTATGGTCCTACTGATATACCTATTGGACTACCTCCTCAAAACTACCAGTTTCCTTAAGTGAATAGACAACTGCCTTTTCTGGCTACTTTGGATTTACCAGATTTACCCAACATTTTGAATGATCCTATTTTGCATTCTCCTTATTGGCCTATCATACCATTCAAATTACCATTTGACATTCTTAAATTTGATGGTTGATGAGGAGAAGACCCAAATAATAACGTCATGACTTTATATCTTTGGTGTTCATCCAACTCATTGATGGATGACTCTATAATATTATGAATTTTCCAACGAACTCTCACGGGTTCGGTAGCCAAATGGTATATTGAGTTACCATGAGGATTATTTAATGACTTCAATACCCTATCCATGGCCTTAACGCATTATCAATTTCCAATTCGATATGAGACATGAACTAAAAAATTTAGTTAATTTAAACAATCCTCTTCCACTAATATTTTTTATCATATCCATGAGTGGAGAAGAAGAACACGCTTAATCAAAGTTCCCCTTCCTGATCAACTGTTGGCCTAGTGGTTTACCAAATCACCCATTGGGCCTATAACCCATGATGTTTCCATGGGTGGTGTCATCACTGAAGAGAAGGTGATTAGTCGTGCTCAATATCTAGATCTCGTTTATTCTCAAACGGGCACACTATACGTCTTGATCCCTGATTCTCCTAGTCCTTCTACAAATTCTACCCCAACACCTCCAGTAGCTTCTCATGCTACTGATGGAATGATTGGCACTTTTCATGTTGAGACTCAGTCTAAAGAAGCCAGTCATACCAATCCCAAGTCTACTACCTCTAATGTACAAAATTCTCCTAATCCAACTCCTTCCCCTGGTAAAACCTCTAAAGTTGGTTCGGTTCAATCTACACCTACTGATAAAAACCAAAATGTAAAGAAAAGGAAGGGTATGAATAAGGAGGACAAAAATAATAATAAACAATCTGAGAAAACAAAAACACAACCTGCTAATGACAAGGCCAAACGTAAACCTCATTGCCCTTGCCTTATCTATGGTGAGGATCATTATACGAAATATTTTCCATGACGTGATGAGGTTACTAATTTCCTACAAGGAACTAGGAAGCCGTCTACACGTGTCGTCTTGTCACAACCGTTTCCTTCTCAACAACATGCCCAATTGATCATTCATGACCAACCTTCTCCCTCTACCACATCTTATGTACTTATGTGTACTCATGACTCCAACAAGAACGAATTTGCAGTCACAACTTGAACCAAANTGGTGTTCATCCAACTCATTGATGGATGACTCTATAATATTACGAATTTTCCAACGAACTCTCACGGGTTCGGTAGCCAAATGGTATATTGAGTTACCATGAGGATTATTTAATGTCTTAAATACCCTATCCATGGCCTTAGCGCATTATCAATTTCCAATTCGATATGAGATAGGAACTGAAATTTTTAGTTAATTTAAACAATCCTCTTCCACTAATATTTTTGATCATATCCATGAGTGGAGAAGAAGAACACACTTAATCAAAGTTCCCCTTCCTGATCAACTGTTGGCCTAGTGGTTTACCAAATCACTCATTGGGCCTATAACCCATGATGTTTCCATGGGTGGTGTCATCACTGAAGAGAAGGTGATTAGTCGTGCTCAATATCTAGATCTCATTTATTCTCAAATGGGCACACTATACGTCTTGATCCCTGATTCTCCTATTCCTTCTACAAATTCTACCCCAACACCTCCAGTAGCTTCTCATGCTACTGGTGGAATGATTGTCACTTTTCATGTTGAGACTCAGTCTAAAGAAGCCAATCATACCAATCCCAAGTCTACTATCTCTAATGTACAAAATGCTCCTAATCCAACTCCTTCCCCCGGTAAAACCTCTTAAGTTGGTTTCGTTCAATATACACCTACCGATAAAAACCAAAATGTAAAGAAAAGGAAGGGTATGAATAAGGAGGACAAAAATAATAATAAAGAATCTGAGAAAACAAAAACACAACCTGCTAATGACAAGGACAAACGTAAACCTCATTTCCCTTGCCTTATCTATGGTGAGGATCATTATACGAAATATTTTCCATGACGTGATGAGGTTACTAATTTCATGCAAGGAACTAGGAAGCCTTCTACATGTGTCATCTTGTCACAACCATTTCCTTCTCAGCAACATGCCCAATTGATCATTCATGACCAACCTTCTCCCTCTACCACATCTTATGTACTTATGTGTACTCATGACTCCAACAAGAATGAATTTGCAGTCACAAATTGAACCAAAGATTATTCCCCTTCAAAAGAGAAAGTTGATGATTTACCACCCCCGTTGGTCCAACCTCCTCCACCAACTTCACCTCCAAATAGTCCTCTTCATCTCAAACGACCAGGCCTAGATACC
>JZKD02S2226596.1:5580-16627 GCA_000966675.3 Picea glauca
GATTTCCTATGTTTGGTGGATAAACTTATTATCAAGGGAGATTTTAGACTTACAATAGCTAAGAACAATTGCTTCCAACAATACCATGGGTTCGAGTTCCAAAGGAAGCAAATAATATACACTCCATAAATCTTTTAACAAAGAAAATTGAGAACAACCTCATGTACAAAGATAATACTTGGCAATAGTGAATTGAAAAGAATATAAACATAACTATATTATACCAATGATATTCGATCATTCCATGCATTCTTGTTACATAATTTCACATTCTCTTGTTTAAATTCAACAATTAATAAAAGTCGAATCTATTGAAATTGGTTTGGTTTGTAACACAACAACTACAACTTATTTTTACACAAGCATTCTTCATGTTCTCATTATACATAATTCTATAATATATATAAGGATAAATTTGAACATTCATTTAGCATCTCTTAAAATACGTTACATTCCAATAAACCAAGCCAATGGGAATAACTAAAATATTGTAACCACAAGGGTGAAGCGTTGCGGATGCTCCTCAACTCAGAACATTGTGACTTGAATCCCTCCGCTGTCGTAACCGACGAATATGGACTTGATGATGATATTCGGTGACTGGCGTTCCTCTCGACCTCCCTCTTGCTAACCGTGGAGACTTCAACGGTACCTCCCAACCAACGTTAGGGGTACTCTTCTTCCCCCTTATCCCCCCGAGCTGCAAAGGGGCCATGCACACAACCAGAAATACTCTAGCTCTGAGCCTTCCTCGCAAGGTAGAGCCACCACTATCTCTCAAGCTGGGTAGCCCAACTCTCACAAGTAAAACCAGTCAAATTAATTCGGCAACATAACTTTACCAATAACCAGTGTGATCCATTTCCCCCCTAGGCCATTTGTTTTATAGGAGTTTCCTTAATGACACATCCCCATTTGCACAATTAATTTGCTTTTTAATTGAATAAATTATAATTATTTTCCTCCTAACACTTGTCACCCTCTCCCCAAGTTGCACAAGTAATTCCTCATTTTATTTTAATTAAAGTCAATTTCCCTCACCTTTCCTAAAAGTGCTCCTTAAATCACTCCTAATTGTCTCTTTATCCCCCCCATATTCTAATTTAATGGCTGACACCTTACTAAATCTGAGTTGAGTTAAAATAGGAGTCTTCTTCTAGTTAGACTAGTGTTAAATAGATTCTAGATACCTTTCTATGCGTACACATTATTTCATGTTTAATTCTTTCTTATTTCAAAAAACCCCTTTTTATATTGTCTTGGACTCATGTGTTTTACATCAAATCTTTAAATATATTTCACTCTTTCTTAATTCTTAACTTGAATTACTTCATTCCCTTTTTATTTAATTTATAATTTAGTTTTAGTCTTCTCACCAAACTTAGACTTAGGCTTAATTTTGAAGACTTTCGTTTGGGGATTTATAAGTAATAAATTGCTCATTAATTATTCAATCTGACAAGGTCTAAATATTCTCAAGGTTTACAATTATTCTTTCAAGGTTTTCTAGGCCACCTAGATTCATTGACCCAAGTGTGACGTGCCCTTCAAGATGCACTATGTGCTCCAAGGGTGCCACTTTCCTTTGATTGTTTTTGGTAGTTGTCCAACCCTTGGAGTCAGCACTCCATTCGGGCAACCTTGTGAGAGACTAAGGGATTCTAATGAATAAGGACCACGCCTTATTGTGTGCCCCTTAGAAATATTCATGAGTGACTGTCTAAGTCTTCCCTCGCGACATCATGGACCTCTTGAACTAGGTAATCGTTAACCTACAATTCGATCCATGGCAGGAGTGCTAGTAGGTTGTGACAGGGACTCTTCCACACCTCTCCCTCAATATTTGGTCTATGTGCATGGCCCCTTTACACCTTATGTGAGTCAAATTAGCAAGCATTCATTAGCCTGCATTCATTAACAAAGCATTGTCATTGATCCATAAACAAAATCATACTATACTCAATCATATGTCACATATGCATAAATGAAATACTCAAACTAGTACAATCCACTCCCTGACTCAATCCGGAGTCCAAGGAGGTCCATTGATGCCATCGGCATCCACAATCTGTCAAATGTCATGCACACTCAGGGAAAACTCCTCAATAGAATTTGTTAATACATATATCTCAAATAACATTAAATCAAAACCATCAACATCATCATAAAAATCCATAAGTGAAACAAATAACCATGTACTATAACCAGATCACTTGCACGCAAGTGTCCTCAAAGAATAATTCAATAACATGTGCTCACAAGAGAGGGATGTTACATACACCTCATCTTGTTTTAAACTTCGTCTTGAAGTTGTATAGTATATAAAATGCAGTAATAAAAGTACCTGACAAGATCTATATGTATAATCTATCAAGCAAATAATGAAATTGCTGACGCGTATCATATGTGTCCTCCCAGGTAGCCGAGTGTGGACTATAATTGTCCCAATGGACCTTGACCTAATCGATTGTTTGACGTCGTAGTTGTCGAATTTTATGGTACATAATGTGGATTGGCTCCATCATGAGTGCACCCTCGTCCGACACCTGCAAAGAACTCATGTCAATCACATGTGTAGGATCCCTAACATAATGTCTCAAAACAGATACATGAAAAACATCGTGCATATGCCTAAAGGAATCAAGCAAGACTAGTTGATAGACCACTGGTCCTTTATTTTCCACAACTTTGAAAGGTCCCACAAACCTAGGAGAGAGTTTAGCACCCTTTCCAAACTTGATCGAACTCTTGTGCAGTTTCACCCGCAAGAAAACTCGGTCGCCAACTTCATAATTGCGGTCAACACGATGCGCATCAGCATAAATCTTTTGTCAATCTTGTGCTTCTTTAATCCTTTGTATTACTGATTTCATTTGTTCTTCCCTTTCTTGGATCGCTTCTAGTCCTACCATGACCCTATCCTCAAGTTGATCCCATCTCAATGGTGTCTGATACGGTCACCCGTAAAGAAACTCAAACGGTGTCATCTTAATGGTACTTTGATAGCTTTTGTTGTATGCAAACTCTACCAGTGGAAAGAACTCTTCCCAACGCTTTTGTTGGTCCATTACATACATACGCAACATATCTTCCAAAATTTGGTTCATTCTTTCTGTCTGCTCGTCTGTCTCAGAGTGATACGATGTACTAAAGTTCAGTTGTGTTCCCAAAGCCTCTTGGAAATTGGTCCAAAATCATCATGTAAACAATGATTCTCGATCGCATATGATCCTTCTTGGTACGCCATGTAATCTCACGATCTCTCTAATAAAAAATCTAGCTATGTTTGGTGCCTGATACGTCGTACACACAGGAATAAAATCTGCACTCTTCATCAGAGTGTCAACTACCACAAAAATCGATTCCTTCCTCCTTGTCGTCAGGGGTAATCCAACAATAAAATCCATCGAAATGACCTCCCATTTCGATTCTGGAATAGCGTGGGGATGTAGTAATATTATTGAATGTCTATGTTCAGCTTTCACTTGCTGACACTTTAGACATCATGCCATGTAACTAACTATGTCTGCCTTCATTCATTTCCAGAAGAATAAAGGCTTAAGGTCTACCTTCATTTTCGTGACTCCCAGATGATCCATGTACACTGTGTGATGCGCTTCACTTAAGATCAGGCTTCTTAATTCGTCATTAGGTGGTACGTAAATCTTGTTGTTATATCTCATCAATCCATCATTTCCCAATGTATAACCTTCAAACCTTGGTACCCTCATGGTATCTTGTCCAATATTTTCTTTAACCTCCTTGTACCACTCATTGTCGATCTGTATAAATAGAATATTTTCGTGAAGATTCCTCTAAAGAGGTATCACCGAGAATACGCCTGGTCTTCGACTTAACACATCGGCCACTCTGTTTACCGTACCTTTTATGTAAGAAATATTGAAGTCGTATTCGCTAAGTAGTTCTAACCAACGCCTATGTCGTGCATTCAGGTCACTCTACGTAAATATGTGCTACAATCCATAATGATTTGTATTTAATTCAATTTTTTGTCTAATCAGATAGTGTCTCCATACTCTCAAAGAATATACAATTTCCAATAATTCCAAATCATGTGTTGCGTAGTTCTCCTCATGCTTTCTTAATTTCCTTGAGATGTAAGTGATCACTCGATCATCTTGCATCAATACTCTGCCTAAACCTTCCTTGGATGTGTCTGTGCATACCAAGAATTCCTTGTCCATGTCAGGGACTTTTAGTATTGGTGTTGTCGTCAGCAGCTCCTTCGAAGTCCTTGAGCCTTTGAAATTCTTCCGCGCATTTCTCGGTCCATACAAACTCCTTGTTTTTCTTCTGCAATTTCGTGATCGTATTTGCTATTTTCAAAAAACCTTCGACGAACCGTCAGTAATATCCTACTAAAACCATAAAGTTGCATACTTATTGTACACTTGTTGACACAAACCATTCCAAAATAGCCTCCACCTTCACAGGATCCATAGCTATACCTTCACCAGATATAACGTGCCACAAGTAATGAATCTTTGATTGGTAAAAAGAACATTTCGACAGTTTCCTATATAATTTGTTCTCGTAAAAACTGTAGTACCAAGCTTAAATATTCGTGATGTTCTTATGTCGTTCGAGAATATATCAGTGTGTCATCAATGAATACTTGAACAAACTTGTCCAAGTAGTCACGAAACACCCCATTCATCAAACTCATGAATACCCCCGGGGCATTTGTCAGTTTGAATGGTAGAACCATGAACTCATAGTGTCTGAACCTCGTCTTGAATGCGGTCTTAGGAATATATTCCTCCTTAATTCGTAACTGGTGATATCCTGATCTCAAGTCAATCTTCGAAAACATTGTCACCCCTTTCATCTGATCAAACAAGTCATCTATTCTTGGCAACAGATATTGGTTCTTGATCGTCACATTTTTCAATTGATGGTATTCAATACAAAGTCTCCACGATCCATCCTTCTTTCTTATGAAAATAACAGGCACACCCCAAGGTGACACACTTGGAAGTATATGTCTCAGGTCCAACAACTCCTTCAGTTTCATTTTCAACTCCTTTAACTCAGGTGTTGACATCCGATAAGGCATTCTTGTTATCGGTCCAGTTCCAAGTTTCAAGTCGATTATAAACTCCAACTCTCTTTCGGGCGGAAAGCTTGGTAACTCTTCTAGAAACACGTCAGCAAACTCTCACACTATCGGAAGGTTTTCTAATACTTCTGCCTCACCCTTTTCATTTAGCACTAAGATTGCATATAGCTTACATCCTTTGTGCATGTTCTTTTGTAACCATAGGGAAGAACTGAACCTCAAGGACACTTACTGGTTCCCTCCTATGATCACCCTTTTTTATCCCACGTCGTCTGTCAAACTTGACGGATTCATCTTACAGTTTAGTATCGCAACATGCTATTCCAACCAGTCCATACCCATCACTATGTCATAAGATCCTAAGATTGTGACATACAGGTTGGTCTTCATTACAAAATCTCCCAATTTAATGCTACAGTCTATAACCTTTCCCCCGACCTTCTGTTTGGCACCCGAAGCCATTTTTACGTATCTAAACTCGTCATGCTCGACTACCTTTACCTTAATTCTTTTCAGCGTTGCACTAGAAATAAATCTCTTTGTAGCACCTAGATCTATCAAAATACTAAAATTTTGGTCAGTGATTGTACTTGACGTCTCGAGCACAGTGGACTGGTGCTCGTCCTGGCGGTTATTCACTAATGTGTGAATCTTGTGGGCCTTGCCCAAATCTCCCACTGTAGTGGGTCCTGCTGACCCAGCGTCTCTGGCCTTCTCATACGGACAGTCTCTCTGGTAATGTGGCTCTCCACGCATCCAACATTCGATCTTTGTTCCAATACTCCTAGTCCCTGAAGTATAAATTGTCGACATACCAGTATGAGATCCTAGTCTATTCTGTTGAACTTGCCTAAACTGGTGTTGTTGTGGGCGACGTTGTTGGTGGTGTTGTTGTGGGTGACGCTACTGGTGGTGTTGTGGTCCTTTGTAAGGATTCCTCTGTTGAGAAGTCATTCATCGTGGTGTCCTGAACATGAGTCCTCTAGATGTATCTCGATACCCGGATGTCTTTATGACTTGTGTATGATGTTGTTGTGCTCTTGATGTCGCATGTCCAGTCGATCTTGCAGGAGTCCTGCCCTGACCCCCACTGGTCATCTCTCTCAGCTATGAGGGCCTTCTGGACTGCATCATGCAACATCTGAGGCATTAGGATCCTCACCTTCGCATGGATGTTCAAGTTATGGTTGAACACAAACTTGTTGACCTTCAGCTTCTCTATGTTCAGATGTGGGGCATACTAAAGTAGCTCCATAAATCTGGCCTCATACTCTGGCACCGTACGACCACCCTGTCGTAAGGCATTGAACTGATTGACCTGGTGCTCAATGAATTCCTTTGACAAATACCTTTCTCGAAACTGCTCCTTGAACAGTTCCCATGACAGGTCTACGACGACCATGTTTAGTTGAGGTAGGAGCGTCTTCCACCATAAAATATCACTCCCTTTCAGCTGAAAGACCGCCATGTGGACCTTTATGTTGGAGGTGTAGTCACGAAGTGCAAAGCACATCACCATTTTCTCCAACCATGCGACGAGCTTGCAGTATTGTGCCACGCAAAAGGGAATTTATCCTTTAAGGAAATGCAGGTGCATTGAATTTACTAGCAGTCAATTAAGAATTGCAATTCCATTGAAATCGTTGTCAGTGGTTAAGGAATTGCAGGTGCATTGAATTCGCTGGCAGCCAATTAAGAATTGCATATCCATTGAAATCATTGTTAGTTGTTAAGGAATTGCAGGTGCATTGAATTCGCTGGCAATCAATTAAGAATTGTAGTGTCATTGAAATCGCTGGTAGGATGGATACGAACATTGGACGAAGAGAATCGCTACCGGAGTCTCATTTCATTGCGGGAAGAAAAAATCTCTGAAGGAAATCATTAGAGAGAGCTCCTTTTTAAACTCGTTGGAAGGAAAAATCTCTGCATGAAATTCGGTATAGGAGATTCGCAAAAGGGAAGGCGCAATCAAATCGTTGGAGAAAACAAGATTTCCGAAAGAACTTGCTACAGGAAATTCGACATAGGGATGGCACATTCAATCATTGGAGAAAACAAAACGCTGGAAGAACAATAGCTACAGGAAGGCGCATTACATTCGCTGGAGGAAACAATTGTTGGAAGAACAAAGACTACATGAAGGGCGCACTCCATTCATTGGAGGAAGTTCGAAGGGATCAATGGAGAAACTAAAAACAAAATGAAATGGAAAGGATGATCGACCTCGAGGACTAACAACCATCGCTGGAAATTTGTATTCGCTCTGATTATATTATCCTGCCTTTTTAAATCAATGATTTTCCTTCATTCAAAAGGTGAAAAACTAGTGTTATCCTTCAACTTTTGATGGAAGGATATTAGAATTAAAACTCAAGTCAAAAAGGGTGTATTTAAAGGGGAGCGAAAGTTCAATTAAATAACTGTATCAAGAGTGAACGAAGAGAATCGCTACAAGAGTCTCATTTCATTGCGAGAAGGAAAAATATCTGAAGGAAATCATTACAGGAGAGAACTCCCTTTTAAACTCACTAGAAGGAAAAATCTCTGCATGAAATTTGGTATAGGAGATTCGCAAAAGGGAAGGCGCAAACAAATCATTGGAGCAAAGGAGATTTTCGAAAGAACTTGCTAGAGGAAATTCACCATAGGGATGGCGCATTCAATTGTTGGAGAAAACAATACCCTGGAAGAACAATAGCTGCAGGAACGCGCATTCCATTCGTTGGAGGAAACAATTGTTGGAAGAACAATGGATACATGAAGGGTGCACTCCAAGATGGATATGAACATTGGACGAAGAGAATCGCTACAGTAGTCTCATTTCATCGCGGGAAGGAAAAATCTCTGAAGGAAATCATTACAGGCGAGAGCTCCTTTTTAAACTCGCTGGAAGGAAAAATCTCCACATGAAATTCGGTATAGGAGATTCGCAAAAGGGAAGGTGCAATCAAATCGTTGGAGAAAACGATATTTCCAAAATAAATTGCTACATGAAATTCGCCATAGGGATGGCCCATTCAATTGTTGGAGAAAACAAAACACTAGAAGAACAATAGCTACAGGAAGGCGCATTCCATTGGCTGGAGGAAACAATTGTTGGAAGAACAATGGCTACATGAAGGGTGCACTCCATTCGTTAGAGGAAGTTCGAAGGGATCAATGGAGAAACTAAAAAAAAAAATGAAATGGAAAGGATGATCGACCTCGAGGACTAACAACCATCGCTAGAAATTTGGATTCGATCTGATTACATTATTCTACCTTTTTAAATCAATGATTTTCCTTCATCCAAAAGGCGAAAAACTAGTGCTAGCCTTAAACTTCTGAGGGAAGGAGATTAGAATTAAAACTCAAGTCAAAAAGGGTGTATTTAAAGGGGAGCGAAAGTTCAATTAAATAACTGTATCAAGAGTGAAAAGATAAGAATTCTTGATTCCTGAATATGAAAATTTTAACTGTTGAATCAAAGAATCAATCAATTCATCCAATCGACATAACGATACTGATTCAGTAACCTTTAAAATATTGCAGTGAAGACAATGTATACATAATTTAAAAGACAAAACTATTGATAGCCTAAAACTCGTTTAATATCGAGAGGATTTTTAATAATAAGGGGATTTTGCTGTGTTTAGTGGATAAACTTATTATCAAGGGCGATTTTAGACTTACCATAGATAAGAAAAATTGCTTCGAACAATACCCTGGGTTCGAGTTCCAAAGGAAGCAAATAATGTACACTCCATAAATCTTTTAACACGGAAAATTGAGAACAACCTCAAGTACAAAGATAATACTTGGCAATGGTGAATTGAAAAGAATATAAACATAACTATATTATACCAATGATCTTCGATCATTCCATGCATTCTTATTACAAAATTTCACATTCTCTTGTTTAAATTCAACAATTAATAAAAGTCGAATCTATTGAAATTGGTTTGGTTTGTAACGCAACAACTACAACTTATTTTTACACAAGCATTCTTCTTGTTCTCATTATATAGAAATCTATAATATATATAAGGATAAATGTTAACATTCATTTAACATCTCTTAAAATAAGTTACATTCCAATAAACCAAGCCAACAGGAATAACTAAAATACCGTAACCACGAGGGTGAAGCGTTGTTGATGCTCCTTAACTCGAAACCTTGTGACTTGAATCCCTCCTCCGTCGTAACCGACGAAGATGGACTTGATGATGATCTTCAGGGATTGGCATTCATCGCGACCTCTCGCTTGCTAACTATGGAGACTTCATCGGTACCTCCCAGCCAACGCTAGGGGTACTCTTCTTCCCCCTTATCCCCCTGAGCCGCAAAGGGGCCACGCACACAACCAGAAATCCTCTAGCTCCGAATTTTCCTCGCAAGGTAGAGCCACCACTCTCTCTCAAGCTGGGTATCCCAAATCTCACAAATAAAACCAATCAAAAATAATTCAGCAACATAACTTTATCGATAACCATTGTGATCCCTTTTCCCCCTGAGCCATTTACTTTATAGGAGTTTCCTTAATGACACATCCCCTTTTGCTCA
This sequence comes from Picea glauca, assembly GCA_000966675.3. NCBI lineage: Eukaryota > Viridiplantae > Streptophyta > Pinopsida > Pinales > Pinaceae > Picea > Picea glauca. Next base: position 15,206 of record JZKD02S2226596.1, read on the forward strand.
ATTAATTCATTTTTTAATTAAATAAATTAGAATTATTTCCCCCCATACACTTTTCACCCTCTCCCCAAGTTGCACAAGTAATTTCTCATTTTATTTTAATTAAAGTCAATTTCCCTCACCTTTCCTAAAAGCGCTACTTAAATCACTCCTAGTTGTCTCTTTATCCCCCCATATTCTCATTTAATGACTCACGCCTTACTAAATCTGAGTTGAGTTAAAATAGGAGTCTTCTTCTAGTTAGACTAGTGTTAACAAGACTCTAGATACCTTTCTATGTGTACACGTTCTTTCATGTTTAATTCTTTCTTATTTTAAAAAACCCCTTTTTATATTTTCTTGCACACATGTGCTTTACATCAAATCTTTAAATATAGTTCACCCTTTCTTAATTCTTAACTTGATTTACTTCAGTCCCTTTTTATTTAATTTATAATATAGTTTTAGTCTTCTCACCAAACTTAGACTTAAGCTTAATTTTGAATAGGCTTAGACTTTCGTTTGGGGATTTATAAGTAATAAATTGCTCATTAATTATTCAATCTGACAAGGTCTAAAGATTCTCAAGGTTTACAATTATTCTTTCAAGGTTTTCTAGGCCACCTAGATTTATTGACCCAAGTTTTATTTGCGCAACGTGCCCTTCAAGACGCACTATGTGCTCCAAGGGTGCCATTCGCCTTTGACTAGTTTTGATAGTTGTCAAACCCTTGGAACCAGCACTCCATTCGGGCGACCTTGTGAGAGACTAAGGGATTTTAAGGAATAAGTACCCCGCCTTATTACGCATCGCTTAGAAATCTTCGTGAGCGACTGTCTCAGTCTGCCCTCATGACATTGTGGACCTCTCGAACTAGGTAATCGTTAACCTACAATTCGAGCCATGGCAAGAGTGCTAGTAGGTTGTGACAGGGACTCTTCCACACCTCTACCTCAATATATGGTCTATTTGCATGGCCCCTTTACTCCTTATGTGAGTCAGATTAGCAAGAATTCGTCACCCTACATTCATTAACAAAGCACTATCACTAATCCATATACAAAATCATACTATACTCAATCATATGTCACATATGCATAACTGAAATACTCAAACCAATACAATCCACTCCCTTACTCAATCTGGAGTCCAAGGAGGTCAATTTATTCCATCGGCATCCACAATCTGTCAAATGTCTTGCACACTCAAGGAAAACTCGTCAATAGCATCTTTCAATACATATATCTCAAATAACATTAAATCACAACCATCAACATCATCATAAAAATCAATAAGCAAACAAATAACCATGTACTATAACCGGATCACTTGCACGCAAGTGTCCTCAAAGAATAAGTCGATAACATGTGCTCACAAGAGCGGGATGTTACACTTATACATAATCCCAATATGCACTTTGACCATAATGTTGTTGTATTACAAAA
>JZKD02S2226596.1:26596-38285 GCA_000966675.3 Picea glauca
ATAACTGCATATATTTTTCTTCACCGTGTAAGTTCAGCGCACACCCAAAAAAGGGCACCGCAAATACAGATTCACAAAAACATCTTATCTTACTCCAAATTTAAAAATATTCAATGTCCCACTAGTGACCCACCAAAAGATTACTACCTATCATTCGTAATTGAAAATGAGTCAAACATTAACAAATTCCAAACAAAGTTGCCACTGACGGTCGTCAGAAACTGCATTCTAAATATTTTCCGCAGATCAAATAGAAGCAAGACGGTATCCTGAGGCTTATGTCTCACTACTTTCATGGCAACCATAAATATTCATTTCCCTTGAGAATAAAACAAAAGATTAGATCTACCTTCTTGCCATTCCAAATCCAAGAAATGCTAAAATCTACAAGACAACCATCATATCATGTATGTTGTCCAAGCAAACAATGTTGCCATATAGATATAACAAAATTGAACTGGAGGAACTTATTTCTGGATATCTTTTGAAGAATAGAAGCCAAATATTTTCACCAGATGAGTGCAACCAGCAGTATTGCTTACCCCTTACAAAGAACTCAATTACAACTGCACTATTATATCTGCACATGCCGAAACATAAAACCTTTATGGCCACTGAAGCTTTCTAAATAACAAAAATGGCATGTCAAATCCAAGTAGCAAGGGTGCATATCAAAAAAAAAATCTACAGAGACAACTCTATTATAATTAATAATCTAAAGACATGAAAACTGAGCTTAGTTAAAAGTTGATACAAGTGAGTTGATCACTCAGAAAATACAATGGTCCAAGGCATAAAAATGAAATTAGTTACAGTAGCAATAGTAGATGTCTTGTCTGAGGACAATCAACACCAAATGGACTTGGACAACTTCTCACCCAGGTTGCTTGCTGTGAGCCTTCTAGGACTTACGTCTGTCCTGCTTCTGATGTACAGGTCTGTCGCCGTGTTTCTGATGTGCAGGTCTCTTCTTGAGTTTCTGATGTGCAGGTCTGTCCTTGCGATTCTGATGTGCAGGTCTGTCCTTGCGTTTCTGATGGGCATTTCTTTCTTCATTAACAGTGAAAACCTTAACAGCCTGAAAAAATGCAATCACAGAATTTTAGGATTATGTATAAAGGAAAAGATACAATGGACATTATTAGTCTGCAATAATATTTAACCATTCAATATCATAAAACATATGACAAACACAAAGAAGTAGCTAAGGGTTTCAGAAGAGGCTCTTCAAAATGCATACCTTGTCAACATTAAGTATATCATGATTATGACTAGAAAGCACTTTTTGAAGAACTTTTTCACATTGTTGTTTTTCCCGACTGCCAATCCCTGATCCTTCCACAACTGGTAGAAACTGTATATAACGATTATTTTAGATTGAAAATAAAATGTCATAACGCCACAAGAGAACACAAGAATATAGTAAGTCTCACAAAATTAGTACCTTCCGATGCTTGCCAGGGTGCTTTGGCGTTTTTTCACCTGGAAGCCTTTCATCGAATTTGCCAACGCTGGCTGTTGCAGAGCTTGCAAAACCTGCTGCATGGCCTAAATCATCTTTGCCAACTTTTTTTGGGATATCCCTTGTCCCTGTTATAGGCAAACTTGTTGCTGCTAGTTGCACAGTACTGTCAACAAACATGATAGAAGAACATGCTTCAATCAAAATGACCAGGTAATTTTTAGGAATAAATTAGACAACCTTTCACATCAAAAACAGTAAACAACAAGATCCATATATTTTAACAACAAATTTATAGCAGTTATTTCCCCAGTGATGCATATTCTTTATAAAATGCAATCAAGATGAGTAAACACCTTGGCAGAGCACCAACTTTTGCTGCTTTTTTGAGATTCTCTAGCTGACTCTTCTCATTCTTCTGAACCCGTGCTTTCTTTTCAGTTTTTTTCTTACTAAAAGGATCCTCACCAGGTTCTGCATGAAAAATAGGTTCAACCTTGTTAAGCAGATAAAATTAGTTGTATATCTATAAAAGTGTTTGGGTATTCCCCACAAAATAATAGAGGGGAACTAAGAAATGAAATAAAACAGAATTTTTTTTAAATGTAGGTAAGAATACAATTCTACACTCCGACCAGGAGAGGACTGGAAGGGTCAAACGTAAAAGAGTTCAATTCAATTGGATATTAGGGAACTTTTAAACCAAAGGTAGCATATCAGTGTAAAATTTAAATTTTAAAGGGAGCAAACAGAAAAGGTTGAAGGAAAAAGCTTCTGGAGAGGGAGTATGCATATCGCATCCAGAAATGACAAAAGAGCAACAAAGAGTTTCGAAGTTAGAAAGCTGCAAGACAAACTCCTAGGAATATAAAGCGCATCACTTTTAAGTTTTCACCCACATGAAGATCAGAAAGTGGAATTTAGACTCTAACCAAGGGAAAAACGTGACTCACCATAGTAAGAGGATTAGAAAATGATACCCCAACTTTCAAATGTAGAGTCCACAAGTGATAGAAAAGCATACTCATATGGCATACAGACATCATAGAATGGGGGAAATTACTTGAATTTATAGATGTAAAAGATTTGCATAAACCTAGTTACAGAAAAAGAAATAGGAAATGTCCACATACTTAATGCCATGTGTGTGAGCTCTATGCGAAGAGGGCATTCTTATCCTCGTCACCAAAAGGCATAGGAGGTGAACGTTTGAAAAAAATTAGCTTTTTACTTATTTCACGAGATCGTTTATTTTCATTCTTGGTACTCATGCTATTTCTTTAAAAGCCATTGCTACAATCAGTTGATGTGGTTAAAAGTTTTTACTTAGTTGCAACAGTTCATAGGTGCATGTACAGATCTAGTGCAGATATAGATGCAGAATTTTGGAAATTCAGTTTCCCCCTTGTTCATGGCACATATACACAAAAAAAAACTTTGTGAAAAAGATAAAAATTATTTACATTGTGCAAATAACGATAAAGGAAATGATGAGACTAGAATTGATTGATGTATATCATTCAATTTCATAAAACTCAAGGCAACACAAACAAATAAATAACAAGGTAAAATCATAAATGTAAAATTATCAACTATACAATATTGCACATGGATCTTGGTGTATCAATCAGTCTAATAATAAACTCATGGTGTGAACAGCAAAACTGGTAGGACAGAACTTAAACAAACGATATTATTTAGTATCCTGTATCAATCTACCAATCACAAATCAAAACTAAAACTGACTTACAAATTGACCTCGGTATGTCCAATCAAATAATAAAATAACAAGTTAAGTTTATTATATTAATGTCAAATGAATGACCAAAAAGGATGGTCAATGGGACTGAATAAAAAGAGTACAATCGGAGATAATCACCTGCAGGAGTGCCTAAGGCTACTACAAAGAAATGAAAGACAAAACCATGTGTAAAATGACATTATCTTAAATTGGTCTTCAAATAAGAGGGCTTGAAACAGCAGTGAAATACAATTCGTGCTCAGGGTTATGTTACTACATGAAGACCGCGTAAAATTTGGCCCGCATCAACATCCTCAACCAAACTGTTCTCAACATAGTTAGCACTATCGGGCTCTAGTTCATCTTTAGGGCCTATAATTGTAAGCAAAGCATTTACAGACTTGTTACTGAAAGCTATGCTGCCTGAAATGGGGAAACGGGTATGGTTTACAAAATGGGTAAGGGTATCAGGAACACTAGTTTTAAAACTTTAGAAATTGGGAAATGGTACATGCGCACATTAATTAATCATAAATATTAAAAAACAACTGTTGTTTTCCATAAACAGCAATCCAAATTTATATTCTCCTCCTGTTTTTTTCCATATTATTGTTTTGTCTTTTTCACTGTTGCATTTAGTGTGGATCCCATGCCAGTTAGACAAAAAGAAATATAAAATCATTTGTCGGAAGCCAAGGGCCTGTTTCATACAAGAAATTGCTGAGAAATATCCCAGAAATTTTACTGAGTTTTCATACAGGAAACCACTGGAAAATATTTCCAGAGTTTCCCACAAGTCAATAGCAGTTTCATACGGGAAACCTCTATGGGTTAGGAATAAGTGGGGTACATGTTTTGGTTAACAAAGACTGAAAGAAATGCCATTGACATTCAAATTTCATGTCCTACTTTTTTTCTATGTATCTTGGTGGTATAGATAAAAATTGAAGACTGCCATAGATATCAACCATGTTATCAACGTATTAATGTACCACAACTAACTTATTTTCACCAGGGGAATAAAACCATATGTACTCCAACTGTCTCATTTGCAATTGCTTTAGGCACTTAAGAAAGCAAACACATGGCTAATGACTGCAATTCATGATGTGTGATAAAACAAACGTGTCCATGAACAAAAAAAAGTATGTCAAAGAATATCTGCATTCTCTCCATCCCCAGAGATTTTTGTACAGTCGACCTAAACTCCATTACTACCTAATGTGTCGCACCAATTGAGATTTCAAGGCACACAAACATGTGTGTGCCAAAACAAACATGTCCAAGAACATAAAAAGGCAATGTATATCTCCATTCTCTCCATCACCACAGATTTTTGTACAATTGACCTAAACTCCTTTCCTATCTAATGTGTCACACCAAAATTGAGATTTCAAGGCATAAATGCCACACAAAATGTTACATATTCCACTGGTCATGTATTTTTTGCTTCAACAAAAGATACCAGTTATCAATTAACAATCTACTCACTCATTGAAACAATATTCTTATTAAGCCTCTATGTAAAAACAACTATCATAATCTACATTACACACATTGAGTATGAAGAATTGTGTCTCAACTCCATCACAATATTTAGATATTTTGAGTTAGTAAAAATCAAAGCTCAAACAAGCATACACTCCTAAGCTCTGAAGCATGCTCTGAGCGAGAGCGTCCAAGGATCACGCCTAGGAGCGCGCTCCGAGGTGTTCTCGGACGCGCTCTACCAATTCGGGAGCTCCACGCTCTGGAGGACACTCTCGGAGCTTGGGAGCATGCTCCCCCCACGCTCCCTACGCGCTCCCTCAAGGAACCCGTGCGCACCCACATAAAGGCAAAAAAATATCATTTTTTTTTCTAATTTTTGAGTGAAGGTGGGGCCTAGGGTAGGCTTAGGGTTGAGGGGACAGTGAGGAGGAGAATAAAGGAGCTCTTCCCCCTCTATTTTCCTCATCCCTTAATCTATGTTTGCTTGACCTTGTTGGAGAAAGCAAAGGAGAGCTTGGAAGAGTAAGCAAAGAGGAGCTTGAAGGGAGAACAAAGGCAAGCATCTATCTCAAGTTTCAACTTTCAAGTTTCAAGAGCTAAAGAGGTAAGCCCAAACCCCAACTCCCTCATTTCCTTGGGTTAACTTTATTTATGGTTTTTTCCTCCTCTCCTACTCTTTCCCATTCCTTCTTCTCCCTCATTTTATTACAAGTTGTTCATCTAAAACATGATGAAAATGGTCTTCTTTTGGTTTATCATTCCTTTGTTTGGTTCTCATGGTATTGGTGGGGACTATGCATCAAAGGGAAGAAGAGGATAGTGGTCCTTCTCATGATGACCCACAATGTGAAGATGGTGAAGGGTTTGAAGAGGATGAAGAGGGCAATGAAGGTGGCAAAGCTTCATTGACACAATTGTGGAGATTTGTGACAAAACTTGAGGGGGGGAGGGGTGGTGGAACCACTAAATTTTTATGTCATCTTGATTGTCATCAAGGAAAACCTTATACGAGTTCATATACCCATGTGAGGACGCATCCTTGTGGTGTAATGGAGAGTGATGACAATAAGGGGGCCATTGGGATCTCAGTTTGCCCAAATATATCCAAGGAAGAGAGACAAAAATACATAAAGATGGAGGAAGCCGCATAAAGAAAGCATGGTAAAAAACAAAAGCTTCAATCCAATGCCTCATCTAAATTTGGCGACAACACATCTCCATCTCCTCATGGTTCTAGAACCTATGGATCTAGAAGAACAACAGCATATTTCCATGATATTGGAGGTAGGGATGAGGTGGGTGCAAAAGTGGTATGGTTTCTCTATGCTTGTAGTATCCCATTCAATGTGCTTCGCTCCCCCTATTGGCTTGATCTTGTCAAGGGATATCAACAAAGCCCCCAAAGGATACAAGAGCCCCAACTCTAAGAAAGCTAGAATTGTGTTACTAGACAGGGAAAGGGCAAAAATTCAAAGAGCTCTAACACGGTTTACAGATGATTGGGGGGACTTTGGGGTATCCATTGTATCCGACGGTTGGACAAATGTTAGAAACCAACATTTGATCAATGTTCTTGTTGTTTCTGCTACTGATGCAGTGTTTCTTGCAGCACGTGACTCCTCTTCAATCATTGCATCTTCTCAAAACATTTCAAAGCTCATGTTGAAAACAATTAATGATGTTGGTCCTTCTAATGTGATTCAAGTAATCAATGATATGCAGCAAACGGGAGCGAGTAAAATCATTGAGTGAGTTCATCCACACATCTTTTTGTCTGGGTGTTTAGTGCACATCTTATACCTTTTGATGCATGATATTGTCAAGCATAGAGAATGTGAATGGATTGATCAATTGTACAAGAGAGGGAAGCAACTCATCAAATTTATCACCGGACATACAAGGGTCAATTACTTCTATAGCACTCACTCTAGGTTGCAACTACTTAAGATTGCAAACACTAGATTTGCTAGCTATTACCTCACCTTTAGGCGCCTATTGAAGGTGAGACAAGCTTTGGGTGTTATGGTGATGAGTGATGCAAGGGATGAATTGAGCAATGATAGAGAAGGTGCTAATGCAGTGAAGAAGACAGTTCTTGACAATCAATTTTGGTCATAGGTTCAATATGTTTTGCAATTCACCAAGCCAATTTATCACATGATCAAGTTTGCAGATTCAAATCGACCAATCATTGGGGAGGTGTATGAGCAAATAGATAGCATGCTAGGGCAAATTAATGATATTGTTGAGCCAAGAGATGTCAACCTATATAATCATATTCGTGTAGAGGTGTAAAAATGGTGAGAAATGCTAAATATTCCATTACACACCTTAGCATATGTGCTAACACCTAAATACTATCATTTATCATGGCTTTCATCACCAGCACCTGGTGGTGGGTCGAAGAAAAGACCACACCAAGATCCAGAGATTCAAGCTGGTTATATGAAAGCATTAGACAAATTGGTCCCGGACGAGGCAGAGTGTGACAACATACGGCAACAATTGAGTCAGTACATCCTTAGAGAAATGGTGCCTTTGGGACCAACCATGAAATTAGAGATCGAGGGAATCTGAGTTCTCTCGAATGCATGGCGGTGCTACCTCACAGCTGCAACGTTTGGCAACACGGGTGCTTTCACAAGTGATGAACACTTCTTCTGCAAAGAGGTGTTGGAGCACCTACAGTTTCATCCATAACGTCAGAAGAAACATGTTGAATGTAGGCCGGGTAGAGAGCTTGGTTTATGTTCATTACAACTTGTGATTGTTGTCCCATTACTGTGAGGAGGCAAAGATGGATAAAAACTTGAAATGTTGGGACAACAATCCAGAGGAGGATAATTTGGAGGATGGAGTATTGCTTTTACAGCTATTGGAGAATGTTCTTTTGGATGATGATGATCATGTTGAGATGCCACCCCCATCCATTGCCATGGTCCCCGTGTCTAGGATTCTAGCTACAGCACTAGGGGCTTCATCTTCAGTTCCACCGCGATCATCTGCATCTACTTTTGTGCAGTTTCAGCCTTCTCAGGCTCCTCCACTACCACCACCTAGAGGCCCACACAGCAATTGTGGTGGTGGAAGGAGGATGAGATAATTGTTCGATGTTTCTCCTTTTTCATTACTTTATATGTCATAGTCTATAGATGATAGATTCATAGTATTTAGCAACTAGCTCAATTTAAACTTTATTGTTTTGGACCTTTCGGTCTTCATACTTCATTGCAGATGGCCTATTTTGTAAACATAACTATTTGGTCATGACTCATGTTATTGTTGACAATTGTTGGATAACTTATTTCATTCCATAAGTTTATGGTCTACTTTCTATCATATGGCTTAAAAATGTGTATGTTGGTTTGTAAGTTTGTAATTGCTAGAATCTAGATGGTTGATGCTCGAATCATTGATCATTGATGTACTATGGATGCCATTTTTATCTATATTAATGTACAAATATGCATGTTTTCATATATTCTACGGCTAATTTGTCTTTCTACATGTTTTTTTAAATATAAACGCAATATATATAACAAACGCTCTCTGGACACTCCGCTCCTGAGGACTTTTGAAAAATGATGCTCTCGCTCCATGCAACACTAGCTAGTATGGGTCTCCTTATAGACCATGATGCCTAGGGACTGATGACACCTTGTATCTTGCATTCATCGAAAATTTAGAGATTTCCTATATACATGACACACCCAAGCTAAGAATATGGCTACATAACCATGATGTTTTTTTGCATGCTTCCTATCATCTTGGTCAAGTCCATGCTCCTTCTCCGAGTTTAGTATGCCAGTAATGCAACAACCTAATAGTCTTGATGTTATCATATTTCCAGATCCTGACATTCTCCTACACGCACTTGAGAAGCATTCACATTCTAAAACACATACAGCTTTCCTATATACATGACACACCCAAGCTAAGAATATGGCTACAGAACCATGACGTTTTTTGCATGCTTCCTATCATCTTGGCCAAGTCCATGCTCCTTCTCCAAGTTTAGTATGTCAGTAATGCAACCACCTGGTAGTCTTGATGTTATCATATTTCCAAATTTTGGCATTCTCCTACTCGCACTTGAGAAGCATTCACATTCTAAAACACATATAGCCTTAGTGGGTTGATTCTTCCACACATTATTAAAAACCTATCGACCACCATATTTGTGTCTTAAAGTTCTTGCACATAAGCTACAAACCAATGGAACTTTAGCCTCTAAAGGTTAAGGAAAAAGAAACTACTAATTTCCTTTGATCCTCAACATTTCCTATTATCACTTTGTTATCAAGTGTTAATATTGTCCCTGGGCGAATTGTTCCCTGAGCTAACCATTCAATGCTACCATGACTCCATCTTCACTAAAATGTTTTCCCAACCCTTAAATGCTTACTTAGATCAATATTGTCCATCAGTTGTGCATTCAACATCCTTTTGACAATCATTTAGTGGACTACAAGTGGGCTCCTATTGGGCTCATCAATGAATCCTAGATGGCACCCAATCAGCTACTAGTGGGCTCTCAATGGGGCCTCAACGGAAACTTCTCATGAGATCTATCATCTTAAATCTCCATAAATTTTGCATTGAGTTCTATGCATCTTCCACTCATAGCTTTCAATCCCTCACAAACCTCTGTACATCTTCCTAGTTTAAAAAGTGCTCTAATATTGTTTTTCCATAAGGGAGTTGAAAATTCTAGAATAAAATTGTTCTTCCTCAATAAATACTCCATTATGTTCTAGTTCTAGTTCTAGCATCTCATACATTATGTGGACTCATAGGCCTCTTGTAGCCAATTTGTCAAAAATGTGAAAATGTTTGCCTCCATGTCTGAATATCTCTCTTCCCAACATGCAAGTCCTTGAGCATCTATAGCTTAAATGCTTCACCTTCAAATGTCATGCCACTAATACATTTAAATGCCCTATCCACATACGAACTCATTGTGCTTCTTGAGAAGATGGTTGTTGCCAAAGCTCACTCATCGTCTTCATTGACATCCATATTTCTAGTCCATCTGTTGGTAATGGCAGAGCAACGGTCACAACTAAATTAGTAAATGAAATCTCTTATACCCAAAATGGAACTACTATTGCAATATGGATCCAACTAAAAAAAGAAAACTAAAGAGTTAACAGAAATAGTTGAATGATTAATGTTCAACCTTAACTTTATAACATTCAATTGGAGGAAGTTGCATTACATTTCCTTTAACTAGCTCCATTGTTCAATCCCTCTGCTAGGACCCTCTTCAGGAGACTTCTTGATTTGCTCATTAATAATAGATCTTATGTGCTCATATTAATACCACTTTGCTTGTTTAATATTCAGGAGTCAGGACTTCAATCTAAGGTCATCCCCAAGCCCCTTAATTAATTGGACCTAGTATTGATCCGAAGATTGTGTATCACTGGCCTTCACACTTCACTAATATGCAATCCGTCAACCCTATTCAGATTGTTTGTATTGTTTTTTTATTTCTAGGGCCTCCTAAACCTTCCTTTTTACATAATAATCTTCCATGGCAATTACCTTGGCCTCCTCAATACAAATTTGGTGTCACGTGATATAAGAGTGCTCTGCAAAGGCCAATTTTTTAATACAATTGTGCACCATGTCTGCACAATGTTCTTTCAATATTATCTTAAGAAAATGCCTTGTTTCCCCAATATATTGTTTACCACATGAGCAAGGATGGAGTAGACTCCCTTTTGACAATTAGGATCTTATGGGTCTTTCGCAGTATCCAGCATTCTTCCAATGGTGTTAAAAAGAGACAACATAACCTCAGTCCTTTATGTCTCCCTTCGTCAAGACATGGCCTCTATACCTTAAGTTTATAATACCTTAAGACAGCATATTTAACAAGATCGGAACAAATAACAGCAACATGTCATATCAGTAAATACTAAAAACACATTAACATAACATCAACACAGATATTTATAGTGGGAACCCGAGTTCCAAGAGAAAATCCACTCTAGAACTTGTCCTCAATGTCTTACTATCTCAAATCTGTTATAAATGTATAACAGAATTATAGTTATTTATAAATTTGATTTGTATTCTTGATTATGGCTATAATCGGAATGCAATCTACTTATCCAACACTAATAGTTTCTCACGGAAGATATGATAAGTATGGGACTGCTCAAGATTACTTTCAATACAGAAATTGCACGTTTGGATGCCTTGAAGAAAACCAAGTAAGATACCAAAAGGATGAGGCTTATGGACTCATTGGCATGTCAATTTCTAAAGTTCTTTGGCTTTACCTTCATAATATTGATAATCTATTTGACACAAAGTGGACTTGCCACCATTTGCTCTTGTTGATTGATCATTATGCAATCTCTTCCTTCGAAGATTTATGACGAAAGACATTCCTTGTTGAAAGCATTATTATGATCTTTAATACTTGAATTTAGTCAGATCGCTCTTTGTTTGACTAGGATTCTTTGGTTTACATGATTAGAGCAACAATGTTGATCTTTAACAAATTTTCCATTTTCTGCATCAGAGTCGGATTTATTTAGCTTCAATGTGCTCTCTATTATCTTTTGTGTCACATTTTGAAAATTGGTCCATGACAGCGAGACCATTCCTTGACAGCTAGTTTATGGGTTTTCATTCCCAATCTTGATAGCTGATGCCTATGCTCATTGATGGAAACCCTCGTCATCTTCGCCAATTTGTGGAAAGCATTTTTGGTTTCTTATGGGCTATGATTCTGCAAGACTCTACTTCAAGCATTATTTTGCACCCTGTTATGGTCAAGTTGATGTTGTCATATTTGATTAGTATATTATTTACACCCCAATTGAGCATTTTAGGCGGGATATTTTTGTAATGTTTTCTTGGATTGTTTTTTTTTTTACTGAAACGGTTATGGAATGTTTATATTCAACTTGGCCTGAATGCCGAAAAACGGATTACATTGATGGATTCTTTGTCTTGATGCCTCTCACTACTCAGGATGA
>JZKD02S2226607.1:12285-38284 GCA_000966675.3 Picea glauca
GCATTCATTACGGATAAATGCCTCTACATTTGACAGATGAAGCATCGCTCAAGATCTATTTACAACATCTAGATATAAATGTAAGTACGCTTCCCTTAGCTAATACATTAATGTCTATTCATTAATCTTCAAAACACTTCAAAATGTGCGTTGGTGTTTTTCCAGTTGTCTTCTGCCTTTATGCTACTTGGTTGGCTACGTACGATGCTCTTGCATCATACTCCCTTTCTTGAAAATTTTCATGAACTCCTGTTCATGATCTCTTGCATGGTTTTTCCATGCCTATGAATTTTTGCTTCATCCTCCCAACTAGCATCTTCAACTAGGTCTCCCTTCCATTTGACCAAGTATTCAAAATACTCTTTTCTCTTGGTCTTTTTGCTAACCCTTTTGTCAATTATGCTTTCCATCTGTGGCTCTATAGCTACATGCATTTGTTTTTTCCATTGAATTTCTTTTTGTTCCTCCTCTGCTCCTGCTTCTTCAACTCTGTAAGGGTACAAATCCGTAACATTGAATATCGGTGAGATTCCAACCCCATCGGGTAATTCAATCTCATATGTGTTTGCCCCAAATTTTCTTATGACCTTGTATGGTCCAATATTTTTCATCTTGAGCTTGTTATACATTCCCCTTGGGAACCTCTCCTTCCTCAGATGCACAAGAATCAGATCACCAACTTCAAATTGAAGCTCTCACCTATGTTGATCTTCTCTCCTCTTGTATTCTTGACTTGAACTCTGCAATCGCTCCTTAACTTGGCTGTGAAGCTCCTTCATTCCTTCTACAAAATCCTCTACATTAGCACTCCTGAATTCATTTTGCTCTGAATCTTTCAATTCAGAAACTCCCCTTAGCTGCATTACAGATACAATCTGGAATGGACCCTGCCCTATGCTTCTATTGAGTGAATCATTGTAAGCGAATTCCACCTATGGCAGAATGTGATCCCATTGACTGTGGTGTTTAGACACTAAGCTTCTTAACAAATCTCCCAAGCTCCTATTTACGACCTCATTCTGTCCATCCGTCTAAGGATGATATGCTGAGCTAAAATACAAACTTTTCCCCAACTTCTTCCATAAGGTCCTATAGAAATGCCCTACAAACTTGGTATCTCGATCAAACACAATACTCTTTGGAAAGCCGTGAAGTTTGACGACTTCCTTGAAAAAAAGGTTTGCAATATGAGTGGCGTCACTGGTTTTCTGGCATGGTATGAAATGTGCCATCTTTGAAAATCTGTCGACTTCCACAAAGATTGAATCATATCCCCTTTGTGTCCTTGGTAGTCCTAATATGAAATCCATGCTCACTGCGTCCCATGGCCTTTCAGGTATGGGTAATGGTTGATATAATCCTTTGTTCTACCTTTTTCCTTTCATGTGCTGACAAATTTTGCACCTGTCCACAATTTTCTTCACATCCATCCTCATCTCTGGCCAGAAATATGAGCCATTCATCTTTGAGAACATTTTTTCATGACCAAAGTGTCCAACCAATCCTCCACTGTGTTTTTCCTTCAGCGAGTTCTCCCTCATGGAGCCTTTCAAAATACATAGTTGATTTCTCCTAAACAATAATCCATCCTGGATCATGTATTCAGTCCATTGGCTTATGTCCCTGATAATTGGATTCTCAGATGCCTCATATGCCTCTTTAAAATTTGGTTCATCCCTATACATTTCTTTAAGGTTATCAAAACCCAAAGTCTTGACTCTGAATTCCTGCATAAGCAAACATTTCCTGCTCAAAGCATAAACAACTTTGTTAGTAGTTCCAGAAATATGCTTAATCACAAAAGTAAAATTCTGCATGAATTCAACCCATTTAGCATGTTTTTGGTTCAACTTCTCCTATCGAGTCACGAATTGTAAAGCATGATTATCGTTGTACAAAAAAAACTCCTTGGGAACTAAACAGTGTCTCCATTTATTCAATGCTTGTATGACAACATAGAATTTCCTATCATATGTGGAGTACTTAATCTTTTCTTCATTTAGTTTTTCACTGAGATATACGATCTTCCTGTCGTCTTGGCTCAAGACTGCTCCAATTGTAAATCCACTCGCATCACACCTAACCTGGAATGTCTTGCTAAAATCAGGCAAAACCAGAATTGGTTGCTCAGTGATCTTCTTCTTCAGCAGGTTGAAGCTCTTCTCTGCTTCCTTCGTCCAATGAAAATATTTATGTCGTTTCTTCACCATATCCATCATCGGTGTGCTAATTCCACTGAAACTTTGGATGAATTTCCTGTAGAAGCTATCCAAACCATGGAAGCTTCGAACTTCAAATACACTCTTCGGCGATGGCCAATTCTTATTCACCTTTATCATTTCCGGATCCATTTTCAATTCATCTGCAAAGATAACAAAACCCAAATAAATGAGTTCCTTCCTCATAAATGACGGTTTCTTCATGTTGATCAACAATTTCTCTTGTTGTAACCTCCTCATTACTGCAACTAGATGCTTTAAGTGTTCTTCTTCTGTTTTGCTGAAAATTAATATATCGTCAAGATATACAATGACGAATTTCCCTATGAAATCCTTCAGGACTTCATTCATCAACCTCATGAAATTATTGGGTGCATTCGTTAAGCCAAATGGCATGACAATCCATTCATACAGTCCCTCATTTGTCTTAAATGATGTCTTCCATTCATCACCTTCTCTCATTTTAATTTGATGATATCCACTTTTCAAATCAATTTTTGAAAAATATTTTTCTCCACTCAAGCAATCCATCAAGTCGTCCATCCTTGGCAATGGAAACCTATATATGATGGTAATATTATTGATTTCCCTTGAGTCTATACACATTCTCTAGCCTCCATCTTTCTTTGGGCTGAGCACTGTCGGAACAACTCATGGACTCAAGATTTCTCGAATCAATCCTTTTTCCATTAAGTCCTGGACTTGTCTCTTAACTTCTTCATTTTCCTGCGGCGCCAACCGATATGATGCTTTTTTTGGCAAACTGGCTCTAGGTATAAGATCGATGTGATGGATTATACTCCTGATAAGTGGCAATGGACAAGGTAGTTCATCCACCACTATATCAACAAACTCTCCCACCAACTCCTGGATTTCTTCTAGTAAATCATCTACTCTCGTGCTAGTCAAAAAAAAATTGGGTTTCCTGACTACAATAAATTTTGTGTCTTCCTTCTTCTTAATATCATCAAGAAGTTCCTTCCCACTCATGAGAAGTACAGTGTTTCTCATCCGTGTTTTGACTTCTTTATCCTTCATCGACAACAACATGTGAGTCCTACCATTTTTTTTCAGGGTGTACATGTTCTTTCTCCCATCATGAACTACATTTCTATCATATTTCCATGGTCTACCCAGCAATAGATGACAAACATCCATGGGAAGGACATCACATAATATTTCATCTTTATATCCTCCTATTTTAAATTCAACTAAACATTGTTTAGTGACATTTACCTGATGTCCTTTTTGTAGCCACGAAACTCTGTATGGGATTGGATGTGCAACAGTCTCCAGCTCCATATTTTCTACCATCTTTGTAGATACGAGATTGTTTGTGCTACCGTTGTCCACTATGACCTTGCATACTCTGTCTTTAGTTTTGCAAGCAGTCTAAAACATATTGTTTCTTTGGTTTGGGTTCTCTAGTTCCTTCTCTGGTTTCAAGAGAACTTTCCTCATCATTAAGGATATTCCACCCTCAGCATCTTCTGCCTCAACATTCTGTCCTTGAGATTCAAAAATGTGATTTTCACCTCCATCTTTCTTCTTATCTGGACACTCATAGGATTTATGTCTGATTTTTCCATAGACGAAGCATTTCACTTCACCTCCTCTACTTCTTCCTCTTCCTCTGGCTCGAGGAAAAGTATTCCTATTAGCACACTGCCTTCCTTGTGAGCTTCCTCCTCTATCAAGTTGAGTTTGAGGTTTCTTTCCCTCTTCTTTTGGTTTTTGAGTCCTGTCTTGGGAAATTGTTTCGCCTCTGGCTTGACTTCTACCTCGACCTCTTTGACCTTGCTTCCAGCTTAGCTTCTCTTTAGCTTTCAGAGCTATCTGATAAGAATCTTCCACATTTTGAATGGTCATCATGCCTATCTTATCTTGAATTTCATATCACAAACCATTCATGTAACTGGAAACTTTTTCATCATCGCTTTCCTGATGACCTGCTCTGATGTTTATCCTGTAGAATTCTTCAGTGTATTCCTTCACTGACATCAACTTCTATCTCAAATTTTTCATCCTCCAAAATAGAGTGATCTACGAATGAGATCTTCCTTCTACCTGATCACTCTGGATCTTTCAATATTTCATGAACTGGGAGTTTGAAACTCTCGATTCCAAAATCACAGCCTCCTCTACTTCTCGAACCGCGAAATGTCGAAATGCCAAAATGGGCTCAACGACGATTAACCCCTGACCAAATCTCAGTACATGTGAATGCTTCTTCCATGACCACATCCCTACTCCAAAGACACGTCGTATTTCGCGACTTCAGGGTTTTCAACGCAAAGTGCCCTGGCTCCTTGTCATCGGAATTGCCTAAATGCCAAACCCTGAAATGTTAAAATGCCAAAATTTCACTCCAAAGGGGAATCAATGTCTCTTGTTTATTCTCATCCACTGGTCGCTACACCTCCTGAGCTCCTGAATGTTAAAATACACTCAGCCTTAACCTTCTCACAGATCTACGAGATCCAATGGTCCATGAGATTTATGCACTTCTTCCATGAATAAATTTCACCTTTCGTTCACTCTTCTTCAAGGATATCTGGCCAAAATGACTTGGCGTCCTTCCACCTGAAATTGACTTCTACGAGATGATTTTGATCTCTGCTTCCCTTTGAACACTTCAAAGGTGCTATCCCTCCTGAGCTCTCACTTGCAAACTCAAGCCCCCAAAAGGAATCCTGCTCGCACTCCTTGCAACAACTTTCAAATAACCTCGATTATTTGAGTCTTCGACCCTATGCACTCTTTGCAACAATAGTCCTTCAACATTCACCTTAGTTGATAAGTTCTAAGGCTTCAACTAGCCTGCACACACCTTGCACGACTCTATGCCTCACCTACACTTCTACTGGTTATGAGAACAATGATATCTCTCCTGAGATTTCTGAGATAAAACTCAGATCCTCGACAACACACACCTTGCGGACATTCACTGCACTCTTTGCAGGAATTCTCAGGAAGAGAAATAATTGAAACTCATTCTTCTCCTCTCTATACACTCAACATGAAATCATACACCTGACACAACATTGAAACAAATGCATAACAGAGAAAATAAAACAACTGTAAATATACCATTCAACAAACTTTTCAAATACTAGAAGGACACACTATTCTATTAGATATAAACAAACACTACAAATCTCACAAACATTCTATACTACAACAAACATTATATATTCTGGAATTATTCTCTACTCCAATATTGATAAATCATTAACCAAACAAAAATAAATTAATTAAAGAACATAACTGGGCATGTTTCAATAACTAAAACCAAACTGAATAGAGAACTAGTTCCTCCCAACCATAGACATGAACATCCAATGTTACTTGTTCTTTTTACCCCTGAGCCTAAATCATTTTTCCATAGGGGCTGAAAAATGTATAACCTTCTCCATATTTCTCAGAGTTTTTGTTCTTTCCAGAACCATCAAACTCATTTCTCACATGTACTCGGTATCATCCTACCTCTTAACATACTTGTCTTTATGAACTTGCCTATGTATTTTCGATTTGGCCTCATTCCTAATCCTAGGGAATATTCTTGGCCTACCTTTTTGCTAGCTTGTTCCCTCACATCCAACACCTTTGGGAGCGGGTTCCACTTGTCCTATGGACAATAATTTACTCTCGTAGTTTTTATCCTTTTCACTCACCCATGAAATAATGATTTGCTCTTTGTAATTGGATTCTCTAATCAGTTTGTTTATTTTTAATTAAATAAATTGAAAATAAGAATTACAAAAATATTCATCATCATTTTTTATGATGATATAACTCAACATAAGTCTTTTCCAATAGTTTCACAACATAAACTAGAAAAAATTAAATGTTTAAATGTTTGTAAATTGAGGAACATTACATCCTCTCCCCTTTGAATTGAACATCATCCTCGATGTTCCAATATGAGCATATATGCTCTGGAACAAATATGGTGTTGAACGTTTGGGCTGACCCAAGTTTTGATCTCAAAGGTTTCTAACAAAAACCTCAAACTATTATCCCTCCTGGTAAACCAAAAGGAAACGTTGTACAACGACTGCACAACACAGTATCACCTGAGGTAGATTTATGGGAGACTATAATACTCAAGTGTTTGAAGTCAAGGAAGGGATTGAGATTGTAATATGATCATTTTCCTCATGCATTAACATTATTATTCATTCGTCTACTTCTAGTATTCATTCATTAAACTATGCATGCATGTTGTCATAATCAACTTAACCATTCATTCTTAATAGATAAGTAACATAACAATAAAATAACCATTCATGACACATAAACACAGTATATTTATCATGGTTCACCCCCAAGGGTTACGTCCACAAATATTTGTCTCTTCTTCTCTTCTATTCATCTTTCTACAAAATATGTGTTGCGTGCATTACATTATTCAAGATTAAAATAAAAAAGGTGGGTAATTACCCTCTATGAGGCGGACTAGACCACACCAGGCTCCACATCCTATGATCTAACCCTCAAAACTAGCTGACTCTGACCACACTATCTCTCTTTTACTAACTGACCAAATAAACAATGAACAACAAACCAACAACCTCTACTTAGGCCTCTTAGGTATTTATTTATACTATTATATTATATTATAACCATTACATTCATGCCTAAAACCCTAACCCTAACATGGCTAGGTTTTTCTGCATGCATGCCACACTTATTTTCTTCCTGTCACATGCTTCTTTTCCCTCCTCTTCTGCATGCTCCTTTTCCATCCTATTCTACATGTTGCATTTCTGCCCCATATTGCAGCCACCCCAAAAATAGGCTTTTATTTCCCAAAATAGGCATCTTCCAAAAAATAGACTTATTTCTCCCCAACTAGGCCTGTGCCCAAAAATAGAATTATTTTTCGCCAACTAGGCCTTCGCCCAAAGTAGAATTTCTTCTCCCAAAATAGGCCTGCACCAACATTCCCCAACACTGATATGTGGCTAGTCCTAAGCCACTGTGCCTTAGTTCACACTCTAGATGGCTCGCTACAATTNTCCACTTTTCAAATCAATTTTTGAAAAATATTTTTCTCCACTCAAGCAATCCATCAAGTCGTCCATCCTTGGCAATGGAAACCTATATATGATGGTAATCTTATTGATTTTCCTTGAGTCTATACACATTCTCCAGCCTCCATCTTTCTTTGGGCTGAGCACTGTCGGAACAACTCATGGACTCAAGATTTCTCAAATCAATCCTTTTTCCATTAAGTCCTGGACTTGTCTCTTAACTTCTTCATTTTCCTGCGGCGCCAACCGATATGATGCTTTGTTTGGAAAACTGGCTCTAGGTATAAGATCAATGTGATGGATTATACTCCTGATAAGTGGCAATGGACAAGGTAGTTCGTCCACCACTATATCAACAAACTCTCCCACCAACTCCTAGATTTCTTCTAGTAAATCATCTACTCTCGTGCTAGTCAAAAAAAATTTGGATTTCCTGACTACAATAAATTTTGTGTCTTCCTTCTTCCTAATATCATCAAGAAGTTCCTTCCCACTCATGAGAAGTACAGTGTTTCTCATCTGTGTTTTGACTTCTTTATCCTTCATCGACAACAACATGTGAGTCCTACCATTTTTTTCTAGGGTGTACATGTTCTTTCTCCCATCATGAACTACATTTCTATCATATTTCCATGGTCTACCCAGCAATATATGAAAAACATCCATGGGAAGGACATCACATAATATTTCATCTTTATATCCTCCTATTTTAAATTCAACTAAACATTGTTTAGTGACATTTACCTAATGTCCTTTTTGTAGCCACGAAACTCTGTATAGGATTGGATGTGCAACAGTCTCCAGCTCCATATTTTCTACCATCTTTGTAGATACGAGATTGTTTGTGCTACCATTGTCCACTATGACCTTGCATACTCTGTCTTTAGTTTTGCAAGCAGTCTAAAACATATTGTTTCTTTGGTTTGGGTTCTCTAGTTCCTTCTCTGGTTTCAAGAGAACTTTCCTCATCATTAAGGATATTCCACCCTCAGCATCTTCTGCCTCAACATTCTGTCCTTGAGATTCAAAAATGTGATTTTCACCTCCATCTTTCTTCTTATCTGGACACTCATAGGATTTATGTCTGATTTTTCCATAGACGAAGCATTTCACTTCACCTCCTCTACTTCTTCCTCTTCCTCTGGCTCGAGGAAAAGTATTCCTATTAGCACACTGCCTTCCTTGTGAGCTTCCTCCTCTATCAAGTTGAGTTTGAGGTTTCTTTCCCTCTTCTTTTGGTTTTTGAGTCCTGTCTTGGGAAATTGTTTCGCCTCTGGCTTGACTTCTACCTCGACCTCTTTGACCTTGCTTCCAGCTTAGCTTCTCTTTAGCTTTCAGAGCTATCTGATAAGAATCTTCCACATTTTGAATGGTCATCATGCCTATCTTATCTTGAATTTCATATCACAAACCATTCATGTAACTGGAAACTTTTTCATCATCGCTTTCCTGATGACCTGCTCTGATGTTTATCCTGTAGAATTCTTCAGTGTATTCCTTCACTGACATCAACTTCTATCTCAAATTTTTCATCCTCCAAAATAGAGTGATCTACGAATGAGATCTTCCTTCTACCTGATCACTCTGGATCTTTCAATATTTCATGAACTGGGAGTTTGAAACTCTCGATTCCAAAATCACAGCCTCCTCTACTTCTCGAACCGCGAAATGTCGAAATGCCAAAATGGGCTCAACGACGATTAACCCCTGACCAAATCTCAGTACATGTGAATGCTTCTTCCATGACCACATCCCTACTCCAAAGACACGTCGTATTTCGCGACTTCAGGGTTTTCAACGCAAAGTGCCCTGGCTCCTTGTCATCGGAATTGCCTAAATGCCAAACCCTGAAATGTTAAAATGCCAAAATTTCACTCCAAAGGGGAATCAATGTCTCTTGTTTATTCTCATCCACTGGTCGCTACACCTCCTGAGCTCCTGAATGTTAAAATACACTCAGCCTTAACCTTCTCACAGATCTACGAGATCCAATGGTCCATGAGATTTATGCACTTCTTCCATGAATAAATTTCACCTTTCGTTCACTCTTCTTCAAGGATATCTGGCCAAAATGACTTGGCGTCCTTCCACCTGAAATTGACTTCTACGAGATGATTTTGATCTCTGCTTCCCTTTGAACACTTCAAAGGTGCTATCCCTCCTGAGCTCTCACTTGCAAACTCAAGCCCCCAAAAGGAATCCTGCTCGCACTCCTTGCAACAACTTTCAAATAACCTCGATTATTTGAGTCTTCGACCCTATGCACTCTTTGCAACAATAGTCCTTCAACATTCACCTTAGTTGATAAGTTCTAAGGCTTCAACTAGCCTGCACACACCTTGCACGACTCTATGCCTCACCTACACTTCTACTGGTTATGAGAACAATGATATCTCTCCTGAGATTTCTGAGATAAAACTCAGATCCTCGACAACACACACCTTGCGGACATTCACTGCACTCTTTGCAGGAATTCTCAGGAAGAGAAATAATTGAAACTCATTCTTCTCCTCTCTATACACTCAACATGAAATCATACACCTGACACAACATTGAAACAAATGCATAACAGAGAAAATAAAACAACTGTAAATATACCATTCAACAAACTTTTCAAATACTAGAAGGACACACTATTCTATTAGATATAAACAAACACTACAAATCTCACAAACATTCTATACTACAACAAACATTATATATTCTGGAATTATTCTCTACTCCAATATTGATAAATCATTAACCAAACAAAAATAAATTAATTAAAGAACATAACTGGGCATGTTTCAATAACTAAAACCAAACTGAATAGAGAACTAGTTCCTCCCAACCATAGACATGAACATCCAATGTTACTTGTTCTTTTTACCCCTGAGCCTAAATCATTTTTCCATAGGGGCTGAAAAATGTATAACCTTCTCCATATTTCTCAGAGTTTTTGTTCTTTCCAGAACCATCAAACTCATTTCTCACATGTACTCGGTATCATCCTACCTCTTAACATACTTGTCTTTATGAACTTGCCTATGTATTTTCGATTTGGCCTCATTCCTAATCCTAGGGAATATTCTTGGCCTACCTTTTTGCTAGCTTGTTCCCTCACATCCAACACCTTTGGGAGCGGGTTCCACTTGTCCTATGGACAATAATTTACTCTCGTAGTTTTTATCCTTTTCACTCACCCATGAAATAATGATTTGCTCTTTGTAATTGGATTCTCTAATCAGTTTGTTTATTTTTAATTAAATAAATTGAAAATAAGAATTACAAAAATATTCATCATCATTTTTTATGATGATATAACTCAACATAAGTCTTTTCCAATAGTTTCACAACATAAACTAGAAAAAATTAAATGTTTAAATGTTTGTAAATTGAGGAACATTACATCCTCTCCCCTTTGAATTGAACATCATCCTCGATGTTCCAATATGAGCATATATGCTCTGGAACAAATATGGTGTTGAACGTTTGGGCTGACCCAAGTTTTGATCTCAAAGGTTTCTAACAAAAACCTCAAACTATTATCCCTCCTGGTAAACCAAAAGGAAACGTTGTACAACGACTGCACAACACAGTATCACCTGAGGTAGATTTATGGGAGACTATAATACTCAAGTGTTTGAAGTCAAGGAAGGGATTGAGATTGTAATATGATCATTTTCCTCATGCATTAACATTATTATTCATTCGTCTACTTCTAGTATTCATTCATTAAACTATGCATGCATGTTGTCATAATCAACTTAACCATTCATTCTTAATAGATAAGTAACATAACAATAAAATAACCATTCATGACACATAAACACAGTATATTTATCATGGTTCACCCCCAAGGGTTACGTCCACAAATATTTGTCTCTTCTTCTCTTCTATTCATCTTTCTACAAAATATGTGTTGCGTGCATTACATTATTCAAGATTAAAATAAAAAAGGTGGGTAATTACCCTCTATGAGGCGGACTAGACCACACCAGGCTCCACATCCTATGATCTAACCCTCAAAACTAGCTGACTCTGACCACACTATCTCTCTTTTACTAACTGACCAAATAAACAATGAACAACAAACCAACAACCTCTACTTAGGCCTCTTAGGTATTTATTTATACTATTATATTATATTATAACCATTACATTCATGCCTAAAACCCTAACCCTAACATGGCTAGGTTTTTCTGCATGCATGCCACACTTATTTTCTTCCTGTCACATGCTTCTTTTCCCTCCTCTTCTGCATGCTCCTTTTCCATCCTATTCTACATGTTGCATTTCTGCCCCATATTGCAGCCACCCCAAAAATAGGCTTTTATTTCCCAAAATAGGCATCTTCCAAAAAATAGACTTATTTCTCCCCAACTAGGCCTGTGCCCAAAAATAGAATTATTTTTCGCCAACTAGGCCTTCGCCCAAAGTAGAATTTCTTCTCCCAAAATAGGCCTGCACCAACATTCCCCAACACTGATATGTGGCTAGTCCTAAGCCACTGTGCCTTAGTTCACACTCTAGATGGCTCGCTACAATTTCTGGAACACCTTTTCCAACTAAATTACTTTCTGTTTAACTTGGTTTCTCTACTTTTCCATCTTTTCTAGACTCTGCTCTGTAATGTGCTCTACCAACACCGTTATGCATTTGACATGTATTTTCTCTATTTTCCCCTTATATTCCTGCAATTTTTCTATTATCCCCTCTGCTTCTTCCTGTAGTGGCTCCAACTGAGCCCATCTTGCTTACTTGTCCACCTATGCAGTTGTCAACTTTTCCTACAGGTTCTTCATATTGTTTGTGCTCATCATCCTCTCTAGGATGGTCATTTCCTTCTATTGATACTTTAATTCATGATTGTATGTCGTTATATTCTCTTGCTTCTGGTCCAATTGTTGGATTTTCTCATCGTCTTCCATGCAGGTCCACATTTGAGAAGTCTTCTCATATAGTTCTTCCATTTGCTTAGCTTCTTTCACAATAATTTTGATCTGCACAGTGGCCTTCTATTCTCTCTGATACCATACTTCTAGTGGTGTATTCATAGTTAATTTTTCCATGAGATTTGTGATCTCATGTTGGTATCTCTCCATGAGTTGCAAAATTCCACGAAAATTTCCTTCTGGTGTGTCTTTTGGCTCTTGTGCGCAATCTAGGATATTGTTATAGAATGTTCTCAGTACCTTCTCTAACTTGTCTGTGTTTGTTCCCCTTGTCCTTATGCAGATTCAACTGGTCACATGTAATTTGTAACACCTATGCAACCTCCCTACCAAATTCCAAGTTGGTGGCATCTACGTGGGCCGTGGATTGGACTTCTTGGATCACACTGGCTTGTAGCCCATATAATGCCTTTGTAGGTATCTATGCCATAGACAACTCAAGTTGGTATATATCCCCAACAAGATTTCATGTTGTCTCCTCATCAACTCGCAACATCTGTTGTATGACCATGAAGGTGTTGTTTCCCTTCACCACTGTTTCCTCTGGTTCCTTCCGCACAAGTGATTTTCGTGTCTTCTCTGGATGTTGCGCTATACCTTGTTGAACTGTAAGAATCTGCAACCTTTGTAGGGTATCATGGAATTCCACCAAATTATCCATGATTTCCACCCTATGCACCTCTACTGGGTGGAACACATCTTCTCCCCTATCCTAGACTTTTTTTCCACTAGCTCGACATCGTTCTATGTAATGGTGATGACTGTAGGCTTCTTATGGTATTTCATCTTCTTTCATGTTTCCTCCTCTTGCACTACAGTTCTCTTCGCCTATGAGGGATGCGCCCAAATATTCTTATTCTATGTAGCCTCTTCTTTGGGTCGAGAGGTTTTTTCATTCTTTCCATCGCCCTTGACTTCTACCCTTAACACTGTTTCTTTCCTCCTTGGATTTTTCATTGTCGTGTTGCTTCCTAACACTTGAGCATGCTCTGCAGCCTTTCTGGTGTTTTCAGCTGGGCTACTTGTCTTTGTTGATGTTGATGTTTCTATTTTTTCCTTGGATTTGACTTGTTTCTTTGTCACCAACACCTTCCACCATGCGGGCGAGTATTCAATAATCCATTCGACCTCTTCCGTTAACACGCAATACTACATTTCCAACCATTTTTTCTTCAGGTCACTTGTGGCCTAGATCCACATGTGATGTTTGGATGCCTTAAAAATGACAATCGCTTTGTTCTCCTAGACCACCTCAACAAGAATCCTCCATACATTTTCTATTCTCTATTGTATGTCCTCTAAAACCATGGCAAACACTGTTCTCTTTTCTTGTTGATTCTTAATATTCTTGGCTTGCTAGAGGGTTTCATATCTCGCTATGTAGCAGTTCCCCTTCTTGTCTATAAAATCCAAGAACTTTGGTTCCTTCCAAGCTACCAAATTGATGAGGATTAGGAACCATGAATAATGGAATTAAGTGACATTGTCCTATGCATCCCTATAGTCGATCAAAAATTGGTTTGACAAGTATGATGTGCAACTAAACATTACCTATTTTCCGCACTGCACAACTACTGCTATGAGTCATGTTGGGGCCTATTATTTTTTGCACTTCCTCAACAATGTGCAATCCATTATATTTCTTGTGAACCACGTCACAACATCGTTGATGTATTTGAAGACTATTCCTCCGTTCCCTCTGTTTGTTCCAAACTGTACTTTGACAATCTCCACAATTTCTTTCTATCATGCTTTATTCTATAAGTACTCTTCAGGTTGGGCGCCAATAGTGGTAAACCCTGTAATCTTGGAAATAAATGCCACATCAATGGGGACTGGCCTATTCATCCACATGATACCTGCATGTACCCTGGCCAAGAACTACTTCACACACAGTCCCATATTCTTACCGTGCCCAAAGTGTAGTATGTCCTCGAGGTTCATGATACGATAATTATAGAGCCATGTTATCCACTATGCAGACTCCATGATGGGTCTTCCTAGGGGTCCTATCTCCCATGTTTCTTCCAAATAATTTTCCTCTACTAGGTATTGAAGCTTCGCCACATATCGAACATCATGGTCAGAGTATCTCAGCTTTGGCACTTTCTGAATCATATCCTCCACTGTGACCATGATGTATGGGATGTGCGCGAGTGTGATCTCTCCTACATTCAACACCTTTTTTTTATGACTGATGGTTGGGTGGTCTTCTGCCACTGTTTTGGTCATGTATTCTTCCTCCCCCTTGGTATTCGATTGATTTTTGATATCCTTGACCAATAACTCATCTGCGCCATGTCCCTGTTGTTTCTCCTTCATTCCCTTAGGTTCGACATGCTTTTCCATATTAGGGTTTGCGCTGTCATTTGGGTTTTGAGATCTCTGACCCATTTCTCCTTATGCAGTCGTCGAGGTTTCCTCCTCTACCTTTGTCAGGCTGAGTGACCCTGTCGTCGAGGTTGTGACATCTTCCAATTCAACCATGTTATTGGGCTCTATCATTCATTCTTTCCTTTGTACGATATATCGTCTAACCCTAGTATATCGTCCTGGGGCACCAACCTTTGGAGGTGTCATGCTGGATAAAAAGTTGTCAATTACTTTCTACTTCACACAATTTCACCTAGGTTGCACTCTTTATCTCTCTCTTTGCTAAAAAAAATGCCAAGCATCGAACTGGTTCGTGTTTTTCCCTCTTTATAGACTCGTTCATTAATGTTTTGTCGTATCTTTCACTTTTTTCTGATCATTTGTTCAATGTCCAGTATTCCTTGCACACAATGTCCAATTTTCCTNTTGTCCACTATGACCTTGCATACTCTGTCTTTAGTTTTGCAAGCAGTCTAAAACATATTGTTTCTTTGGTTTGGGTTCTCTAGTTCCTTCTCTGGTTTCAAGAGAACTTTCCTCATCATTAAGGATATTCCACCCTCAGCATCTTCTGCCTCAACATTCTGTCCTTGAGATTCAAAAATGTGATTTTCACCTCCATCTTTCTTCTTATCTGGACACTCATAGGATTTATGTCTGATTTTTCCATAGACGAAGCATTTCACTTCACCTCCTCTACTTCTTCCTCTTCCTCTGGCTCGAGGAAAAGTATTCCTATTAGCACACTGCCTTCCTTGTGAGCTTCCTCCTCTATCAAGTTGAGTTTGAGGTTTCTTTCCCTCTTCTTTTGGTTTTTGAGTCCTGTCTTGGGAAATTGTTTCGCCTCTGGCTTGACTTCTACCTCGACCTCTTTGACCTTGCTTCCAGCTTAGCTTCTCTTTAGCTTTCAGAGCTATCTGATAAGAATCTTCCACATTTTGAATGGTCATCATGCCTATCTTATCTTGAATTTCATATCACAAACCATTCATGTAACTGGAAACTTTTTCATCATCGCTTTCCTGATGACCTGCTCTGATGTTTATCCTGTAGAATTCTTCAGTGTATTCCTTCACTGACATCAACTTCTATCTCAAATTTTTCATCCTCCAAAATAGAGTGATCTACGAATGAGATCTTCCTTCTACCTGATCACTCTGGATCTTTCAATATTTCATGAACTGGGAGTTTGAAACTCTCGATTCCAAAATCACAGCCTCCTCTACTTCTCGAACCGCGAAATGTCGAAATGCCAAAATGGGCTCAACGACGATTAACCCCTGACCAAATCTCAGTACATGTGAATGCTTCTTCCATGACCACATCCCTACTCCAAAGACACGTCGTATTTCGCGACTTCAGGGTTTTCAACGCAAAGTGCCCTGGCTCCTTGTCATCGGAATTGCCTAAATGCCAAACCCTGAAATGTTAAAATGCCAAAATTTCACTCCAAAGGGGAATCAATGTCTCTTGTTTATTCTCATCCACTGGTCGCTACACCTCCTGAGCTCCTGAATGTTAAAATACACTCAGCCTTAACCTTCTCACAGATCTACGAGATCCAATGGTCCATGAGATTTATGCACTTCTTCCATGAATAAATTTCACCTTTCGTTCACTCTTCTTCAAGGATATCTGGCCAAAATGACTTGGCGTCCTTCCACCTGAAATTGACTTCTACGAGATGATTTTGATCTCTGCTTCCCTTTGAACACTTCAAAGGTGCTATCCCTCCTGAGCTCTCACTTGCAAACTCAAGCCCCCAAAAGGAATCCTGCTCGCACTCCTTGCAACAACTTTCAAATAACCTCGATTATTTGAGTCTTCGACCCTATGCACTCTTTGCAACAATAGTCCTTCAACATTCACCTTAGTTGATAAGTTCTAAGGCTTCAACTAGCCTGCACACACCTTGCACGACTCTATGCCTCACCTACACTTCTACTGGTTATGAGAACAATGATATCTCTCCTGAGATTTCTGAGATAAAACTCAGATCCTCGACAACACACACCTTGCGGACATTCACTGCACTCTTTGCAGGAATTCTCAGGAAGAGAAATAATTGAAACTCATTCTTCTCCTCTCTATACACTCAACATGAAATCATACACCTGACACAACATTGAAACAAATGCATAACAGAGAAAATAAAACAACTGTAAATATACCATTCAACAAACTTTTCAAATACTAGAAGGACACACTATTCTATTAGATATAAACAAACACTACAAATCTCACAAACATTCTATACTACAACAAACATTATATATTCTGGAATTATTCTCTACTCCAATATTGATAAATCATTAACCAAACAAAAATAAATTAATTAAAGAACATAACTGGGCATGTTTCAATAACTAAAACCAAACTGAATAGAGAACTAGTTCCTCCCAACCATAGACATGAACATCCAATGTTACTTGTTCTTTTTACCCCTGAGCCTAAATCATTTTTCCATAGGGGCTGAAAAATGTATAACCTTCTCCATATTTCTCAGAGTTTTTGTTCTTTCCAGAACCATCAAACTCATTTCTCACATGTACTCGGTATCATCCTACCTCTTAACATACTTGTCTTTATGAACTTGCCTATGTATTTTCGATTTGGCCTCATTCCTAATCCTAGGGAATATTCTTGGCCTACCTTTTTGCTAGCTTGTTCCCTCACATCCAACACCTTTGGGAGCGGGTTCCACTTGTCCTATGGACAATAATTTACTCTCGTAGTTTTTATCCTTTTCACTCACCCATGAAATAATGATTTGCTCTTTGTAATTGGATTCTCTAATCAGTTTGTTTATTTTTAATTAAATAAATTGAAAATAAGAATTACAAAAATATTCATCATCATTTTTTATGATGATATAACTCAACATAAGTCTTTTCCAATAGTTTCACAACATAAACTAGAAAAAATTAAATGTTTAAATGTTTGTAAATTGAGGAACATTACATCCTCTCCCCTTTGAATTGAACATCATCCTCGATGTTCCAATATGAGCATATATGCTCTGGAACAAATATGGTGTTGAACGTTTGGGCTGACCCAAGTTTTGATCTCAAAGGTTTCTAACAAAAACCTCAAACTATTATCCCTCCTGGTAAACCAAAAGGAAACGTTGTACAACGACTGCACAACACAGTATCACCTGAGGTAGATTTATGGGAGACTATAATACTCAAGTGTTTGAAGTCAAGGAAGGGATTGAGATTGTAATATGATCATTTTCCTCATGCATTAACATTATTATTCATTCGTCTACTTCTAGTATTCATTCATTAAACTATGCATGCATGTTGTCATAATCAACTTAACCATTCATTCTTAATAGATAAGTAACATAACAATAAAATAACCATTCATGACACATAAACACAGTATATTTATCATGGTTCACCCCCAAGGGTTACGTCCACAAATATTTGTCTCTTCTTCTCTTCTATTCATCTTTCTACAAAATATGTGTTGCGTGCATTACATTATTCAAGATTAAAATAAAAAAGGTGGGTAATTACCCTCTATGAGGCGGACTAGACCACACCAGGCTCCACATCCTATGATCTAACCCTCAAAACTAGCTGACTCTGACCACACTATCTCTCTTTTACTAACTGACCAAATAAACAATGAACAACAAACCAACAACCTCTACTTAGGCCTCTTAGGTATTTATTTATACTATTATATTATATTATAACCATTACATTCATGCCTAAAACCCTAACCCTAACATGGCTAGGTTTTTCTGCATGCATGCCACACTTATTTTCTTCCTGTCACATGCTTCTTTTCCCTCCTCTTCTGCATGCTCCTTTTCCATCCTATTCTACATGTTGCATTTCTGCCCCATATTGCAGCCACCCCAAAAATAGGCTTTTATTTCCCAAAATAGGCATCTTCCAAAAAATAGACTTATTTCTCCCCAACTAGGCCTGTGCCCAAAAATAGAATTATTTTTCGCCAACTAGGCCTTCGCCCAAAGTAGAATTTCTTCTCCCAAAATAGGCCTGCACCAACATTCCCCAACACTGATATGTGGCTAGTCCTAAGCCACTGTGCCTTAGTTCACACTCTAGATGGCTCGCTACAATTCCTGGAACACCTTTTCCAACTAAATTACTTTTTGTTTAACTTGGTTTCTCTACTTTTCCATCTTTTCTAGACTCTGCTCTGTAATGTGCTCTACCAACACCGTTATGCATTTGACATGTATTTTCTCTATTTTCCCCTTATATTCCTACAATTTTTCTATTATCCCCTCTGCTTCTTCCTGTAGTGGCTCCAACTGAGCCCATCTTGCTTACTTGTCCACCTATGCAGCTGTCAACTTTTCCTACAGGTTCTTCATATTGTTTGTGCTCATCATCCTCTCTAGGATGGTCATTTCCTTCTATTGATACTTTAATTCATGATTGTATGTCGTTATATTCTCTTACTTCTGGTCCAATTGTTGGATTTTCTCATCGTCTTCCATGCAGGTCCACATTTGAGAAGTCTTCTCATATAGTTCTTCCATTTGCTTAGCTTCTTGCACAATGATTTTGATCTGCATAGTGGCCTTCTATTCTCTCTGATACCAGACTTCTAGTGGTGTATTCATAGTTAATTTTTCCATGAGATTTGTGATCTCATGTTGGTATCTCTCCATGAGTTGCAAAATTCCATGAAAATTTCCTTCTGGTGTGTCTTTTGGCTCTTGTGCGCAATCTAGGATACTGTTATAGAATGTTCTCAGTCCCTTATCTAACTTGTCTATGTGTTTGTTCCCCTTGTCCTTATGCAGATTCAACTGGTCACATGTAATTTGTAACACCTATGCAACCTCCCTACCAAATTCCAAGTTGGTGGCATCTACGTGGGCCGTGGATTGGACTTCTTGGATCACACTGGCTTGTAGCCCATATAATGCCTTTGTAGGTATCTATGCCATAGACAACTCAAGTTGGTATATATCCCCAACAAGATTTCATGTTGTCTCCTCATCAACTCGCAACATCTGTTGTATGACCATGAAGGTGTTGTTTCCCTTCACCACTGTTTCCTCTGGTTCCTTCCGCACAAGTGATTTTCGTGTCTTCTCTGGATGTTGCGCTATACCTTGTTGAACTGTAAGAATCTGCAACCTTTGTAGGGTATCATGGAATTCCACCAAATTATCCATGATTTCCACCCTATGCACCTCTACTGGGTGGAACACATCTTCTCCCCTATCCTAGACTTTTTTTCCACTAGCTCGACATCGTTCTATGTAATGGTGATGACTGTAGGCTTCTTATGGTATTTCATCTTCTTTCATGTTTCCTCCTCTTGCACTACAGTTCTCTTCGCCTATGAGGGATGCGCCCAAATATTCTTATTCTATGTAGCCTCTTCTTTGGGTCGAGAGGTTTTTTCATTCTTTCCATCGCCCTTGACTTCTACCCTTAACACTGTTTCTTTCCTCCTTGGATTTTTCATTGTCGTGTTGCTTCCTAACACTTGAGCATGCTCTGCAGCCTTTCTGGTGTTTTCAGCTGGGCTACTTGTCTTTGTTGATGTTGATGTTTCTATTTTTTCCTTGGATTTGACTTGTTTCTTTGTCACCAACACCTTCCACCATGCGGGCGAGTATTCAATAATCCATTCGACCTCTTCCGTTAACACGCAATACTACATTTCCAACCATTTTTTCTTCAGGTCACTTGTGGCCTAGATCCACATGTGATGTTTGGATGCCTTAAAAATGACAATCGCTTTGTTCTCCTAGACCACCTCAACAAGAATCCTCCATACATTTTCTATTCTCTATTGTATGTCCTCTAAAACCATGGCAAACACTGTTCTCTTTTCTTGTTGATTCTTAATATTCTTGGCTTGCTAGAGGGTTTCATATCTCGCTATGTAGCAGTTCCCCTTCTTGTCTATAAAATCCAAGAACTTTGGTTCCTTCCAAGCTACCAAATTGATGAGGATTAGGAACCATGAATAATGGAATTAAGTGACATTGTCCTATGCATCCCTATAGTCGATCAAAAATTGGTTTGACAAGTATGATGTGCAACTAAACATTACCTATTTTCCGCACTGCACAACTACTGCTATGAGTCATGTTGGGGCCTATTATTTTTTGCACTTCCTCAACAATGTGCAATCCATTATATTTCTTGTGAACCACGTCACAACATCGTTGATGTATTTGAAGACTATTCCTCCGTTCCCTCTGTTTGTTCCAAACTGTACTTTGACAATCTCCACAATTTCTTTCTATCATGCTTTATTCTATAAGTACTCTTCAGGTTGGGCGCCAATAGTGGTAAACCCTGTAATCTTGGAAATAAATGCCACATCAATGGGGACTGGCCTATTCATCCACATGATACCTGCATGTACCCTGGCCAAGAACTACTTCACACACAGTCCCATATTCTTACCGTGCCCAAAGTGTAGTATGTCCTCGAGGTTCATGATACGATAATTATAGAGCCATGTTATCCACTATGCAGACTCCATGATGGGTCTTCCTAGGGGTCCTATCTCCCATGTTTCTTCCAAATAATTTTCCTCTACTAGGTATTGAAGCTTCGCCACATATCGAACATCATGGTCAGAGTATCTCAGCTTTGGCACTTTCTGAATCATATCCTCCACTGTGACCATGATGTATGGGATGTGCGCGAGTGTGATCTCTCCTACATTCAACACCTTTTTTTTATGACTGATGGTTGGGTGGTCTTCTGCCACTGTTTTGGTCATGTATTCTTCCTCCCCCTTGGTATTCGATTGATTTTTGATATCCTTGACCAATAACTCATCTGCGCCATGTCCCTGTTGTTTCTCCTTCATTCCCTTAGGTTCGACATGCTTTTCCATATTAGGGTTTGCGCTGTCATTTGGGTTTTGAGATCTCTGACCCATTTCTCCTTATGCAGTCGTCGAGGTTTCCTCCTCTACCTTTGTCAGGCTGAGTGACCCTGTCGTCGAGGTTGTGACATCTTCCAATTCAACCATGTTATTGGGCTCTATCATTCATTCTTTCCTTTGTACGATATATCGTCTAACCCTAGTATATCGTCCTGGGGCACCAACCTTTGGAGGTGTCATGCTGGATAAAAAGTTGTCAATTACTTTCTACTTCACACAATTTCACCTAGGTTG
Source organism: Picea glauca (assembly GCA_000966675.3). Lineage (NCBI taxonomy): Eukaryota > Viridiplantae > Streptophyta > Pinopsida > Pinales > Pinaceae > Picea > Picea glauca. The sequence continues at coordinate 33,991 of JZKD02S2226607.1, forward strand.
CACTCTTTATCTCTCTCTTTGCTAAAAAAAATGCCAAGCATCGAACTGGTTCGTGTTTTTCCCTCTTTATAGACTCGTTCATTAATGTTTTGTCGTATCTTTCACTTTTTTCTGATCATTTGTTCAATGTCCAGTATTCCTTGCACACAATGTCCAATTTTCCTGTGTTGCTTTCATTGTCTTCTATGCACGACGTTTTCCAATTTTCTGCTAGTCAACCAACATCCTCCTCTTTTTGTATTTTTCTTATTTTTCTGTTGTTTATGTATTTTTGTGATTTTTCTTTTCTAATTTCTACTATAGTACACGATACACAAGGCTTCCTTACTGCACTGCAACTACTGAGAGTTAGTAGGTCAACTGTCCCTATACAGTTTCAGTCGACTACCATTCACCATTCCTTGCAGTTTTGTTCCTTTCAAGTCATTTAGTTGCATATATCCTCCATATATGACATACTTCACTTCATATGGCCCTAACTAATGAATTCTAAACTTAAGGGAAACAAATGTGCTAATGGGCAGGGAACTCATTCAAAAAGAAAGAAATTAGTGGATTGACTTCGTTGCGGCTCCCAAATCCCCAACCAGAAAAGGTTCGGTATAGCTTGAGAAGTTCCAATGGAACCCTACCTGCTTTGATACCACTTAGTACCTTGATTATCTACATAATATCATTAAAATATAATACTGCATTGAAATGAACATAAATATTAAATAATTGCACAAGAGCAAGAAAAATTTAATGTAAATTTTAAAATAATAATAATTTAAATTAATTGTAATAAAATACTTAAAAATTATAAATACATAATTTAAAATAAAACTTAGTAAAAATAAATAGTTTTACCATCATTGTTTAAATATCTATAATAATATACTTTTAAAAATAAAATAAAATTTTCCACACATTTTAAATTCCTTATTTGTATTTTCATTAAAAACCTATAATAATAAAATAAAATTATACAAACATAAAATTTAATTGCAATTATTTACTATAAGTGCAAATAATGAATTTAAGAATTAAGATGAATTTCATAATTATATGTTTATTTATGTTTACAATATATATAATTGTGTCAATTCTTTCACATTATTATTGTTTTAAAAAACATAAAATTTAATGGTTGTTTAGTTGATTTCATCTATTTTTTTAAGGTTTAAATATGTGGTTAAAGCCATTTTTCTTTTACATCATAATATATTTTATATTTTTTTCAATTTAACAAATTGTAAATTTAAATAAATTTAAAATTTCAAAATGTATTTAAAAAAACTAAAAGATTTATAAATCTGTAAATTTAATTTAAATAACTATTTTTTAATTGATTATTTTTAAAAATAATTTTTAAATTGATTTTTTTCAAAACTTAGAACAAATTACATATTAATTGGAATTTTTTAAATATATTTTTTACATTTATCTTTACCACATTGTATTAAATTTATTTTCCTATTTAAATTTATTTTCCTATTTTAATATTATTATAATATTGTTACTATAATTAAAATTATAAGGAAATATAGAAACTCTATATCTATCAATCAATTCAATTTGTTTTACTTCATCAAGTTTTGAGCTTTGTGAAAAATTGTAATGATTTTTTGGTTTTGGTTTTACACAACTATTTTTAATAGAAATTTGTCAATTACTATAATTACTGTAAGTGAGAGACTTGAATGAATTCGAATATTTGCCTCATCTTTACTGTTGAAAGAATGAACAAAATTTAGTCTTTTTTTAAATAGAACTCTAAAATTATTTTTCTATAAATTTCAATTTAATAGATATTTAGTTTTTCACCCAAGAACTACAACCGTTCATCAATCAAGCCCATGCCTCCATCGAAAATATGGTATCTGATATTGAATCTAACAATTCCCGGATTGAAAGAGTATAGAACAAATTTGACATCATGGAAGCCAAATTCACAACCCAATTTACTACCCTCCAGTCTGCTATCAATCAATTGTTGAACCACCGTGCAGATCTTTCCTCATCAAACTAACCCGATGTTGTTGATTCCTCTCGATCTCTGCATTTTCAACCCAACTCCTTTCATCGTGAACCACGTCTTCCTCATGTTGAGGTCAATAAATTTGATGGCTCCAATCCAACGGATTGGGTCACTCAAATGGAGCATTATTTTTCTCTACATCATATTACTGACGAGTTGGGCAAACTTCACTATGTTGTCCTCTATTTAGATCTTGAACGCTAGCAATGGTGGAAATGGCGTAAAATTCACGTCAGGGGTATATTACTTGGACCCATTTTGTTGTATATATCTATGCCCTTTTTGATATCAATACCCACTATCTCAGTCGTTTGACCAAGTTGAAACAGTCAAGCACAACGAAAGACTTTATCACTGCTTTTGAGCATTTGTCCTTTCGAACAGAGGGCATGTACGATGTATTCTTCCGTGAATGATTTATCAGTGGCCTCAAAGATGAAATCTGATCCCAGGTTCACATGGCCCGCCCTCAGACTTGCTTGGAAGCCACTACACATGCTAAAGAGGCCAAACAAGTTGTTTTCTCCCAGAACAAAAAACTATGTTTTGTTCCTTTCCCTCGACCCACTAATCCTAATCCCCCTGTCACTCCCCTCAAGGTCCAAAAACAAACTAGGGATGAAATGGATGAATGCCAATTGAAGGGTCTTTTCTATAATTGTGATGAAAAATATTTTCCAGGGAACAAGTGTAAGGAAGACAAACTTTTTATGGACATTTCCGAAGATGTTCCTGAAGATGATTTGACAATTCCCCTTCTTGATGAGCCTTCCCTCCCCGATGCTATCCAGGAGCTTGCTGATCCACCTGAAGTTGAACCACTTATTTCCTTCCATGCCCTCATTGGCTTCTCTGCCCCACAAACCCTCAATCTCATTGGCTATATTAATCATGGGAAGGTCATCATCCTTGTTGATAGTGGTAGAACCCGCAATTTTATTCATCATCACATTGCCCAGGAAACCAATTACTATATTTGTGTTGTCAATAATTTTGAAATTATGATATCCAACGGTGGGTCCATGAAATGTGGCGGGCATTTTGAAATTGTTCTTCAAATTGGGCATTACCACCTGAAATCTCATATGTCTTTCATTGACATGGACGGTCGTGACATTGTGATAGGTGTTGAATGGTTATGCACTTTGGGTCCCATTCTTATGGATTTTAAGGAATTAACCATGCAATTCCAACAAGAGGGACAAAGGTATCAATTCCAAGGTCTCACAATTGGTTCTCCTGAGATCATTAGTTCCCATCGCACGGAAAATATCCTCAAGAAAGGCCACTCTGGTATTATTTCTCAGATCCGTTATATTCAATCCGTTGAGACACCCTTTGTGCATCCTAACCTCCAAGCTATCCTTTCCACACATCAAGTTGTTTTTTCCACCCCTCAGGGACTTCCTCCTTGTCGTGGTGTTCATGATCATTCCATTCCCCTTGTTCCTGGCATCCTTCCTCCCAATGTTCTCCCTTATCGTCATCCCTTTTCCCAAAATAATGAAATTGAGAAAATAGTGCAGGAATTGCTCCAAGTGGGTGTTATCTTCCCCATTACCAACCCTTATTCTTCCCATGTGGTCATGATACTTAAGAAAGAAGGTACTTGGCGCATGTTTCCTGACTTTCATACCCTAAATAAACTCACCATCAAGGAAAAGTTTCCCACTCCTATCATTGATGATCTCTTGGATGAGTTGAGTGGTGCTCAGTACTTCACTAAACAAAAAGCTGACATACCCAAGAATTCCTTTCGCAATCATGAGGGTCACTATGAATTTTTGGTCATGCCCTTTGGCTTGTGTAATGACCCCTCTACCTTCCAAAGCCTCATGAATCATGTCTTCCATCCTTTTCTTCACCATTTTGTCTTAGTTTTCTTTGATGATATTCTCATATATAGAAAAACTTGGCAATCCCATCTTTCCCATGTGGATCAAATTCTTCATCTACTCTCTCAGCACCAACGTTTCCTCAAATGCTCTAAATGTGCCTTTGACACCTCAAAACTAGAGTACTTGGGTCATATTTTTGGCAAGGCTGGTGTCCGGGTGGATCCTAAAAAGATTGAAGCAATGCAGGATTGGACTCGCCCCAAGACTATCAAAGGCTTGCTTGGTTTTTTGGGTTTAACAAGTTATTATCACAAGTTTGTTCATAATTATGGAAAGATTGTGGCCCCTCTCACTGCTCTCCTTAAAAAGAATTCTTTCACTTGGAATCTAGCAGCAGATCAATATTTTCAAGCTTTGAAGGCATCTATGTGTATGA
>JZKD02S2226651.1:0-75841 GCA_000966675.3 Picea glauca
ATATCTCAGGATAAACTCACTGCCTATATATACTACTTATCTGATACTTTTTCTTTATCTCCCCATTCTATCTGCAGAATCAATCTTACACTGAAAGGGCTCAAAGATCAATTTCGATCTTCCGAAGAGTGCCAACACATAGCTTCGACTCCAGTTTGTTCTCATACACTRSAAGCAAGCAGAATCTGATTTCTAATTAYAAACTATCACAGAAGATGGTTCAATTTCCATTTCCCCTTGAACGAAATGATTTGTGGGCTTCTCGGACGAAGCCCTCACTGTGTCCCTCTTCACCAACTACTAATGCGAATAGTGACAGGCGTGCACAAGTAAGCCAACCGCAGGTTGCTAATTTGTGGCGAGAAATCCTGGGAGTCAACTCTTGGAATGGACTTCTCTTCTTTGATAACCTGGATTTGATGAAGACTTTTCACCTTTAAATGTTTTCCTAAAATTTCTTTTGAATTTTCCTCCTTTCTTTGTATGAAGTGCAAGAGCATGATTTTCTTACGAGGAATCTTCCACTCCTCTATTTCTAAGTCTAATTTATTCTTGAGTACAATCTGTCCATAGACGATCAAAGGTTGGTAGAGCTTCTCTTCTACTAATACTATGAAGGAAAGGCTCCCATGATTTTGGAAGATTCTGGAGAGTGGTTAAGACAAGTTCTCTATCAGACATGATTTCCCCAATGGTATCTAGTTGTTCTTTAATCTCTGACATATTCATGAAGAAGATGTAAACTGTGTCACCTTTTGTCATCTTGGTACTTAGAAGTTGGCTCTTTAAGGTGAGAGATCTGATAGTATTTTCACTTTCAAACATTTCTTTCAAATATTCATACATCTCATAGGTTGTCTTCAGGTTGGAAATATGATGTAAGAGGTGATCTCTTACTGAGTAGATAATTAATTTTCTCTCTTTGACATATTCTTCCTTTCTTACCTTTTTCTCAATATCTGTAGTTGTGGCTGGTAGGGTTTTAGTTACCACATCCAAGAGGTCATATTCTTCAAGGGTGACTTGAAGCATTTATTTCCAGGAGCTGAAGTTGCTTGCTCCATCAAGTCTATCTTCTACTAATTCTTTGTTCTTCATTTGATTAGTTTCTTCAAATTCTTGCCAACTGGATTTTGAAAACCTAATGATTAGGTTGGATTATAAACGTTGGATTATATTGGACTTATGAATTCCAAAAATTAACTTGATAGTGTCACATACATGTTTGCTGACTTAGGAGAATGTTTCTTTAGAAATCTAGAATTAATATTTTGCAGGAAATTTCGGTACCCTAAAAACCCTAGGGAAAAAAACCATAATTTCTCCGAATTTAGTTTTGAGAGATTCTAGATATGCGATGGAAGAGGCCTTACTCTTCTATTCTAAAAGCAGCCCCAGCTTCCAAGTATTAAGGGCTGAATCACCACTGAAAAGAAGGCCGTACAAAATCTTCTGGAAACCCTAGAAGGGTCATACGGTTCTTCAAAAAGGTGATCTAAGACTTGGTGGATTCTTATGAAATGGGTTCTTTCAATACCTATGCTCTGATACCATGTTTATTTTTCAATAATCTAGGTTAATAAATATTTTCATTCCATTTTATCATTTAACCATAACCATACATGTTGCAATAACCAAGATCACAAGAAGAAGCACCATGCACAAGAACACAAGATGTATCCTGGGAAACCCTTCTCAACAAGGGAAGAAAACCCAACCAAATCCTTTTCTATAATCCTCAAGAGAAATACCTTTAACACCAAGATAAAACCTATCACACAAGAGGGTGCTCAAACCCTAGAAGACTACCGCCCAAGAGAGGTGCACATTTTTCCCAAGAAGGTGTACTTGTTGAAATTTCCAAACTCACTTGAAAGATATGTTTCCTAAATGGGGAATTTAATTTTACTTATACTAAACTGAGCCTATCAACATAAGTGTCTATTGGCACAACAGGGCCGACCTCACTAACTTATAATATAATTAATATTAACTAGATTAATTATCTTTTACATTAATTAGCAGTCACATTAAGGTGGGGCCGACCTGTACGCTTTACATTACAATTAGGGTTACAGGTAGGTCTGACTCTTGGACAATATAGCAAAGGATAAGATACACCCACTGGTGCTCATCCACTAGGGGCATATCCATAGGGATGCCCATATCTGTGGCTCACTGCATTACGAAGAAGAACCAGATCTTCACACATTCACCTGTGCTCGTTCGCAAGAACATCCACTCTACATATCTTCTTTCCCACTACCTCACACAGGAGAATCATATGGAGTCTCTCGTAAACTCTGTTGCTCAGAGGAGGCTAATACATCATCTTCATTTATGTTCACATGACGATGCACCCAACACTTTGGGATTTCACAAGTTTACCTTGTGCTCAGCCACAAGAACGTCTAACTCAATAGATCGCCTTTCCCACTGGATAATCATCTGGAGTTCTTCTCAACTCTAGGAATGGAGGAGGTCATCTCTACGTTCCATGTCTATCTCAAGTAGGAACCACTTACCCTTCTTAGGGGTTTTCTCTCAGGTTTGTAAGTTGGAGAAAGACTCACATAGCTGTAATGATCCACATCTCATAGGTTTGTAAGTTGGAGAATGTCTGACATAGCTGCAATCATCAACAACAAAAACCCTTCGTCAAGGTAGATCAACAAGTGTCTCTGCAACTACAGTTTGTATAATTCCTCACAGGAAAAAACTGGATAACCAATGGTGCCTCACGTGACAGGGCTGGACAATGAGTGGGGCCTCATGGGACAACTGATACTCATCGTAGGAGGATTCCACAAAGCATCTACGAACAATAGTGTTGTCCCTTAGAAACTCCACGAACCTCCTGAATACTTCGACCCTAGATAGTCTCATGTGAAAGCCGGTGTATCTCCATTTGAAAACCAAATCCAAAACTAAAGCTCCAATGGAAATCCTAGATGGATTCCCTTCTCGTCTAAGCTCCAATGGAAATCCTTGGTGTATTTCCCTCTTGTCTAGCTAGGGTGGATATTGCACCACCGAAACCAAACTAATAGTGGAAGGGTTTTTCTAAACCCTAATAAAAAAATGGCTCCAAGAGCACTTCCAAAATGAGTGATCAAATCATAATTCCAAAGTAAAGCTCCAACCCTCCTTTTATCCTTTCTCCATGCGTTCTAGAACTTTCCATTTTTTACCAAATTAAATGTAACCCTTATCCCCTTTTTGACTAAATCAAATATGACCTGTATTCCCCTTTTTCTTTCACTTTAGGATTAAAATTCACTAATGTCACTTTATATACATAACATCTCCTAACGAAGTGACATTAAATAACCCCTTTTGAATCCCTTTTTCTTCATTGAAAATCCATATAAGTCATTTCCACTACTGAAGAGTGGAATCCAAAAATGGGGACATGACACATACCCATATTGGAGAAAAAATCCTTGAGGATACTTAGTTGGTTTTCAAGATCGCAGGGACTCCTCACCATATGAATGATATCATCGGCATAAAGAATAAGATTGATGACTATACCAGTGAGACTAGGGCTGACACAACTTGCTTCTTTCGTGAAATATTCTAACTTGTCAATGCATATTCCAAAAAGGGTATGGGACAAGTGACAACCTTGCTTGACTCCAATATTGCAGTTAATCTCTTTTGCTAGCCCTCAATGTTCTTAAACTTGCAATAACGTTCTCATACAATCTTATTGCAACAACTCTCAACTCGAAAGGGACTTTTATCTCTTCCAACCTATTCCAAAGGTTTTTCCTGGGAACCATGTAAAACGTTTTGTAAAGTTAACAAAACAACAAAAAAGATTGGTTTTGGTATTGCAGAACTCCTCTGCAATGATCCTAAAGGTAACAATATGGTCAATAGTTGAATGATATGTCCTAAACCCGACCTAGCCTTTAGCTCTTTTATCGTGACTTTCTATCCAAAGGATAATATTCTTGTCCAAAATAAATCCATAAAGATTGGCTAAAATAGGACTAATCATAATGGTCCTCCAATTAGAGGGGATGTTTCTATCCTCATTTTTTAAAATAGGAACAATGAGGCTTTTCATCCATGGTTTAGGGAAGCCCTGTTTGACTGCTAAATTGAAGAGATTATGTATGTGAGGGATGAGGATAGGCCCTCCGATTTTAAAATTTTCATCCCGGTAGCCTTCAATGTCCTTAGCTTTCCCATTTGCAGGTCGCTTAACCTCGAACTCTATGTCATCCAAATAAAAAACTCCATCCTCTGTAGGGACAATATGACTGGTTTCCATGGCATTAGGGAACTCGTAAAGACTTTTAAGGTAGGAATTTCAGTCCCTTAAGGGAATCATATTATTTTCTTTAGTATTTTGGATTAGAATTCGCCTCTAGAACTTCTTAGGATCCGACTTAGATAGTTGTGAAAGCTACTCTTTCCTTTTATTGATATAGTACCTTTTCTCCCTTTTAATTAGGGATTTGTACGTATTGATCTTATCGAGTTTTAAGGACTCATTAGAAGCATACCTAATGACTTTCCTAGCAATTTTACGTTTTTTATCATATCAAGGGTTGGTCATTCTATTATTCTTTTTACAAGACACCTCGAAAGACAACTTGTTAATAGAAGTGGAAAGGGTAGTTGTAAAATTATGATAGAGGTCTTCAATGTTGTCCTTATATGTTAGGAGATGTAATTCACTATTTAAATCCTTTAAGAAAAGGTCAAATTTACTTTTGTCAAAGCGCAGTTGCCTTTGATTATCATAATTCTCTTCAATGGCGCTCATATGCATGGAAAATTTTAGAGTTAGGGTTACATATCTATGATCAAATTCAGGTTCATGGTCATTTAAAAGGTAAAAAGTTACTATTTGGTTGGAAACGGGGATATCATATATCCCATAATCTACGATACTACTACTTAGCCCATGAAAACAAGTCATCTAGTTGGAGTTTGTTCTCTTCATTACTCCATTGCAAATTATTAGGTTTTGAGAGCTGCAAAGCTTGACCAACTCAGTACCAAACAAATTCTCAATTAGACCTTAAAGTCTCAACATTAAAATCTCATGAAAAGAAGATATTACCTTCATTTTTCAAACTATAAATATCTTGTTCTAAAATATTATAGGGACAATATCTTGTTAATGTGATAAGCAAGTGGCATGTTTGTAGAAATTTTTATATATATATTTTTTATTAAATATTTTAATTTGAAATTAAATGTGGAATCTCAAAAATAAAGAAGAATATATTACCTTGATAATACATATTTACTTTGGGTAGATAAAAAAACATTATTATGGGATTTGTCTTTTTATAATGTATAAAATTCTCAATCACTACTAACGCAAACCAACATTATGTACTCAAGGATGTATTTCATTCATACATATCGAATGATATATGGAATATAAGGACATAATTGGAAAATATTGTTAAAATTTTTTATTAAAAAAATTGTTATTATGTTTGTAGAATTTTAAATTTTAAAATTATATCAATATTTTATGAATTTGATTTTTTTAATATTAATTTAGTTTTTAATTTATTTAATTTTAAATTTATTAAATATTTTGTTATAATTGTCATATTAATTTGATTTATTTAGTTTTAAATTTAATAAGTGTTGAATTATAATTATATAGTTGTTTTTCTAAAAACTTTTATTAAATTTTAAAATTATATTAATATTTTAAAATTTTGATTTTTAAAATATCAATCTAATTTATTTAATAATTAAAAAAAATGATTTTTTAATATTAATTTAAATTTAAATTTATTAAATATATAATATTTGGATTTTTTTAATGATTTAAAAAAAAATTAGTTTAAATTTAAATTTATTAAACATAAAAGAATTTAAATTTTTTGAAATGTAATATTTTTTATTAAATTAAATTTATATAAGAACTATACATAAAATATGATATGTTAAAAGGACAAAAGGACAATGCAGCCGTGCTCAATGTCATATAAGTTGATTCATGACCCAAACATAATTATGAGGCATAAATCTTAGTTATTTATTTAACCATTGGATATGTACCATTTTTTTCAATTTTTAACGATTTAAAAAAAATTAGTTTAAATTTATTTAAATTTAAATTTATTAAATATAAAAGAATTTAGAGTTTTTGAAATGTAATATTTTTTATTAAATTAAATTTATATAAGAACTATACATAAAATATGATATGTTAAAAGGACAATGCAGCCGTGCTCAATGTCATATAAGTTGATTCATGACCCAAACATAATTATGAGGCATAACTCTTAGTTATCTATTTAACCATTGGATATGTACCATTTTTTTTCAATTTTTTTCAAAGTTTATAATTTCATCACAATAAAATTGCAATCTCATTGTGATTGTGGAGATCTCCAGTTCTATAAAATTGTAATAAATAATAAATTATTTAAATTGCAATTTTTTATTTATTATATTTAAAATTGTAATAAATAATAAATTATTCAAATTGCAATTTTTTATTTATTATATTTAAACCATAATAAAATATTTTATTAGAAGATATGATAGCATATTCAATGAATTAGGGCAAGTTGTTTTTACTAACTTACTTATAAAGTCTTAATATAAAAATGTTGTTTAGTGATTTTTATCATCACACACTAAAATAATTATGAGATACATGATTTCATAAAATTGTAAATTAAATCAAATCTACCTTAAACCTAGGTTAAAGTCCAAAATAATTATCAAACTTAAATAGAAAGCATTTAGTATCAAGTACACAAAGACATGTTTCATTCTTAAAAAGGAATATGTGTAAATGGTAGCATAGATTGGAACGAGACATGATCCTTTAAAATGCAACTTCCAACCAATAGCATTAGTAGCTATCATGATGTGTATGGGATTCAAAAACTTTCTTAGTCACTTTTGTATTTAACGTACATAAAGAAACAACTCACACATAAACGAACATTCTATTTAATATAAATGTAATTTAATCGAACAACCATGGGGATTTGCAATTTACAATTGTGAATAACGAACATTCTATTAAATATAAATGTAATTTAATCGAACAACCATGGGGATTTGCAATTTATGATTGTGAATGGGTGAATGGGTTGCATGGCAGTATAGTCTGTGTAGATTGGGAAATATATGTTGAACAAAAGATAATTCATATAATAAAGAAAAATAGTATTATTGTCTATGCAAAGAGGAGGACAATGATAAGAATAACTTAAACACAAGTAAACATAATTAGCATAAAACTTTGTAAAAATAAGCAAAGAAACAAATTGTTCAATGTGGAGTAAAACTTAGTAAATAAATAAGTGAAATGTTCAATGAAGAAAAACTTAGTAAATAAATAAGTGAAATGCTCAATGGAATGGTTAACATATGCATGAAGCAATGTAAAGTGTTTGGAGTAAAAACATTTAGCATAAAACTTTGTAAAATTAAGTAAAATGGAAAACTGTTCGTTGTGAAATAAAACATAGTAAAATATGCATATGCTTAAAAAATGTTATGCACTTATATTAAAAATAAAAATAAATTATTAATTTAACAAAAGTTTATTATACATCTTTAGAAGATACCTATAGTCCACACAAAGATAGCTTCCTCACTACACACCATCACACAACTATTTCCCCCTTCATGTGCTGCCACTTTTTCTTTGGCGATTTAATATTGCAACCATATATATGGTTGTGAAAAAGTTTCAACACACTTCTTATTGCACAGTACAATATTAAACAAGTGTTGCATAGCGTAGTCTTTGCTAGAGTGGGATGGGAGTAAATGCGACCTAGTACAAACATGTGGCAAGAAAGTTGAAATACATGTGGTTTGGATGCATAACATAGTATTCCCGAATTAGTTCTTCCTGAAAAATATAAAAAATTATCAACATTTGAAAGGTTGTTGGACCCAAAAAATTTAGAATTACCGAATTATTTATCTTTAAAAGAAGGGCTCCTGGACACAAAAGAAATTGAAATTTATGAAATTATAGGTTCCTGGACAACATAAACTACACATACTAAAACTGTAATTTTATAAAGTAGATATTTGTTTTCTTACATAGGAAATATGTACTTTTATAATGGATCGCGAGTTGTTGGGCTGGCGGGCTCAAAATTGGGCCTATGATATTCTCTGCGATACAGAAATTGAGAAGCAGAGTTGTGGACTATAGAAATTTTTCAGAAATTAATAAATTATACATACGAAATATGTACTTTTATAAAGTAGATATTTAGTCAATATAAGTACATACGAAGCTAATTATACATACGAAATTATACATACGAAATATGTACTAAGCCCTCATTGGATACTTAGCTAGTTTTTGGATCGCGGGTTCTCGGGATGGCGAGCTCAAAATTAGGCCTTTGATGTTCCATGCCCTACAAATAGGACCGACAATTTCATGATATACAAAATGACACGCAGAGTTGTGGACTATACAAATTTACCAGAAATTAATAATGCCTGTTACATATCTGTGGAAATTACATGAACATTTAAAAACATATAATAGAATAGTAAAAATGTCTGTTACATTTAGTTTGCTTTAAAACTAAGGCTTTTCTTGGACAAAAAAAATATAGCATTGTCGAATTAGTTTTCTTTGCACACTTTTTGGTAGAGCATGCACGAAGCTGTCATTCGATATTTAGCCAGTTTTTGGATTGCAAGTTCTTAGCCTGGGGGGCTCAAAAATGGGTCTTTGTTGTTCCGTGACCTACAAATAGCACCGAAAGTTCCGTGACATACAAATTGGCAAGCAGACTTGTGAACTATAGAAACTTTTTATAAAATAAATAATGTCTGTTACATATCTATGGAAATTAGAATAGTAACAACATCGTTCAAGACAAAAAAATTATCATAGAATAGGACAGAAGAAATGTAGCAGATCCCAATTAGTTTTCTTTGGAACAAACAAGAAAGGTTCCTGGAAACCCAAAATTTTAGTATACAATAAAGGCATTGTGGAATCAGTTTTCCTTGGAATTTATCAAAAAATAATAATGTATGTTACATGTTTCTGGTAATTTAAATGCATTTGTCATATAGACTGGGATTGGGGCTCCCGCAGACCATAAAAATAAATAAGTACAAGAATCAGGAACTTCGAAAGAAGAAGTGTGCGATGGTAGAGAGGAAGACCTGAAAAGAAGAAATTGGAAGTTATGAGTCTTTGGTTTCATTTTTCTATTTAAAGAGGTCATATGTGGATTGATAAAGAAAACAAGATGAAAACATAGACTTAAACTGGATTGATAAATAAAACAAGATGCCAGTATAGACTTACTATGAAGCCGATGAGTTTTTTTTGCTGTCGTCGATGGTCAGTGGAGTCCTATTGACCTTTTGTTTCCCTTCCTGGATGAGGTTGTCCATTCTCTGTTGGAACCATTCTTTGATGTAGATTTTCATGGGGGCTATGTTGATTTCATCCTGGATTTCTATGTCGTAAAGGTCTTTTTCTAATTTCCTTAGATCTATTGAAATATTATGCAGTCTCTGTTCAATTTCTTCATTGTGTGCCACATAGTCCAATACCCAGCGCTCATGCTCATTTAGACGATGTTCAGCTATGCCGTAAAAATTTTCAAAAGACAACCCCTTTAAAATGTCAACTTTTTCCTGGAAGGCTTCTTTGGTGATTGACAAGGATTTGAAAATTAAGTTTGGATCTTGAACCTCGTTGGTAGTTCCGGCTAAGTCCATTTGGAGCAGAGTTGTGAATAAATATTCCTTTTCTAATATGACTTGTTTACATGATGTGACAATGAGCTCCAGGTTGTTAAATTTCTTTTTCCAGCATGCTTTTACTTTTTGGGTCCGCTTTGGGGAGGGGAGTTTCTCTTGTATTCTTTTCAATTCTGATGAGTTGACGACATAGTTGGAAAAACGGTCTAGTACCTGATCACATAAAATCTATTCATTTTTGGGGTGGACCGTCGAAACAATGATCTGTGATGTCGTGCTCTTGGGAGTGTTGATGGGGGACTAGGTACTCTTCTCGCCAGATACTTTTCCATGTTGTATGTACAATTCAGTCATGCTTTGCAATGTCTCTTCATTGCAATTTGGAAGAAGAAGGATTGTTGTCGACATTGTCCCTGTCTTGGGTCAGGTGTCTATGGATAAAAGAGGTGTTAAAGCCAACAACCAGTAAATGTTCTTGAAAAATTCCATTAGGGTCGAACCCTTTTAGCCTTTCAGCGTACGTTAGGTTCAATCTATTGAAATGGGTGGCAAACTCGTCAAGCTAGTTGATGTTTCTGCAGATGTAGTCTTTGACTTTCCAGGGCTGAGGAATGAACTTTTTTTTTTTTTGTCATGGAAAAAATGCAACCAGTGGTTGTATTGCCTTGCTATTTCTGCAATAAACATCTTGTCCGTTATGTGGCATGGAATGAAGGTAGGATTTTCCTTAGAGCCAAAGACCATGAGGACACTGTGATTTTCCTCTTTTTCAAGTGTGCCCTTCCAGTTCAAAAACTTGGTTGCCTGGCCAGACATCCGCTAAGCATCCTTGCCTAACAGTAAATATTTGAAAACTGAGACAAAGCCATTAAAAACTTCATAAAAACAATGGGAGGCCTTGTGCCTCCACAGGGCTTGGTACTAGAATGTTACTGGGTTAAATCCACAGTTTATTTCATTGGAAAGAGAAAGTTTTGGAAACAGGCAGCAATGCATAATTGCAAAAATTAAGTAGGAGGACATATAAAATTTATTCGATTATTTGAATCGTGAAAACTGGGAACAGAGCTCAATGGAAATTACCTTCCCCCAATCGAAAATTTATTGTTCCTTGACTGTGAAATACAAAATATAAATAATTATATGGGAAATTCTTACCGTGGATGCATGTCCTGTTATTCTTGTAAACAACCAAGCAATTTCCCGGAATGGATTTCTAAAGGAACTTACCTGCAACCTTGTGATATCTTCAGGAACTATTGTCACATCTTCGAGGAAGTCGAATAAGATGTCCATCTCGTTATTATGTTTTTCTATAAACTACTTTCAGTCTTGTCCTCTGAACGTCAATGTTGGCTTCGACAATTTTAACATCTCGCAAAAGACCTGAGGTGACAAAGAAACATGAGAATGGTCCCACAGTGGAATAATTCTTTGGCCTGGAATATATTTTTCGGCTCACCAAGAGACCACCTCCTTACAGTCAAAAAACTCAGGGACATAGCTTGCACGAACGATTCCAGAGGTCCAAATCACTTCGTTGTGGGCGGAATGGGATGAATAGTAAACATAAGCCCTGAACCACTGGAAGTTCTGGTCCTCATGTGTGAACATATTTATTGTATCTCTACAAAACTGTTGTTGACCTGCTACCATAAGTCTACAAGAATGTTTGTTTGCTCTAGACGATGAATGAAATGAAAAGTTGGAAGGCATAATATAACCCTGTGCAAATTTTGGTTTGAAGCGTGTGAATGGGAGATGTCCTCGAGACTTTCATTGATTAATGACAATTTGGATAGTTGTTGCATGATGCATTGTTAACATTAAACACTAGTAATTGCATACATAGAAAATGAGAACATGGTGGATATTGCAATCAATGATTAAGCATTGTAGATTTCTTGAGCGACCCAACACGACAACGCGTGTTCGAGATGAACAATCGGAAAGGAAAAGATAACTCTCCGCACATCCTGGTTTAATTCATAATAATGGGAGATCTCCTCGAGCGTTTCGCCCATCAATGACAATGTTGACGGTTTGTGCATGGCCAGATGGTAGCATGAAAGGTTTCTAATTGCATAGTAAGAAAGTACAGAGGTCGCAGGCACGGGAAAATCATAGCTACAAAATAGGGTTGCAAGGTACAATCGTTGAAGGTGAGGGCGTGAGGGTCAAATTGTATGTATCAGAACTTTTTGAGCGCAATGCGCGTAACAACGAAGAGGGTATGGTAGGATAGTCAAAAGGATAGGAAGTTAGTGGGTATGGAAGGCAACGAGAGATACTTGGAAACATTTGTGAGCCATGGTAGAGTGAAGCTTGTGAGTTCGAAGAGATGGCACTGGAATTGTAGATCACAAAATTTTTGAGTGCAAGATGTACATGACGTAACAAGAAGCAGAGTTTGAAACCACGAACCCGCCAACCATGGCCATAAAATTGGCCAAGTATGGAAAGCAACAACGATCGGTCGGATTCGTCGTATGATTATATAGATGGAGATAAATATATGTCAACCCACCAACTCTAGAACACGTGATCATAGAAGGGTGACTTAGTATATAACCACAAAGCCATAACACAAGGGAAGAAAAGAGAAAAAAGGACCGACAAGTCCGCGGTGGGATTGTAAATCATGGAAATTTGGAGTGCAATATGTATATCACGAAACAATAAGAAGCAGAGTTCGAATGCACCAAACGACAAACTAGCGAAGAAGAAAGCAATAAAATTAGCTAAGTATGGAAAGCAATAGCGGTCGTTCAGGTTCCTCGTGTTGAGCTCGCCCTTTCGAGAACCTGCGATCCAAAATTTCGCTAGGTATGGAATGTGGGATCCGTACACACTCTATAAGATATCATGTCCGTACTTTATAGCCCGATAATACACGAGAATAAAAAAAGGGAAAAAGGATGAAGTAGTTAGCAGTGGAATTGTAGATCACTGAAATTTTGAGTGGAAGATGTATATAACGGAACAAAAAGGAACAGAGTTCAATTGTGCCAACTCTGCAACCACAGACAAAAATTTAGTAAGGACGAGGGAAAATATGCGGATCCCTCATTCCATACTTGGACATTTTTTTGGTCGCGGGTTCGCGACATGCTGGGCTGAAAATTAAGTATCTGTTGTTTTGTGTCCTACAAATAGCACCCATACTTCCACTATATATGAATTGAAAGGAGGACCTACAGACCTCTTGGGTGAAAATTGCATTTGTATTGTTCTAGAACATATGCAGATCCCTCATTCCATACTTAGGCAACTTTTTTATCGCGGGTTCGCGGCCTAGCGGGCTGAAAATAGAGTCTTTATTGTTCTGTGTGCTACAAATAGCACCCAAGATTTCGTGATATAAAAATTGATAGAACCTATGGGCTGCTTGGATGAACATTGCATTTGTATTGTTCTAGAACATATGTGGATCCCTCATTCCATACTTGGGCACTTTTTTTATCGTGGGTTTGCGACTGGTGGGTTGAAAACAGTTTCTATTGTTCTATGTCTTACAAATAGCATCCATACTTCCGGGATATACAAATTGATAGGAGGAACTACGAGCTGCTTGGCTGAAAATTGCATTTGTATTATTCTAGAACATATGTGGATCCCTCATTCCATACTTGGGCACTTTTTAGATCGCAGGTTTGTGGCCTGGCGGGCTAAAAATTAAGTATCTATTGTTTTGTGTCCTGAAAATAGCACCTTCACTTCTGGGATATACAAATTGACAGGCGGACTTGTGGACATGAGTCTCTATATAAAGTATGGACATGAGATTTTATAGAGAATATGCGCATCCCTCATTCCATACTTAGACGCTTTTTGGATCGCAGGTTCGTTGCCTGGTGGGATGAAAATAGAGTCTCTATTGTTCTGTGTGTTACAAATAGCACTCAGACTTTCGTGATATACAAATTTATAGGAGGACTTGGGAACTTCTTCACTGAACATTGCATTTTTATTGTTTACAGATGCTAATCCCTATCAACTATCTAACATATATAATAAAAATTATTTTCAATACTAGATTATTAATATCAATTTTTGATATTGCAGAATTTAATCAGACGAGAAAGTTTGTACAATCTAGTTGGGAGACTGATATAAAATTTTTCCAACAAACGAGCAATACATAGAAAACATGTACTTTTATAAAGTATGGACAAGATATTTTATAGAGCATATGTAGATCGCTCGTTCCATACTTGGGAACTTTTTGGATTGCGAGTTCTAGGTTTGGCGGGCTGAAATTTGAGCCTCTTTTGTTCTGTGTCCTGCAAATAATAACTACACTTCCACGATATACAAATTGATAGGCGGACTTAGAGTCGATGTCTGGCGGGTTCAAGATTGCAATTGTTTAGGGATGCTCATCCTACCTAAATTTATCTAAAAACATTATTTTCAAATACTAAATTATTAATATTAACTATTGATATTGTACAAGTGAATTACATTAAATTATTAAAGGATGTTAAATCGCTTATTTAAAAAAAAATGAACGAAACAAAATATTTTTTTTTAAAATTCTATCAAGGTGAGCATAACAAGGACCATTTTGAATTTTAAGGCCCTCTTGTTCATATGATAGCACAATTGAAGTCCGGACAACATATATGCATTGATTTCAAATTATTCCAGTATATTAATTTTACCAAGTTCATCGAATAAGCAAAAAATGAACGAAACAAAAGAAGAAAAGAAACTAATTATTAAAGGATGTTAAATCGCTTATTTTTTAAAAAATGAATGAAACAAAAGAAAGTTTTTTTAAAATTCTATCAAGGCAAGCATAACAAGGACCATTTTGAATTTTAAGGCCCTCTTGTTCATATGATAGCACAATTGAAGTCCAGAAATCATATATGCGTTGATTTAAAATTATTCCAAGATATTAATTTTACCGAGTTCATTGAATAAGCAAAAAATGCTAAAACAACGACCAATTTGAATTTTAAGAGCCTCTTGTTGGTATGATATGACAATTGCACTTCCCATTCTATATACTCGTTGATTTCCAATTATTTCAGAACAATAATTTGAGCAAGTCCATCGATCAAGGAAATTTACTAAAGCAAGCCACATAGTACATTTGCGTCACAACACCATAGAAATTATTAGGCAGATCTGTGTGCCAGTTGGCTAAAAAATTCAATTATATTGTTCTGTGTCCTCCAAAGAACATTTGGAGTTCCAGGGTATACAAATTGATAGACAAAACAGATAACCAAGAACCAACCATACTTTAAACAGGACACAAGCAAGTTCCCAGAAGGTTCCATAGAGCAGAACCCATCGACCTTTGCACCAAACAATTTGATATACAAAGAAAAGACGTCGCCATATTAGTTTTCTCTTGCATCTGGTATATGTCAGCACGCGAACCCTGCAACCTCCCATCATAGAAAGACAACTAAGTATAAAACCAGAAATCCATAATGGACGGGAAAAGAAAAAGGGGAAAAGATATAAGTATCTGATAGTCGAAAAAACCTTTTTTTTTTTTCCGTTTATTAATGGCAATGTTTTCGAACCCCTGCTTGGTTGTCACTAGTAAAAGCATTAAATACAGATCACTGAAGTTCTTTTCCTGCAAGATGTATATGATGGAACATGGGACATAGGTATTGGGTACCACGAACCCGGGGCTTGGTGCCCAGATAACTGGCTAAGCATTGGCCAAGACAAAGATTTGATATCTATTTCAATAGTATTCATACTAGTATCTATCAATGGAGAGAGTTTTCATATTTATCTGAACATTATTCATACTAACATATATTAATGGATTTTTTATGTTTCAAATGCAAATGATCTACCAATTCGTGAGATGCTCTTTGGTTCGCAAATTGTGTTGAAACTACCAATTTTTTTACTACAACATGTACATAGTGCAACAAGAAACATGAATTTGCATTGTGGTCTCAACGAGATAAACTCATTATCATATATTCATCTTGTATTGCTTGCAATGACACGAGCAAACATCGACTCTCCATAAACATCAATATCTAAATTAAATTAGATGCAATCAATACTTGGTGTCACTTAAGTAATTAAAGCATAAATTGCAGACTATGGAAGTTCTTTGGTTGCAAGATGTATTTGACGGAACAAGAAACATAGTTGTTTAATATCGCAAACCCAAACATAATTGCCTAAGTTTTTTGTATTTATTCCAATAGTACTGATATCAGAATATATGCACAGATATTATGAAATAGAAGAAGTTGCAATATATTCAACATATTGAATAGGAACATTGCGTCAACAGTTGATCCACTTATAAAAAAATATTCTTAAATGTAAAATGTAAAGAAAGAACATACTAGTATTTATTTAGATTGAAGTACTAGGCAGCAGAAAGAAAAGCTTATCGTTCATTGTTAACGACACAGGGGAAGAAGGTACAAAATACAATTAAAACAAATACAAGAAATTGGAAAATAATGAAATATGTACATTCATGAAGGTTCTTGATAGTTTTCTTGACATTCAAACACTTTATTTGGGAAAAACAAGTTGAATATCAATTTTGGGTTTTGTACTTAATCAGTGCTACCAACTACATCTATCCCAGTTTTTTTGACTACCTTGTTTCTTCCAGATATGGCCTTCTTGCAATGACTGCTTATTCAACATTCAAGTACGTAGTGACTGGTATTCTCCCTTCATTCGATCATCTGCTTGGTCGAAAATCCTGCCTGATGATTTGTATGTTGAACTTCTTTGTTTGATTACAGTAAATTGGAAGAAATGTCCAACCCATATGAAAAATGCAAATCTGTTGAGGCACATAACTTCTTCGGGCAGCAGAGGTGTAGCAAGTCCATCAATTGTTTCAGAGCGCACCAACACATCTCTGACAACTATATCAAATGTAAAAGATGGAATCATAATATATCTTTCCTCATAGCGGTGGAAGTATGGTGGCCCACAAAAAGGTCTGGAATGTTCGGAGGTGACACCAAATATGGGGAGTATGCAACTACATCCAAATGAAACCGAACAAACTTTGACAAAGAAAGTGGCTTTCTATCAAGTCGGTTACCAGGCCCACATGTAGCTCATCAAACTTTGAAATATAAACTTTTGTAGTGATAATATGTCGTTTTATCCACCCATAGAGTTTTTGTTACCCACCTCTGGTTACATTCGCAAATGGAGTAATATTTCGTGTCATTTACGAACATGACAGACCATTTTTCAAGCCACTGTAAATGCGTCACCCCTGAGGAAAACAATTTATTCTTCCATCTATACAATTCGATACACTTTCCAAATCTGTGTTGTTGGAAGAAGCTATATACTTAAATGAAGAACTATTTTGCACGTGACCTCAAAATCCATTACAATTCCTAGCAAGAAAACAAAGAAGTTCAACAAACAAATCTCCAAGAAGCCTTTTCAACCAACCAAAGCATCGAACACAGGGAGAACAACAACCACAACATACTTGTTCATTTTTTTTCATCCTCTTTGAGTTTCTCTTGTATAACAAAGTTTTTTTTTTACTCAAAGCTCACGTTACATAAAAATAGTCTCTCTTCTTTCATATGCCCCTCAATCACATCTCTAATTTGTCTTACATGTCCATGACCAGGAACATTAGAACAAAGACACCCTAAAGCACAATTTTTTGATAATAGAGAGAAATGGCAATAAGTATTTAAAAGCAATGCTGGATGATCTTCCATAGATTTTGTGTTGATTCGTTTTAATGACAGATGTTCTCGATAGTTTCGCTTATTAATGCTAATCTTTTCGAATATGTACGTTGAGTAGTGACTAACAACACGTAATAAAATTCTCATATTCGAGCAGATTCTCAAATCTGACATCTAAGATATGCACAATATTAAAGAGGCAGATGAGGTCAAAGCCTCTGTGGGTGACACATTTGTGAACTATGTTGAAGATTTTAAGAAAACTAAAACTACACAAGCAAAAAAAATAAAAAATATATTTATTTTTGCAAATTCAAAATGCAGGCAAAAAGAAATTACTAGATCCCATAATATTCGCCTACCTATTCATTTTAATGGGAGATGTACTCGAGCTTTCCAATTATTGAAGCCCATATTTTCGAACCTGTCTGGTCAGTTCTGACTTTTGAAAGAATATTTAATGTCTATTGGGAAGAGGTAAAGGTAGTGGGGATGGATCCCTATGTAATAGACGGTACTACTATTTTTTTTGTGTTTTTGTGCACGAGTGTATGTAAAACGTACGTAAAGAAAAGTAAATCGAGAATGCTATTTTTTTTGGACATGAGCCCTTGAAATTCAAATAGTCCACAAGTCTGATTGTCGATTTGTATATCGCGGAACTCTCCATGCTATTTGTAGGAGATGGAACAACAAAAGCCGAATTTAGAGCCTGCCACCCCGAGAACCCGCGATCCAAAAAATGCTTACAATTTTTTTTATGTTTTTATCGAGCCGCGTATGAAAAACGTACGTAAAGTAAACTATTTCGAGAACGCTAAATTTTTTGGACACAACGCCCTTAAAATTCAAATAGTCCACAAGTCCGATTTTCAATTTGTATATCGCGGAGCTCTCCGATTGTCAATTTTCAGCCAGCTACTCCCAGAACCCGCAATGCAAAAACTGGTTAAGTATGGGATGAGGGCTCCGTGCATGCTTTATATATATACTTTATAAAATTACATATTTCCTATGTTTAATTTATGTTGTCCATGAAACCTATAATTCCATAAATTTCGATATGTTCTGTCTAGGAGCCCTTCTTTTAAGGAAAACTAATTTTGGGAATGCTAATGTATACACCGAACATGACCTACCATAGTTCAATACAACCTATCTGCGAACCTACCTCCATAAAACTGGCTAAGTATGCAACCGAACGACGGTCGGTCAGAATGATCGCAGAACTCTACGTGTTATTTGCAGGGCACGAAACAACAAAAGCTCAATTTTCAGCCCGCCACCTCGAAAACCCACGAGCATTAACTTATGCTATCCAAGAAACCTATAATTTCATAAATTTCATTCTCTTCTATCCAAGATCCCTTCTTTTAATAAAAACTAATTCGGAAAATCTAATGTATACACCGAACATGACCTGTCATAGATCGATAGAACCTATCCATGAAGCCGTGTCCAAAAAATTGGCTAAGTATGCAACCGAACAACGGTCGCTCATAATGACCACAGAAACGCACGAAACTATAGAGTCAGAAACGTAGTTTATAAGAGGAAAATAAAAGGGAGAGAACAATTATATCTCCCACATAGCAAAAGGCACTCTCATAACTATGAAACCATAGTAACACATAATCCATGGAAAAAACATCGGCAGCTATGAAATCTACTTTGAAGCCGACAAACTATGCTTCAACGTGTAAGAGATGCAATTTACATTGCCTGCGAGCATTAGCTTATGCTGTCCAGGAAACCTATAATTTCATAAATTTCATTCTCTTCTGTCCATGAGCCCTTCTTTTAAAGAAGACTAATTCAGTAAATCTAATGTATACACCAAACACAACCTATCATAGATCGATAGAACCTATCCATGAAGCCATGTCTAGAAAACTGGCTAAGTATGCAACCGAACAATGGTCACTCGGAATGACCACAGAAACGCGAGAAACTATAGAGTGAGAAATGCAGTTTACAAGAGGAAAATAAAAGGGAGAGAACAGATATATCTCCCACACAACAAAAGGCACTCTCATAACTATGAAACCATAGTAACACATAATCCATGGAAAAGGCATCGACAACTATGAAATCTACTTTGAGTCTAAAAAACTCTGCTTCAATGCGTAAGAGATGCAATTTACATCGCCTGCAATTTTTTAGTCTGATATTTTATCTTAATAGTACTCTATGAAATCTCCACTGCAAAAAAATGTAACCAAAGATCCAACTACAGATGCAACATGCCAACATTGCAAACTGTGGGCAAACAAAAATAAGTAGCAAAGAAGAACCCAAGTGCAGGCGCAGGACGGGAACCCTGCAAATAAGGCCTAACTGTAGGCGCAACACTGAAACCCTGCAAAATTGAATCAAGAAACAATAAACAACATACAACGAAGAAAAAAGCAAGAAGAAACCATCCCCCCAGGAACGATGTTGTTCCAATCGCGATTGCAGAAACCCAAACGTGCAAACTGCAACAACACGAACAGGCAAGGAATAACAACAACAACATGCAAATAAGAAATCAGTGCTATGCAAAAAACAAGCATCGACCACTGAACCAACAATGCCTCTAGAGCATATAAATTAAAAAAACGGAAGAAAATGTCTCATAACAACCCTGTTAGGTAACCATTCAACACTACCAATCCTGTTAGGTAAACATTTAAGTCAGTCAGAAATGCTCTGTAAACATTTAAGAAAAACATTCAATGTGGCAGGTCTCTCAGGTATCCCAAAAAAATTATTATATTTTTTGTAACAATAGTTCGAACACCAAAGAATGTATTGGAAGGCCAAACTTTCGATATGCCACGATATCATACATTTCCATAAATTTACCTAGCATAAAATTCTAAACCAAACATTCAAATTAATACTAGCATTAATCCACCTTCGACGAATGCATAACAAAATATATGATTCAAAAAGACCATATACGATCAAATAATTTGGATATGCCAACATATATAACATTTGGAATAGCGGAGCCGACAATAAGACCTCCAATCCCTTGTCCAATCAGATGATCCAGATTATTTTCGACACGAAATGAGAGCGGAGATATAATAAAAAAATGCACAGAGATATTGCAGATATTCAATAATATAACAAAAATGTATCAGAGATGAAACCATAAACACATATATGCAGTAATACATGATTTATATTAATGAAATAAATGTATAGAGACTGTAAAAAATACAGAGTGAAAGACTCGCTAGAATGGTGACAGCTTATCTCTGAGAAGAGATGTGACGGCTACTCGCATTCGCGAGAAGATGATTACAATGAGGCTCTAAAGGCCTTTTTACAATAAAATGGAATGCCAAAATTCTTATACATCCAAAAACCTAACCTTAGGATATGAAGCATCAAAAGTCATGTGGGCCTCGTTTGGGTAAGTTAATGCATCAACTTCTCGGGGTTGTAACTTTTGCATATGATCTTCGTTTTAGGCGCATGATAGCCTGTTCGAAAGGTATCTTCGAGGAGATTCATTTTGGGGCCTCAATCATGCATTCGACTATCATTGAGTTGGGTCAATTCAGAAAAACCTTCATTTAGGCCCTCAAAATGGCCTCGGAAGTCAAAACCTGCTAAAAATAGTAAATTGCCAAAATTGCCAGAAAACTGTTTTGAGCCAGTTGGAAAAGCTGGGTGGCCACCGATATCCATCTGGATCAATCCTTTCTCCTTAGGAAGTAATGGTATCCATTGCGTTGAGTTACCAGGGGAGAGGGAAAAACGTTTGTTGAATCTGGATCTTGGTGAGTTGCTTGCCTTGCTGGAGACGTCGCGCTGCTCAATTTGTGGAAGTCTGTCACGGACCTATTGAGGTTGAGGCTATTAAACAAGTTGAGATACATGAGAGGTCGGTGTGCAAAAGGAATATTTGTGTTTTGCTGCAGCCTTGTCGACCTGCTTCTGTGGGATAGAAGGTGCTTGGGCCGAGGCTGTAGTGGTTGCAACGTTTTTCTATTCTCCTTTTGAACAGATTGTGAAGAAGCTAAATTTTGCAGTATGAGATACTACTTTGTGGAACTTTTTAGGTGGAACAGTAGTGGAAACTACCTATGGTATTCTGTAGAGATGACCCCCCAAAGTGACAATGAAACTATGAGGTCGAGATTCATAAATAACATCGTGCTTCCACATATATGGCTGGCCCAAGATAACATAACAGACATATAGTGGGGAAACATCACATAATACCTCATCCATGAAGGGTTGGATGCCGTATGAAAATTGACACTACTGGCTGACACAAAGATCTCATCCTTGGCGAAGTCACCCGATGTTGTATGGCTACAGGTGTGGTGTTGTCGACAATCCCAACTGTTTGACAATCTCTACTGAGATGAGGTTCTTCTGGATTCCTCTATCAACAATAAAATGTAGAGGGGTCCCCTTCACCCACATATTTGAATGAAACAGATGCTCCCCTTCTTCAGGATCTGTCAGTTCTTCTGGTTGAATTGTTGCGGTCATGCCAATAGCAGTGGGGTCTGCGTCAATGATCTGTCCTTTACCAGCATTTTCAGAATCAGATTCTGAATCAGGGTTCGGCTCCTTGTCTTTGATCTCGACCACCAATGATTGTTTCGAGCGACATTCATCGGTGTTGTGCCAGGGGATTTTGTGGAAATCACACCATTTTTTGGTGTCCTTCTTTGTTTTCCCGTGGCCCTTCTTTTCTTGTGTTTTGGAATGGTTTTCGAGAGACTTTTTGTTAGGGTTGTCTTTGTAATACTTTTGTTGTTGCGGATTTGCAGACCCGAACTCCCATTTGTTCTAGTGCTTAAATTTCTGCTCAATTTTAACAACATATTGATAGGCATCACCGAGTGATGAGATGTCCAAAGAATCCATTTCAGTTTGGATGTATCTGTGTAGAGCCCCGTGGTATTTCAAAACCAAATTTCGTTCGAAGTCTTTGATACCCAGCTTGGTGTGCAAGGTATGGAAGGTATTGGTGAACTCCAGAACTGCTTGGCCCCTCTCTTACTGCAGTGTGGTCCATCTCATGTACTGGTCCTCATAGTTTCCAACAGGGTAATATTGTTCCTTTACTGCACCCATAAAAAATACCAAGTGGAATCGACCCCATATATTTCATACTCCTCTGTGGAGCTCTTCTCCCAATAAGTTTCCCACCAATGTTTGACACGGGGGAGAGATTTAAGGAGTGCGAAGGTGATGTTTTCTTTGTCGAAAAAATTGTGAACAGAGAAATAACCTTCTAGCAGATTTAACCAATTGTCTAGGGCTTCTTCATCTATCTGTCCTTCAAATACATGAATATCAAAATTAACTTGTACCTTAAAAGGCAAGGTGCCTCCAAAGTGGCCTCTTGATGAAGATGCACCTGTTTCTATCGGTAGGCATTGAAGGATGTGAGAAAAAATCTCCATCATTTCATCCCTTTGTAGCATGAGAGCTTGCTCAAGCAACAGACTGATAGGATCGTCTACTCCGTCCTTTTTCTTTTCTTCCGTGAATGAGGGTTTCTTGGGTGTGCGAGAGCGATTGTCTTCAAGGGTGATAATATCGAGACTCAACTTGCTATACTCGAACCTTATCAGGGACATGCACTGAAAAACTATCAAGAGCAGCCTGCTCTGATACCACCGATCCGGATTATTTTCGGCACGAAATGAGAGCAGAGATAGAATAAAGAAATGCAAAGAGATATCGCAGATATTCAATAATATAACATAAATGTATTAGAGATGAAACCATAACATAGATATACAGTAATATACCATTTCTATTAATGAAAGAAATGTAAAGAGACTATAAAAAATACAGAGTGAAAGACTCGTTAGAATGGTAGTAGCTTATCTTTGAGAAGAGATGTGACGGTTACTCACATTCACAAGAAGATGATTACAATGAGTCTCTGAAGGAATTTTTACAATAAACATGAATTCCAAAAGATCTAGACATCCAAAAACCTAATCCTAGGAGAGGAAGCATCAAAAGTCATGTGGGCCCTGTTTGGGTAAGTTAATGCATCAACTTCCCGGGGTCGTAACTTTTGCATATGATCTTCGTTTTAGGCACATGATAGTCCATTGGAAAGGTATCATTGAGGAGATTCATTTTTGGGACTTAATGATGCATTTAGAAAACATTGAGTTCGTTCGATATCGAAAAACCTTCATTTAGGCCCTCAAAATGGCCCCGGAAGTCAAAACCTACTAAAAATAGTAAATTGCCAAAATTGCTAGAAAACTGTTTTGAGTCGGTTGGAAAAGGTGGGTGGCCACCGATATCCATATGGATCAATCCTCCATCCCGAGGAAGAAATGGTCTCCATTGTGTTGAGTTCTCGGGGGAGAGGGAAAAGCGTTTGCTGAATTTACATCTTGGTGAGCTGCTTGCCTTGCTGGAGATGTCGCGTTGCTTAGTTTGTGGAAGTATGTCACGGACCTATTGAGGTTGAGGTTGTTCAACAAGTCGAGATACATGAGAGATCAGTGTGTAGAAGGAATATTTGCATTTTGCTGCAGCCTTGTCGACCTGCTTCTGTGGGATAGAAGGTTCTTGGGGCGAGGTTGTAGTGGTTGCAATGTCCTTCTGTTATCCTTTTGAACAAATTGTGAAGAAGCTAAATTTTGAAGTATGAGATACTACTTTGCGACATGTTTTAGGTGGAACAGTAGTGGGAACTACTTATGGTATTCTGTAGATATGACCCCCCAAAGTGACAATGACACTACGAGGTCGAGACTCATAAATAGTATGGTGCTTCCATATATATGGTTTGCCCAAGAGAACATCACAGACATCCAATGGGGCAACATCACATAATACCTCATCCTTGAAGGGTTGGATGTCATATGACAATTGACACTTTTGGCTGACACAAAGATCTTGTCCTTGGTAAAGCCACCCGATATTGTAAGGCTGCGGGTGTGGTGTTGTCAACAATCCCAACTGTTTGGCAACCTCTCCTGATATGAGGTTCTTCTGACTTCCTCTATCAACAATAAAATGTAGCGGGGTCCCCTTCACCCACATCTGTGAATGAAGCAAGTGCTCAGCCTCTTTAGGATCTATTAGTTCTTCTGGTTGAATTGTTGCGATCGCGACAATAGCAGTGGGGTACGCATCAATGATTTGTCCTTTACCATCATTTTCATAATCATATTCTGAATCAGGGTTCGACTACTTGTCTTTGATCTTGGCCACCAATGACTGCTTTGAGCGACATTCATCGGTGTTGTTCCAGGGGATTTTGTTGAAATCGCACCATTTTTCGATGTCCTTCTTTGTCTTCCCATGACCCTTCTTTTCCTGTGTCTTGGACTGGTTTTCAAGAGACTGTTTGTTAGGGTTGTCTTTGTCATACTTTGGTTGTTGCGGATTTGCAGACCCGAACTCCCATTTGTTTTGGTTCTTAAATTTCTTCTCGATTTTAACAGCATATCGATAGGAAGCACCGAGTGATGAGATGTCCAAAAAATTCATTTCAGTTTGGATGTATCTGTGTAGAGCCCCACAGTATTTCAGAACCAAATGTCGTTCAGAGTCTTTGATACCCAGCCTGGTGCACAAGGTATGGAAGGTATTGTTGAACTCTGGAACTTCTTGGCCCCTCTCTTTCCGCAGTGTGGTCCATCTCATGTACTGGTCCTCATAGTTGCCAACAGGGTAATATTGTTCCTTTACAGCATCCACAAAAGAATCCCAAGTGAGATCGACCCCATATATTTCAGAATCCTCTGTGGAACTCTGCTCCCAATAAGTTTCCCACAATTGCTTGACATGGGGGAGAGATTTAAGGAGTGCGAAGGTGATTTGTTCTTAGTCGGAAAAATTGTGAACAGAGAAATAACCTTCTAGCAGATTTAACCATTTGTCTAGGGCTTCTGCATCTATCTGTCCTTTAAATACAAGAATATCAAAATTAAATTGTACCTTGAAAGGTGAGGTGCCTCCAAAGTGGTCGCTTGATGAATATGCGCCTGTTGCTATCAATAGGCATTGAATAATGTGAGAAAAATTCTCCATCATTTCGTCCCTCTATCGCGTGAGAGCTTGCTCAAGCAACAGACTGATAGGATCGTCTGCTCTGTCGTTTTTATTTTCTTCTGCTATTGAGGGTTTCTTTGATGTACGAGAGAGATTGTATTCAAGAGATACAATATCGAGACCCAAATTTATATACTCGGACCTCGTTGGGGACATGCACTGAAAAACAATCATGAGCAAACTGCTCTGATACCACTGATCCAGATTATTTTCAGCACAAAATGAGAGAGTAGATATAATAAATAAATGCATAGAGATATTGCAGATATTCAATAATATAACATAAATGTATCAGAAATGCAACCATAAAAACATATATGCAGTAATATATGATTTCTATTAATGAAAGAAATGTACAAAGACTGTAAAAAATACAGAGTGAAAGACTCGCTAGAATGGTGGCAACTTATCTCTGAGAAGAGATGTGAAGGCTACTCGCATTCACAAGAAGATGATTACAATGAAGCTCTAAAGGAATTTTTACAATAAACAGGAATGCCAAAATTCCTAGACATCCAAAAAAATAACCCTAGGAGATGAAGCATCAAAAGTCATGTGGGCCCTGTTTGGGTAAGTTAATGCATCAACTTCCCGGGGTCGTAACTTTTTCATACGATCTCTGTTTTAGGCACATGATAGCTCGTTGGAAATCTATCATTGAGAAGATTAATTGTGGGGCCTCAATAATGCATTTGGATATAATTTATTTGGGTCTATCCCAAACAACCTTCATTTAGGCCCTCAAAATGGCCCCGGAAGTCAAAGCCTGCTAAAAATAGTAAATTGCCCAAATTGCCAGAAAAATGTTTTGAGCCAGTTGAAAAAGGTTGGTGGCCACCGATATCCATCTGGATCAATACTTCCTCCTTAGGAAGCAATGGTCTCCATTTCATTGAGTTCCCGGGGTAGAGGGAAAAACGTTTGCTGAATCTGCATCTTGGTGAGTTTCATGCCTTGCTGGAGACATCGCACAGCTCAATTTGTGGAAGTCTGTCATGGACCTATTAAGGGTGAGGTTGTTCAACAAGTCGAGATACATGAGAGGACGGTGTGCAGAAGGAATATTTACGTTTTGATGTAGCCTTTTCAACCTTCTTCTGTGGGATAGAAGGTGCTTGGGGCGAGGCTGTAGTGGTTGTAGTGTCCTTCTTTTCTCTTTTTGAATAGATTATGAAGAAGATAAATTTTACAGTATGAGATTCTACTTTGCGACACTTTTTAGGTGGAACAGTAGTGGGAACTACCTCTGGTATTCTGTAGAGATGACCCTCCAAAGTGACAATGATACTACGAGGTCGAGAATCATAAATAGCATGGAGCTTTTACATATATGGCTAGCCCAAGAGAACATCACAGACATACAGTGGGGAAACATCACATAATA
Organism: Picea glauca; assembly: GCA_000966675.3. Classification (NCBI taxonomy): domain Eukaryota; kingdom Viridiplantae; phylum Streptophyta; class Pinopsida; order Pinales; family Pinaceae; genus Picea; species Picea glauca. Next base: position 26,803 of record JZKD02S2226651.1, read on the forward strand.
CCTCATCCTTGAAGGGTTGGATGCCACATGAAAATTGACACTGTTGGGTGACATGAATATCTCGTCCTTGGCGAAGCCACCCAATGTTGTATGGCTGCGGGTGTGGTGTTGTCGACAATCCCAACTGTTTGACAACATCTGCTAAGATGAGGTTCTTCTGGCTTCCTCTATCAACAATAAAATGCAGCGGGGTCCCCTTCACCCACATCTGTGAATGAAACAGGTGCTTCCCCTCTTCAGGATCTATTGGTTCTTCTGGTTTAATTGCTGTAGTCACAACAATAGTAGTGGGGTCTATGTCAATGATATTTCATTTACCAACATTTTCAGAATCAGATTCTGAATCATAGTTCGGCTCCTTGTCTTTGATCTCGACCACCAATGACTGTTTTAAGTGACATTCATCGGTGTTGTGCTAGGGGCATTTTTGGAAATCGAATCATTTTCCGGTGTCCTTCTTTGTCTTCCCGTGACACTTCTTTTCTTGTGTCTTGGACTGGTTTTCGAGAGACTATTTGTTAGGGTTGTCTTTGTCATACTTTGGTTGTTGCAGATTTGCAAACCCAAGCTCCCATTTGTTCTGGTGCTTAAATTTCTGCTCGATTTTAACAACATATCGATAGGAAACATCGAGTGATGAGATGTACAGAAAATCCATTTCAATTTGGATGTATCTGTGTAGATCCCCGCGGTATTTTGGAACCAAATGTCATTCAGAGTCTTTGATAACCAGCTTGGTGTGCAAGGTATGGAATTTATTGGCGAACTCCATAACTGCTTGGCCCATCTCTTGCCATAGTGTGGTCCATCTCATGTACTGGTCCTCATAGTTTCCAGCAAGGTAATATAGTTCCTTTACCACATCCACAAAAAAATCCCAAGTGGGATCGCCCCCATATATTTCAGACTCCTTTATGGAACTCTGCTCCCAATAAGTTTCCCACCAATGTTTGACATGGGGGAGAGTTTTAATGAGTGCGAAGGTGATCTTTTCTTTGTTGGAAAAATTGTGAACCAATAAATAAACTTCTAGCATATTTAACCGTTTTTGTAGGGCTTTTGCATCTATCTGTCCTTCAAATACAGGAATATCAAAATTAACTTGTACCTTGAAAGGCGAGGTGACTCCAAAGTGGTCGCTTGATGAAGATGCACCTGTTGCTATTGACAGGCGTTGAAGGATGGGAGAAAAATTCTCCATAATTTTGTCCCTCTATCACATGAGATCTTGCTCAAGAAACAGACTGATAGGATCGTCTTCTCCTTCCTTTTTCTTTTCTTCTGCCATTGAGGGTTTCTTGGGTGTGCGAGAGCGATTGTCTTCAAGAGAGACAAGATCGAGACCCAACTTGCTACAATGATTACAATGATTACAATGAGGCTCTGAAGGCCTTTTTACAATAAACAGGAATGCCAAAAATCCTAGAAATCCAAAAACCTAATCCTAGGAGATGAAACGACAAAAATCATGTGGGCCCTGTTTGGGGAAGTTAATGCATCAACTTCCCGGTGTCGTAATTTTTGCATACGATCTTTGTTTTAGGTGCATAATAGCCTGTTGGAAAGGTATCATCGAGGAGATTCATTTTGGGGCCTCAATTATGCATTTGAATATCATTTATTTGGGTCTATCCCGAAAAACCTTCATTTAGGCCCTCAAAATGGCCTTGGAAGTCAAAACCTGCTAAAAATAATAAATTGCCAAAATTGCCAGAAAATTGTTTTGAGCCAGTTGGAAAAGGTGGGAGGCCACCAATAGCCATCTAGATCAATCCTCCCTCCTTAGGAAGAAATGGTCTCCATTGCGTTGAGTTCCCAAGGGAGAGGGAAAAGTGTTTACTGTATTTGCATCTTGGTGAGTTTCTTGCCTTGCTGGAGACATTGCACTGCTCATTTTGTGGAAGTCTGTCATGGACCTGTTGAGGTTAAGGCTATTCAACAAGTCGAGATACATGAGAGGACGGTGTGCATAAGAATTTTTTGCATTTTTCTGCAGCCTTGTCGACCTACTTCTGTGGGATAGAAGGTGCTTGGGGCAAGGCTGTAGTGGTTGCAATGTCCTTCTGTTTTCCTTTTGAACAATTTGTGAAGAAGCTAAATTTTACAGTATGAGATACTACTTTGCAACACTTTTTAGGTGGAAAAGTAGTGGGAACTACCTATGGTATTCTGTAGAGATGACCCCCCAAAGTGAAAATGACACTACGAGGCCGAGACTCATAAATAACATGGTGCTTCCACATATATGGTTGGCCCAAGAGAACATCACAGAAATCCAGTGGGGAAACATCACATAATAACTCATACTTGAAAGGTTGAATTCTGTATAACAATCGACACTGTTGGCTAACACAAAGATCTCATCCTTGGCGAAGCCACCTGATGTTGTATGGCTATAGGTGTGGTGTTGTCGACAATCCCAAGTGTTTGAAAACCTCTATTGAGATGAGGTTTTGCTGACTTCTGCTATCAACAATAAGATGTAGTGCGTTCCCCTTCACCCACATCTATGAATTAAACAGATGCTCCCCCTCTTCAGGATCTGTTGGTTCTTCTTGTTGAATTGCTACGGTCGCGACAATAGAATTGGGGTCTGCGTCAATGATCTGTCCTTTACTAGCATTTTCATAATCAGATTCTGAATCAGGGTTCGGCTCCTTGTCTTTGATCTCAACCACCAATTACTATTTTGAGTGACATTCATCGGTGTTGTGCCAGGGGATTTTGTGGAAATCACATCATTTTCCGGTGTCCTTCTTTGTCTTCCCGTGACCCTTCTTTTCCTGTGTCTTGGACTAGTTTTCGAGATACTGTTTGTTAGGGTTGTCTTTGTCATATTTTGGTTGTTGAGGATTTGCAAACCCAAACTCCCGTTTGTTCCGGTACTTAAATTTCTGCTCGATTTTAACAGCATATCGATAGGCAGCACCGAGTGATGAGATGTCCAGAAAATCCATTTCAGTTTGGATGTATCTGTGTAGAGCCCCATGGTATTTCAGAACCAAATGTCGTTCAGATTTTTTGATACCCAGCCTGGTGCGCAAGGTATGGAAGGTATTGGTGAACTATGGAACTTCTTGGCCCCTCTCTTTCTGCAGTGTGGTCCATCTCATGTATTGGTCCTCATAGTTGCCAACAGGGTAATATTGTTCCTTTACCGCATCCACACAAAAATACCAAGTGGGATCGACCCCATATATTTCAGACTCCTCTGTGAAAATCTGCTCCCAATAAGTTTCCCACCAATGTTTGACTTGGGGGAGAGCTTTAAGGAGTGCGAAGGTGATCTTTTCTTTGTCGAAAAATTGTGAACAGAGAAATAACCTTCTAGCAGATTTAACCATTTGTCTAGGGCTTATGCATCTATCTGTCCTTCAAATATAGGAATATCAAAATTAACTTGTACCTTGAAAGGAGAGGTGCCCTCAAAGTGGTCTCTTGATGAATATGTGCATGTTGATATTGGCAGGCGTTGAAGGATGTGAGAAAAATTCACCATCATTTTATCCCTCTGTCACGTGAGAGCTTTCTTAAGAAACACACTGATAGGATCGTCTGCTCCGTCCTTTTTCTTTTCTTCTATCATTGAGGGTTTCATGGGTGTGCGAGAGCGATTGTCTTCAAGAGACACAAGATAGATACCCAATTTTTTATACTCAGACTTCGTCGGGGACATGCATTGAAAAACGATCAAGAGCAACCTGCTCTGATACCACTGATCTGGATTATTTTCGGCACGAAATGAGAGCAGAGATATAATAAAGAAATGCACATAGATATCGCAGATATTAAATAATATAACATAAATGTATCAGAGATGCAACCATAAACACATATATACAATAATACATGATTTCTATTAATGAAATAAATGTACAAAGACTGTAAAAAATATAGAGTGAAAGACTCGCTAGAATGGTGGCAGCTTATATCTAAGAAGAGATGTGACAACTACTCACATTCGCAAGAATATGATTACAATGAGTCTATGAAGGCACTTTTACAATAAACAGGAATGCCAAAAGTCCTAGACATCCAAAAACCTAAGCCTAGAAGATGAAGCATCAAACGTCATGTGGGCCCTGTTTGGGTAAGTTAATGCAACAACTTCTCAGGGTCATAACTTTTGCATATGATCTTCGTTTTAGGCACATTATATCCCGTTGGAAAGGTACCATCGAGGAGATTCATTTTGGGGCCTCAATCATGCATTTTTCTTTAAATGAGTTGGGTCAATCCCAAAAAACCTTCATTTAGGCCCTCAAAATGGCCCCGGAAGTCAAACCTGCTAAAAATAGTAAATTGCCAAAATTGCCAGAATACTATTTTGAGCCAGTTGGAAAAGGTGGATGGCCATCGATATCCATCTCGATCAATCTTGCATCCTTAGGAATCAATGGTCTCCATTGCGTTGAGTTCTCGGGGGAGAGGGAAAAGCGTTTGCTGAATCTGCATCTTGGTGAGTTGTTTGCCTTGATGGAAATGTCATGCTGCTAAGTTTGTGGAAGTTTGTCACAAACCTGTTGAGGTTGAGGTTGTTCAACAAGTCGAGATACATGAGAGGATGGTGTGTAGAAGGAATCTTTGTGTTTGCTTCAGCCTTGTCGACCTTCTTCTGTTGGATAGAAGGTGTTTGGGGCAAGGTTGTAGTGGTTGTAGTGTCCTTCTATTCTCCTTTTGAATAGATTGTGAAGAAGCTAAATTTTGCAGTATGAGATACTACTTTGTGACACTTTTTAGGTGGAACAGTAGTTGGAACTACCTCTGGTATTCTGTAGAGATCACCCCCAAAGTGATAATGACACTACGAGGTCGAGACTCATAAATAGCATGACACTTCCACATATATGGCTGGCCCAAGAGAACATCACAAACATCTAGTGGGGAAACATCACATAATACCTCATCCTTGAAGGGTTGGATTATGTATGAAAATCGACACTGCTGGCTAACACGAAGATCTCGTCATTGGCGAAGCCATCCGATGTTGTATGGTTGCGGGTGTGGTGTTGTTGACAATCTCAACTGTTTGACAACCTCTTCTGAGATGAAGTTCTTCTAGCTTCCACTATCAACAATAAAATGCAGTGGGGTCCCCTTCATCCACATATTTGAATGAAACAGGCGCTCCCCCTCTTCAGGATCTATTGGTTCTTTTGGTTGAATTGTTGCAGTCGCGAAAATAGCAGTGGGGTTTACGTCAATGATCTGTCCTTTACCAACATTTTTAGAATCAGATTCTGAATTAGGATTTGGCTCCTTGTCTTTGATATCGGCCATGAATGAATGGTTTGAGCGACATTCATCAGTGTTGTGCCAGGATATTTTGTGGAAATCACACCATTTTCTGGTGTCCTTCTTTGTCTTCCCATGACCGTTCTTTTCCTGTGTCTTGGACTGGTTTTCGAGAAACTGTTTGTTAGGGATGTCTTTGTCATACTTTGGTTGTTGTGGATTTGCAGACCTGAACTCCCGTTTGTTCTCGTTCTTAAATTTCTTCTCAATTTTAACAGCATATTGATAGGCAACAACGAGTGATGAGATGTCCAGAAAATCCATTTAAGTTTGGATGTATCTGTCTAGAGCCCCACAATATTTCAGAAATAAATGTTGTTCGGAGTCTTTGATACCTAGCTTGGTGCGCAAGTTATGGATTGTATTGGTGAAATCTGGAACTACTTGGCCCCTTTCTTGCCACAATGTGGTCCATCTCATGTACTGGTCCTCATAGTTGCCAACAGGGTAATATTGTTTCTTTACCGCATCCACAAAAAAATCCCAAGTGGGATCGACCCCATATATTTCAGACTCCTTTGTGGAACTCTGTTCCCAATAAGTTTCCCACTAATATTTGACATGGCGGAGATATTTAAGGAGTGCGAAGGTGATCTTTTCTTTGTCGAAAAAATTGTGAACAGAGCAATAACCTTCTAGCAGATTTAACCATTTTTCTATATCTTCTGCATCTATCTGTCATTCAAATACAGGAATATCAAAATTAACTTGTACCTTGAAAGGTGAGGTGCCTCCAAAGTGGCCGCTTGATGAAGATGCACCTGTTTCTATCGGTAGGCATTGAAGGATGTGAGAATAATTCTCCATCATTTCTCCCCTCTGTCGCATGAGAGCTTGCTCAAGCAATAGACTGATAGGATCGTATGCTCCGTCATTTTTCTTTTCTTCCGCCATTGAGGGTTTATTGGGTGTGCGAGAGTGATTGTCTACAAGAGAGACAAGATCGAGACCCAAATTTCTATACTCGGACCTCGTCGAGGACATGCACTAAAAAACGATCAAGAGCAACCTGCTCTGATACCACTGATCCAAATTATTTTCGGCATGAAATGAGAGCGGAGATATAATAAATAAATGCACAGATATATTGCAGATATTAAAAAATATAACATAAATGTATCAGATATGCAACCACAAACACAGATATACAGTAATCCATGATTTCTATTAATGAAAGAAATGTACAGAGACTGTAAAAAATACAGAGTGAAAGACTCTCTAGAATGGTGGCAGCTTATCTCTGAGAATAGATGTGACAACTACTTGCATTCGAAAGAAGATGATTACAATGAGGCTCTAAAAGACTTTTTACAATAAACAAGAATTCCAAAATTCCTAGACATCCAAAAACCTAACCCTAGGAGATGAAGCGTCAAAATTCATGTGGGCCCCGTTTGGGTAAGTTAATGCATCAACTTCCCGGGGTCGTAACTTTTTCTTACGATCTCCATTTTAGGTGCATGATAGCCCGTTGGAAAGGTATCTTTGAGGAAATTCATTTTGGGGCATCAATCATGCATTTTGATAACATTCAGTTGGGTCAATCCATAAAAACCTTCATTTAGGCCCTCAAAATGGCCCCGGAAGTCAAAACCAACTAAAAATAGTAAATTTCCAAAATTGCCAAAAAACTGTTTTGAGTGAGTTGGAAAAGGTGGGTGGCCAATGATGTCCATATGGATCAATCATCCCTATTTAGGAAGAAATGGTGTCCATTGCGTTGAGTTCCCGGGGGAGAGGGAAAAACATTTGCTGAATGTGCATCTTGGTGAGCTTCTTGCCTTACTAGAGACGTCATGCTGCTCAGTTTGTGGAAGTCTGTCACGGACCTGTTGAGGTTGAGGTTGTTCAACAAATTGAGATACATGAGAAGACGGTGTATAGAAGGAATATTTGTGTGTTGATACATCATTGTCGACCTGCTTCTGTGGTATAGAAGGTGCTTGGGGTGAGGCTGTAGTAGTTGCAGTGTCCTTCTTTTCTCCTTTTGAACAAATTGTGAAGAAGCTAAATTTTGCAGTATGAGATACTACTTTGTGACACTTTTTAGATGGAACAGTAGTGGGAACTACCTCTGGTATTCTATAGAGATGACCCCCCAAAGTGACAATGACAGTACGAGGTCGAGACTCATAAATAACATGATGCTTCCACATATATGGCTGGCCCAAGGGAACATCACAGACATCCAGTGGGGCAACATCACATAATACCTCATCCTTGAAGGTTTGGATGCCGTATGACAATCAACATTTCTATCTGACATGAAGATCTCGTCCTTGTCGAAGCCACCCGATGTTATATGGCTATGGGTGTGGTGTTGTCGACAATCCCAACTGTTTGACAACCTCTGTTGAGATGAGGTTCTTCTGGCTTCCACTATCAAGAATAAAATGTAGTGGGGTCCCCTTCACCCACATCTTTGAATGAAACATACTCTCCCCCTCTTCAGGATCTGTTGGTTCTTCTAGTTGAAGTTTTGCGGTCACGACAATAGCAGTGGGGTCTGTGTCACTGATATGTCCTTTACTAGCATTTTCAGAATCAGATTCTGAATCAAGGTTTGGCTCATTGTCTTCGATCTCGACCACAAATGACTGTTTTGAGTGACATTCATCGGTGTTGTTCCAGGGTCATTTGTGGAAACCAAACCATTTTTCGGTGTCCTTCTTTGTCTTCTCGTGACCCTTCTTTTGTGGTGTCTTGGACTGGTTTTCGAGAGACGGTTTGTTAGGGTTGTCTTTGTCATACTTTGGTTGTTGCAGATTTGCAGATCCGAACTCCTGTTTGTTCTGGTGCTTAAATTTCTGCTTGATTTTAACAGCATATCGATAGGCAACAACGAGTGATGAGATGTCAAAAAAAACCATTTCAGTTTGGATGTATCTGTGTAGATCCCCACAGTATTTCAGAACCAAATGTCATTCGGAGTCTTTGATACCCAGCTTGGTGCGCAAGGTATGGAAGGTATTGGTGAACTCTGAAACTTCTTGGTCCCTCTCTTTCCGCAGTGTGGCAATCTCATGTAATGGTCCTCATAGTTGCCAACAGGGTAATATAGTTCATTTACTGCATCCACACAAAAATCCCAAGTGAGATTGACCCCATATATTTTAGACTCCTCTGTGAAACTCTGCTCCCAATAAGTTTACCACCAATGTTTGACATGGGGGAGAGATTTAAGGAGTGTGGAGGTGATTTTTTCTTGGTCGAAAAAATTGTGAACAGAGAAATAACCTTTTAGCAAATTTAACCATTTGTCTAGGGCTTCTGCATCTATCTGTCCTTCAAATATAGGAATATCAAAATTAACTTGTACCTCGAAAGGACAGGTTCCTCCAAGGTGTCCTCTTGATGAAGATGCACATGTTTCTATCAGCAGGCGCTGAAGGATGTGAGAAATGTTTTGCATCATTTCGTCCCTTTGTCGCGTGAGAGCTTGCTCAAGCAACAAACTGATAGGATCGTCTGCTCCATCCTTTTTTTTTTCTTCCACCATTGAGGGTTTCTTGGGTGTGCGAGAGTGATTGTCTAAGAGAGAGACAAGATTGAGACCCAACTTTCTATACTCGGACCTCATCAGGGACATGCACTGAAAAACGATCAAGAGCAACCTGCTCTGATACCACTGATCCAGATTATTTTTGGCACGAAATGAGAGCAGAGATATAATAAATAAATGCAAAGAGATATCGCAGATATTCAATAATATAACATAAATGTATCAAAGATGCAACCATAAACACAGATATACAATAATAATGATTTCTATTAATGAAAGAAATGTACAGAGACTGTAAAAAATACAGAGTGAAAGATTCGCTAGAATGTTGGCAGCTTATCTCTGAGAAAAGATGTGATGACTTCTCGCATTCACAAGAAGATGATTACAATGAGGATCTGAAGGCATTTTTACAATAAATAGGAATGCCAAAAGTCCTAGACATCCAAAAACCTAACCCTAGGAGATAAAACGTCAAAATTCATGTGGGCCCTGTTTGGGTAAGTTAATGCATCAACTTCCCGGGGTCATAACTTTTGCATACGATCTCTGTTTTAGGTGCATGATAACCCATTGGAAAGGTATCGTCGAGGAGATTCATTTTGGGGCCTCAATCATGCCTTCGTCTATCATTGATTTGGTTTGATCCAAAAAAACCTTCATTTAGGCCCTCAAAATGGCCCCAGAAGTCAAAACCTGCTAAAAATAATAAATTGCCAAAATTGCCAGAAAGTTATTTTGAGCCAGTTGGAAAAGGTGGGTGGCCACTGATATCCATCTAGATCATCAGATATTGACAAATATGATACTTTTTATTATATAAAAATCGATGTTTTCACTTCCCTTTTTCAACCAATAGACAATGTGGAAATATTTCTGGTCAATGCACAATCTAATACTAGGTCAACGATTTATCGATCGCTAGAGTCCCTCTATGCCTATAGTAGGGACTAATAATTAATAAGGCATATCCTCGCACACCTATAGTACAATATTAAATAATTAATAAGACATATTTCTCAACATATGTATGGTATTATTTATTTTAATGTGCAATGAGCAATATGAAATGTGCAATTTATTAAATAATTAATTACATATTAATTAGTTGATATTATTTATTAATTATTTAATATCAAATAATTATTAATTATTTAATATTGCAATGTGCAATGGGATGCTTCTTATTTGTGAATTTTTTTATACAGGTATATCCCCGCACAACCAAGGTTTCATACCAATACATCGTATGTGTAGATTTTCCTTGATGTGAGTGGAGACTTTTGCACTAATTATGTGCATGGATTTTTGCACAGGTATATCCCCGCACAACATGGCTTCGTACCTCTACATGGATTCGTACCTGGACATCATATGTACATTGTTTAATATTATTTATTAATTATTTGATATTGCAATGTGCAATGGGTTGTTATGTTACCCATACATTGTATGTGCAGTATTTATTAGTTATTTAATATTAATTAATTAATTTTTATTTATTTAGTATTGCAATTGTGGAAACATGTTGCTATTGTGCAATTATGATTATGATTATGGAAACATGTTTCTATTGTGCAATTATTAATCACCTATTCCAGCTATATTATGACTATATCCAGGTGCAATAGGAATAAAATGATTTATTTATAAAATATAATACAATTACATGGTCAAAAAAGTATAAAATATTAAAAAAAATAGAATTGCAATTTATATACAGAATGTGTGTATTGTTAATCTTTGTAAGTATGGATTTCATTTATATTTTGTGTTATGTGCTATTGTTAAGCGTGTGAATGGCCTGCATTTATATTTGTATTATTTCCTCTCCCACTCACACACTTCCCTTTCTTTCCACCATTTTACTAACTAGCCTTTCTGCATTCTTACACCAATTTTGGTTTTGATATGAAAACTAATGGGATTAAAGTGCTATCCTAAGATTGATTTGGTTTGTATTTCTATGAAATTATTTATTTTTAGTTTGATATTTTACAGGAATGCTTAGCAATGGGGAGATATAATTTTTTAGGTTGGTATTAATCTTGCTTCACATGATTCATGGAGATACTTTGAAGATGGAGATGAACATGACCCACATCATGACATGAAAAGACATACCCATTGCCTTAATATGAGGTTGGGCCTATCCTTCATGTATACTTGAATTATTTACAAATCCCGTGAGCTTGTCATCAAAGTTCTTTTCAATGAGATATAAATCCATCCCACTAAAGGAGGGAGGGGTGAATTACTTATAGCTATAGATATATAAACTCATGCACAAAGAAACAACAAATCACAAGATGAGTTTCACTTCTAAATCTCTATGTGTGAATTCGTTCAAGAATGATATATAAATACACCAGGTTTCCTAATAACAGATATTGACAACTCAGCTCTTCTAAAGCTTTCTACAGATAATGGATCTAGATATAACTAGATTTGAGACTCTTCTAGAACTCTCTACAACTAGAAGGAGTAATAATATTTTTTATTTTTTATTTTATTTTATTTTTTATTTTATTTTTTATTTTTTTTATTTTTTATGTCTGGAGGAATCAACAACTAGTTGGGCACGTGCTCGCGTTACATGTGGCCGTGTTATCCAACTGCTACCACCATAACCTCCAGGTGTGCCCACGAGGCCCCATACGCGACATACATTGTAAGTCGGGGGGAATTGAACTCGAAACCTCATGGAACTTCATTTTCACGGCACTTTCCAATTGAGCTGCCCCCCGGGGGGCTAAGGAGTAATAATATTCGAACACTAGCACCAACAATAATATTCTAACACTCCTTAATTACTACAACTTAATGCTTTAACATTTATGACACCTAAATTATGTTCACAAGCACATATTTTTCCAATGGATATATAAATATATCAACAAATTGGTCTTTGATTTACAAGATTCCAAGTAGATTTGTTCATTGTTTACAAGTTCTGTGGGCAGAAGCATGCATGACAACAATATATGTTTAGAACAAGAGTCCTCACCAGATATTGAAGAACATAACTCTTGAATAATCCTTCACTAGAGTGAAGCCTGAGATTGGACACTTCAGGATATTTGAGTGTCCAGTATACTTTTATGTACCCAAAGAGAAGAGTTCCAAGCTAGACCCTTCAGGCATAAAAGGTACATTTGTGGGATACAACGAATCTTCAAAATCATATCGAATCTACATCCCTGGTTAGAGACAGATTGAGGTGAGCAGAGATGTTATATTTGAAGAAGAGATATCCTTCCAAAGATCCATAGAATCTCAGATGGATATTGAAAGTGATACAATACCTTCTCCCCCTTTAGCAGTTCAAAGGGAGAAAACCATTTCCAGTTGATCCAGTTGTTCCAGTTGATCTAGTTTCTCGAGTTGATATCCCCAGAGATATTGAAGTAAGCCATAAAAGGCTTGTCTGGGCTTGACAAACTCTGCAAGAGGCAGAGGGACATGCATCTCCTCAAGGCACATATTGAGAGATCAAGAGACCAAAGAGATTTTCGAACTATTGTTCAACCATGATCCACATCATTGATTCTGAGCATTCTTGTCATGGAGAAGCGACAGGTGAGAAGGTATGGCAATATGCCATGATAGAAGAATACTAGTCTATCTTGAAGAATGATGTATGAGATATTGTTCTAAGACCAGAAGGGAAGTCTATGGTGACTTCCAAGTGGATCTATAAGATAAAGCATGCAACTAATGGAAGTGTCAAGAAATACAAAGTGAGATTTGTAGCCATAGGACTCTCACAAGTAGAGGGAGTTGACTATGATGAGACATTTTTTCTAGTAGCCCGATACACTTCCATCCATACTATCATCGCAATAGCTACATCCATGAGTTGGAAATTACATCAGATGGATGTAAAGACAACCTTTCTCAATAGTAAGATTGAAGAAGAAGTTTATATCGTGAAGCTAGAAGGATTCGTGATACACAATGAGAAATCTCATGTGTGTAGGTTGAAGAAATCCCTATATGGACTAAATAAAGCACCTCATGCTTGGTATGAGAAAATGGATGTATTCTTGATGAGTTTTGGCTTAAGCAAGAGTGTTGTTGATCCAAATCTATATTATTATATTGATGGTAACAAGTGCCTAATATTGGTCTTGTATGTGGATTCCTTATTCCTCACCGAGACTTATTGTTGAATGCAAGCAAGCATTGAATTCTGAATTCGAGATGAAGGATCTGGGTATGATGCACTAATTCTTGGGATTAGAAGTATGGTAGAGGACTGGTCATATTTTCCCGAGTCAAGGAAAATATACAGTTGAGATATTGAAGAAGTTCGATATGACAGAGTGCAAATCCATGCCTACACCAATGGTGATGGATTTGAAGAAAATGAATTATGTTGATTCAGATGAGATTGATCCACATTTGTATCGACAATTGGTTGGATCATTGATGTATCTGGTTATCACCTGACTTGATATATGTTATGCAGTGAATGTACTTAGTCAATTAATGAGTCATTCGAGATGAACTCACTGAATAACAATGAAGCATGTATTGAGATATCTACAAGGCATAGTTGGATATGGCCTCAGATATACCTCTAGTGATGACTAGAGTTTGTAGGGATATGCCGATGCATATTGGGCAGGGAGTGCAGTGGACTGGAAGAGCACATTTGGCTGTTGTTTTACCTTAGGTTATGTCATGGTTTCCCGGTGCAACAGGAAACAGAGCTATGTGGCCTTGAGTACCGCAGAAGCAAAGTTATAGCATTGAGTGTGGAAGTCTATGAAGAAGTGTGGCTTTGCTAGCTTCTGATAGATTTATTTGATCATAAGATGGATCCTACCATTATTCATTGTGATAAACAAAGCTCTGTGAACCTCTCTAAGAACCATTTGTTTCACGATAGATCAAAACACATTGAGATAAAATATCATTATATCAGATACATGGTGAAGAGGAAAGCAGTAAACGTGCAGTACCTTCCTACACATGAGAAAATTATAGATATCTTCACCAAAATTCTTTCCAAGACGAAGTTCGAGTACTTCCATGAGAGACTTGGCCTGGTGGAGAATACCTCCCTAGCTGAGAGGGAGTGTTGATGATTATAGCCAAGACGAATTTTGAGTACTTCCGTGAGAGACTTGGTGGAGAATGCCTCCCTAAATGAGAGGGAGTGTTGATGATTACATATTCGTGAGACATCCTCTAGAATACAGACTGAGTGAGTCAGCTTATGAGAGATCCCATGAGTTGGGTGTGCCCATGAGATGGGTATGTTGTTCCTCTCTGAGACAGAGATGGAACGTTGTGTGCCCCTGTGTAGGGAAGATGCCCATGACATGGGTATGTCGTTCTCTCTGAGATGGAGATGGAATGTTGTGTGCCCATGACTAGGGAAGATTCCCATGAGATGGGTGTGTCGTTTGAGATGAAACGATGTGTACCCCTATGAGGGGTGAAGGATCCCATATGATGGGTTTACTGTTCTCCTCTGTGTAGAGATTTGAGATGATGTGGTAATCCAGATGATTCTCCTGTGAGACTCAGTGAGATAGAGATCCGATGAGTAGGATGTCCCTGTGGCTGAGTAGAGGTGGACATGATCCTAGTGTCTAAACACTAGTGAGTGTGTGTCTAGATCATTCTCCTGTGAGACTAAGTGAGATAGAGATATTTTGATTTGGACGTCCCTGTGGCTGAGCATAGGTGGGCATGCCCTTAGTGGTTGAGTACTAGTGGGTGTGTGAGATACTTTTCTATATTGTATAAGAGTTAGATTTACCTACAACCCTAATTGTGATGTAAAGGGTACAGTTCGGCCCCAACATAAAGTGAAATATAATTAATGTAAAATATAATTAATATGGTAATTATTAATTATATTCGTAGTTATTGAGGTCGGCCTTGTTGTTCCAATAGACACCACTTTTGATGTGTCTAGTCTAATATAAATAAAGGTGATTTCCCCATTGAGGAAACACAACACACATGTGATTTTGGAAATTTCAGCAAGTAAAAGTTCTAGGGATGAAGTGTGCACCTATCTTGGGTGCTAGCCTTATTGGTTTTTGAGAGAACCCTTTTGTGTTCTTGGTCTATGGTGTGGGAGGTCTTTCTCTTGAGAATATATCAAAGGATTGGATGGGTTTTCTTCCCTTGTTGAGAAGGATATCCCATGATAGTTCTTGTGTTCTTGTGCATGGTATTTATTCTTGTGATCTAGGTTATTGCAACAAATTTTTAATGGTGTAGCTGCATTTTTCTATGGTTCAAGTAAATGCTAAAATTGAAATAAACCTTGTGATTGAGCCTAACATAGTGAAAATTCAACAACTTCCACTGTCTTTTCCATGTTGAAGTGTCCTGCCACCCGACTGTAGTGGGCTTTTGAAATCATCTTTTCTCACTCGCTTTGTGGTACGTAAAGATGGCCTAGATGGAACAACAAGTCTTGAAGATGGAAATTAGTGACAATTTTGTTTGCGCTCAACATCTGGTAGCTGTATGCGAAGTCAGGATCTATCTCATAGAGGTGGGATCATCCGGAGGTCTCATGGCCACAAGAGTCTAGCACTATGGTGAGTGTCGCGATTGGAGGTCAGTTGATGAAATCATCGACTCGATTGGTACTTGATGTTTTATACTTGATATTGAGGTGAAATTGTTGCAAACATGTTTTTGAAGAGAGTTCGCAGGTTTCATATGGTCTAGGGTGTGAGAATGACCCATTCTCACAGGCTACCTTCATCTAGGGTGCGAACCTCTCGCACTGTGCTCTATACCTAGGGTGCGAAGTTGATGTCAAGCTTGGAAAAAGATGAAATCTCGATGGTTCTAGAAGGGGATATTCTAGATAATGGATTGTCATTTGAATGGTTATTATCCTACTGGTTTCCCTGATTTGGTGGGATCATTCTCATTCATGTAACCATCTCATCCTCTCTTATATATTGATGGGATTCTCATGGAAAAGGTTAAGCAAGATTATTTGGAGAATTGGTGAAGGAATTGTGTGAAGAACCCAGCTTGAACAAGAGCTTGGAGACTCTAGCAAGTCTATCAAGAGGAACTGGATCTTCTTCATGCAAGAATTGAGAAAGTGTGTGTGTTGGAGCCAAGAGTCACCGAAAGGAAGCTTGTGACATCAAGGCGATCAGGTTGTATCTTCTACTTTTGATTAATATGATACGACAACATGTCATTTTCCCATAAAGTCATTCTTACTTTATTGTGTAATTCCTTGATCATACACATAAGTTGACAATTGAATACGTTTAGCTATCTTCACTTTGGTTGGTTTGTGTTGTCTTGGTCTTGACCTCACGAGAGCACCAAAGCGAAGCAGGAGCAGCAAAGACCCAAGGAAGCGATTCAAAGGT
Organism: Picea glauca; assembly: GCA_000966675.3. NCBI lineage: Eukaryota > Viridiplantae > Streptophyta > Pinopsida > Pinales > Pinaceae > Picea > Picea glauca. The sequence continues at coordinate 42,970 of JZKD02S2226651.1, forward strand.
ATGTCACTTGTTCCTCCTTATTAGCTATTTCAATAGTCATAACTTAGGGAAAGAGTCATGTCCTGTCCTGTTTTTTTCTAGATCTAGGTGGATCTAGGGAGATCTGTTAGTGTATGCACCTACTGATTAGTCTGATAACAAAATTGGCGACTCCACTGGGGATACAACCCTTTTCTTTGTGGTTTTTGATGTTTTTCCTTGGCCATTTTCTCTTGCCTTACCTTTATTCATCTCTGTCAATTTCTGAGTCTTCAGGACATCCCAATAGACTCTCTGGGTTCAGAAGTCCCTTCAAATTTTTTGTCTTTTTCCAAAATTTTGCCTAGTTTCAGGCCTTCTCGCACTGAACCCCACAGTGGCCTGCGAGAATCACTTTAGTTCACAGTCTGCCTTTTAATCCAGTGCGAGGTTCTCATACCCTGCTTAAAGGTCACCTGCGAGAATGCTCCATTCTCGCACTGTGTAGTACTGCTAGCCTACGAACCCTCTTTAAAAAATTTTGAATTTAAGATTTTTGCATGTTTAGATGCCCAGATCAGTATAAGTGTCTGAAAAGAACTTCTTGGACCATTGGTTGATGTTTTCTTGACTTCAGATTCTGTGCATGATCGGTCTTGGGAAATCTAAGGCTATTCCTGTCCATCTTTTTCTCAACTCTCATCTCTTGACTTTTCTTAGAAAAGATATACTCTATGATCCCAGATCTGGGTACTTGTTAGGTTAAGAGCTGGTGATCGGTTTGAAAGTTGAGATTATTTGTCTTTTTCATTTGCTCATTATTTAGAAGATCAGTATTCTTATGCAATTGAAAATACTAGTTTTGTCTGCTTGTTGTTTTTGTTTCCATTGAAAGATTGGTTTGGGTTTTGTTGATTGCTTTTTCATTAGTTATTGGTTTTCCTTACCTTCACCACCATGGTGTAGATCCTTTTTGAAAAGTAAAAAAACAATTTTCTTTCAAAAGCTTTTTTCATTTTGAAAATATTGAAAATCAATTGTTGAAATTGTTGAAAAAGAACAAATAGAGAATTGTCATTATTGCGTGATTCATTGAGATTGCATTTTAAAGAAAATTGTGTATCGTAGTACAAGGTTGTTCTAGAACATTTCTCTTTCCCTCCCATACATAGGATTCATTGAACGAAATTGATATATTTCATTCCTATCTATGCATTGTTGGGTCAAAGTCTCACACAACATCAGTTTCACCTCCGTTCCCTTGAGTAACAACAGCTCTTAAAAAACATTGCACAATTTTAAAACTTAACTAGTAACTCTTTTCTAGGACTCTATTACGCCAACAATTAGCTAGGCTAGTGCTTTGGAATAGGTAGAGAGATACACTCTCCAAAGCACAAAACACACAATAACATCTTGTGTTAAGGAGTGTCAAAATTCCATTTACAACATTTTGTCCTGGGAAGCCCTTCTCACACAAGGGTCAAACACGAGGTCACATTGATATTGACGAAGTTACTCACCCTACTTTGTTGACATCGGTGTAAAGATTGAATATATTGTGGGGATCACTTAGAGGTATACCCACAATGATGAGTGGAAGCCTCTTGAGTTGATTTTGGGCTAGATACCCTTCCCTTGCGTGTGGATCGGACTGTCGACTGTCCCCCCAGGATTTATTGTTGTCGGTGGTGACCTTAGTGGCCTATCTTCTTAGGATCTTACACAAGGTGACTGTGAAGGGGCAAGTCTTCATGGTACCTGGAATCGACGTTGGCCAAACTCACTCAGGCTCCTTGGAGGGTATACCCACGATTATGTGTGAGAAATTGCACCAGGGTGTAAGTCCATTAAGCAGGTCGTCAATGTAACTTTTCCACCCTAGCCCAGCCCCTTCTCGTCTCATTGTTGCGACGTTGGATTTCATCACCAACTAGTAACTTCAGAATTAGAAGGTCTTGTTTGCTTGGTATTGTTTCCTAGATTTTGTTTACTAGCACGTGATGTTTGTTTACCCAAGTTGACCATAAGACTATCTCCGTAAGTTTGTAACTCTTTCACAATTGAGCCCCAACATCGTTCCCGTAGAATGCAGGGTTTGTCTCTAGAGCATATGGAAGGTTCTTAACCCCTGTCTACAAGCTCACCTGATGGCTCTCCTCAACAGAGTGAAGTCCAGGATGTCTCCACCCCACAAGTGGAACGCACTGACTCTCTAGAATGTTTCTGAATCACCAATTCTCGAGAGGATTTTCAGTTTCACCCCGATTCTAAGAGACGTTTTATGCGAACGAATTCTTCTGGAGACTTAATTGTTGTGCATTCTAGATATCCAACTGGACCAGAAGGCCACGATCATTTTTGGTCTACTGGCGTTTTTAGACGGGACCTTTTTGGTATAGAATCAAGTGTTGAAGTCTCTTCCTCACCTATGTTCCCTAAAACCTCTTCCCCAGACACGGTACCTTTTACTGCTACTTATTTTCCTTGGACAGAAGCTCTGCGAGCTGACCACACCTTGATTCTCTCTTCAGAAATGGCTCATTCCACAGACACTACGAGTATTCACACTAGGATTACAGTGGTTAGTCAAGCCCCCATCGACACATCGCTCTCGACCAATACCATCGGCTCGACCAATGTCATCCCGACGCTTCCACCCGGGTACCGTGTGTTGAATGCCTCTATTCCCATTTCTACGCAAATCCCATCTGGAACCACTGGTGGTCCCTCTTCATCTGGGCAGTCTCCTCTCGTCTTCATTCCGAAACTTCCTCACTTCCCTTTTGGAGGACCTTTCTTGTCCTCTACCAGTAGCACTAATCCTAGTAGCACTATTTCGTCGTTCACACCAAATTACCAGATTCCGGTTGGTGGACATTTCCACCAAGGAAGCTTGACCCAAACCCCCTTTGTAGGGAAAATTCCTATTGGAACACAACCCCCAATTGGAACACAACCCCCCATTAGAGGACAACCCCCACCCTACAGACAAAACATACCTCTATCCTTGGCCCAGTATTGGAACCATCTGATACAACAAAACCCTCAATCGACTGGGGGGCAATAGGTTCCAATTACATCCATTACACTCCCTAGTATAGGCCAACCATATCCAAGTACGTCCAATCCTATTTGGAGCTCAAATGCTCAAAATCACATCCCTGTTCAAGGATACAATCCTATGAGCTACTTTCCTCTACAACAACCACTGAATTTGCCTGGGTATTCACATTATATGCAGACTTCTTATGGCCCAGCTGGTTTGCCGATGGGACTCCCTCCCCAAAGCCACCAGTACCCACATGTGAATCGACAATTACCCTTCCTGGCTACTTTGGATCTCCCGGATCTCTTGAGGATTTTAAATGATCCCATCCGTCACTCTCCCCAATGGCCCGCTATACCATCTAAGCTACCATCTGACATCCCTAAATTCGATGGAAAAGAGGGAGAGCACCCGAACAATAACGTCTTGAATTTTCACCTCTGGTGCTCATCCAACTCCTTGATGGATGACTCTATCCGATTACGTCTTTTTCAAAGAACTCTCACAGGTTCTACTGCGAAGTGGTACATAGAATTACCACGAGGTTTCTTCGCCGAATTCAACACCCTAGCTATGGATTTCCTCACCCACTACCAGTTACCGATCCGTTATGAAATGGGGACCAAGATTTTGAGCTCCTTCAAACAAATCAAATCCACTCACATATCCGATCACATTCATGAGTAGCGACGAAGACGACGTCTCATCAAACTCAAACTTCCCGATCAGTTGTTGGCTGAGTGGTTCAAAAAATCATTTGTGAACGACATCGCTCGTGACATCGCCATGGGTGGAGTTGTCATGGAAGAACATGCCATAAGTTGTGCTCAATACCTTGACCTCGTCTACTCACAAAAGGGTACTCTTTACGACTTACTCTCTGATGCACCTTGTCCTTCCACTTCCGCCACTTCAACTACTCCCGCTGCTTCTCATGCAGTCGACAGTGTGATTGGCACTTTCAATTCTCAACCACATTCTGCCTCAAGAACTCACCCCAAACCTTCTTCTAATGTTCAAAATGCTCCATCTCCTACCCCTCCCACTGGCAAGACTTCTGAGGTAAATGTTGTCCAATCTACCCCAGCCGGTAAAAACAAATCTCGAAAGGGAAAGGGTAAGAATAAGAAGGACAAAAATACTTCTCCAGCAGAGAAAACCAAAATCCTACCTATTGATGATAGGGATAAGCGCAAGCCCCGATACCCTTTCCTTATATATGGTGATGATCATTACACAAAGGATTGTCCACGACACGCCGAGGTCACCAAGTTCCTTCAAGGAGCTCTGAAACCACCCAATCCGGCCGTTTTGTCCCAACCCTTCCCCTCTCAACAATAGGCCCAATTGGTCATTCACAACCAACCCTCCCCTTCTACTACATTCTATGTATTGATGTGTACTGGCGATTCAAAAAAGAATGACATCGCAGTCACCACTCAAGCCAAAGATTATTCTCCCTCTAAGGAACGGTTGATGATCTACCTCCTTCATTGGTACAACTCTCTTCTATGACTCCACCTACCAACGATCCTCTTCATCTCGAACGACCGAGCCTTGACACAGTTCTTCGACCCCCTCCAAAGGGTGTCGTTCGAAAATCAGCTTTCAATCCTCATGCTCGTGCTGCCCAGAACTACAACATTGTTGAAGATCTGGCACAAGCACCTTCTGCGATGTCAGCCCTCGAAGTCCTCCAAAGTTGTCCCACACAACGAAAGGCACTGTTAAAATATATCGGTGGAATCGACCTGACGGACACAAATTTAATAATTTTTGACTTGGAAGATCACATTCCAAGGTTACCCCCTCAACTCGCGTTCCAAATCCAAGTGATTGTCTCTGACAAAAGCATTTGTCAAACCGCTATTGACGAGGGTGACTCAACGTGTGTCATGTTTGTTACTTGCTGGAAAGCCATCGGCTCTCCCTCTTTGACTGAATCCCATAACACTCTTAAAGCCTTCAATGGCTCCATTTTTAAGCCCTACAGTGTTCTTCCTTCATTTCCAATCACACTAGAAGGCAAAACGGTCCAAGTTGAAGTGGAGGTCTTCGACGCTCCTCTCGATTACAATCTTCTACTTGGCCGTAGCTGGATCAATTCCATGTGCGCAGTTGTGTCAACTCTCTTTTGTGTCGTACGTTTCCCCCATCAAGGAAATATCATCACCGTCGACCAATTAGCCTTCTTTAACTCAGATACACGTACTGGAAACATACCGTTCATTGCTAAAACCCCACCGGGTTACAAGAACGTCGGTGTAGGCCTTATTAAAGACTCTTCGTTAATGGGTACTTTCCCCATTCCACCGCCCGATGTTCCACGCTCATCCATTGCTTCAATCAATATGATCTCCACCTCGATTCATGGAACCCCTGCATCTCACGACCCATGGATGGTACCTGACCATGGTGATCATTTTCATTACGACGACGAAATGTCGTTAAGTCTAGTCGAATCTGCCTACTAGACCATTCAATCAGCAACCCATTCTATCCCCTCTCTTGATGAGTTATCTCAAGATCCTTTCCATGTCATTTTTCCCATAGACGAGATGATCATGTCTGTCTTGGAAGACACCCCTTGGGATGATGGTCATCATCGTTCCATCCTCTTTCTGGAGCAACATACCATCGAGAACTACCAACGGATATCGACCCCGTCGACTATTGTTGTCATTTCAACCTTTCCCGAGTCCGCACACGATGTGTTTTCTGAAGGGAACCTAAGAAACATCTCACCCACTATTCCCCTCGACATATCTAGCAAACCTGGAATTGTCGAAAATGTGCATATCGGAGCTTCGTGTTCCCCTGATGAAATCGTCACCTACACGTCACTTTTCAAAGAGTTTCGTGACGTCTTCGCCTGGAGATACGAAGAAATGCCGAGCATCGACCCCGACATAGTGATACATGAGATCAAGACATACCCAGACGCCAAACCCATCCGACAACGCCTTCATCCGTTTCACCCCCGTAAAGAGGCTACCATCAAACTAGAAGTCGAGAAACTTCTAAAAGACGGCTTTATTTACCCAGTGGCGCTCACTGACTGGGTTTCCAATATTGTCCCAATTGACAAAAAACAAGGCACGATTCATGTATGCGTTGATTATAGGGATATTAACAAAGCTTGTCCTAAAGACAACTTTTCTACCCCCTTCGTTGATCAGATTGTCGACGATTGTGCCGGAAGAGAAATCTTCTCTTTATTGGATGGTTTCTCCAGCTATAATCAAATCAATATTGTTCCCGAGGATCAACACAAAACTGCTTTTATTTGTCCTTGGGGCACTTTTTCCTATCGAAAAATCCCTTTCGGTCTCAAGAACGCAGGCACAACTTTTCAACGTGCTATGTCTTATTCCTTCCATGATATAAAGCACATCTTGCAACCATATCTTGATGACTTACCCGCTCATTCCATGCGCTGAGTCGATCATCCAATCCACCTCCAAGCCATTTTCTTCCGCTGTCGGTTTTACCACATACGCTTGAACCCTCACAAGTGCGTTTTCTGCGTGGAATCCAGCCGACTTCTAGTATTTATTGTTTCGCGTCAAGCGATTCGGGTAGATCCTTTAAAGGTCGAGGCGATCCTCAATCTCCCTCCTCCTTCTACACTCCACCAGTTACAAAGTTTGCAAGGGAAAACAAACTTTTTTCATCGTTTCATCTCGAGCTACGCCGAGATAACTCATGGATTCACGCGACTCCTCAAAAAGGGGTTTGAGTTCGTATGGGATACCGTCACAAACAAATCCTTCGAAGCTTTGAAACTATCCCTGACATGTGCTCCGCTTCTCTTTCCCACCGATTACAATCATGATTATTTCCTCTACCTCGCCGCCTCAGATTACACTATTAGTATGGTTCTCATCCAAGAGGATGATTCTCACGACGAACATGTTATCTATTACTTGATTCGAAGTCTAACGCCTACCAAAACCAAGTATTTACATGTCGAAAAACTGGCCTTAGCATCCGTCCAAGCAGTTCAACGCTTCTGGCACTATATCCTCTCTCGCAAGACTACAGTGATTTCTAACTGCAACCCTATGAAACACATTCTCACACGTCAATTGCTAGGGGGAAAATACTCCAAATGGATTGTGATACTCAAGGAGTTTGACTTGGAATTCGAATGAGCCAAGTCCAAGAGGTCCTTAGTGTTTTCCGAGTTGATATGCGACTTTCCCTACTCTGAAACAAAAAATGTAGTAGCTGATTCATTACCTGATGAATCTCTTTTCCTTATTAGTTCTGATGATCTTTGGTATGGTGATATCATCATATATCTCCAAACCCATACTTTCTGGCCCAATTTGTCTAGTACTGACCGGCGTCGAATACGCTACCAAGCCCGTCAATATATTATCCTAGGGGACACTCTTTATCGTCAAGGGATTGACTCAGTTTTTCGACGCTGCCTCACGTTTGATGAAGCCGAGAAAGCCTTAAATGACTGCCACTATGGAGCCTGTGGTGGTCATATGTCCGAGTATTCTACTGCCCAAAAGATTTTACGTGCAGGATATTTTTGGCCTTCATTATTTAACGATTGCATAATCGTCATCCAAAAATGCCACGCTTGCCAGACCTATAATCATAAAATACAGTCACACCCCGCTCCTCTTCATCCTATGGTCTTCGTTGGTCCCTTTGTGAAATGGGGCATCGATTTCATGACATGTCACCCTCACTCGGTCGGGGGGCATGGATACATTATTGTAGCCGTAGATTATTTTACGAAATGGGCCGAGGCGATGCCGACATTTGACAATACTGGAAAGACCGCATCATTATTCATTTTCAATCACATCATAGCTCATTTTGGTGTTCCTCAGGCTATCGTCACCGATCACGGTAGTCACTTTAGAAACTTCATGATGTCCTAATTCGCTGAAAATTTGGGTCTTCGCCATGAAAACTCAACGCTCTATTACCCACAAGCCAACAACCAAGTCGAAGAGATTAACAAAGTTCTCATAACCATGCTTCGATGAATGATATGGATTCACAAAAAAAGTTGGCATACAATGTTCTTTTCAGCATTGTGGGCTTACAGGACATCCGTCAAGTCCGCTACTGGGTTTACACCTTTTCAGTTAGTCTATGGTTTGGAAGCCATTCTCCCGATCGAATCCGAGATACCCTCTTTAAAACTAGCCGTCGAACTCCTACCCAACACTTTCGTTGAAGAAAAACGTTTGTTGTACCTTATGCGATTAGACGAAAGTCGACGCGATGCTACCCTAGTCATAGAAACCTAGAAGAAACATGTCAAGGCCCAATACGACAAACATGTCAAGCCTCACATTTTCTCCGAAGGGGATCTAGTTCTCCTCTACGAACAAGATCGAGATCTACTAGGAGTAGGAAAATTCGAAGCCATGTGGCGAGGTCCTTATATCGTTAAATGAGTTTTGTAAAAATGAGCTTACGAGCTAGTAGATTATGATGGTATCCCTTTAAGTGAACCCAGAAATGGGTTTTACTTGAAGAAGTACTATGCATAAGATTACCTGTGCACGAGTACCTATATTTTTATTGTATCATACTTCTTGTGTGTTACTGTAATTTGCTTTTGTCGTTATTTGGTCTCCACCCTTATGTGACATTGTGTTTGATTTCCAGATGTCAGATTCTTCTCTACCCTACTTTGGCTTCGCTGATGGTGCTAGCCATAGCACTCAGAACCTTGCTTTCGCTGCATGGACAATTTACGCCCCTACAAACGAACTTGTCTCTTTACGAGGTGTATGCCTCGGCCGTGCGACTAACAATATTTCAGAGTATAGCGCCGTTATCAAATTATTGATTGATGCTATATCACTCGATATCCGTCACTTGGTTGTGCGACTCGATTCAAAGCTCGTAGTACTACAGTTAAGTAATGTCTATACTATTCGAAGTCCTACTTTGTTACGGGTGTATTTTCGAATTCGCCTCTTGGAATGTTATTTTTATTATATTGAATATCAACATATTCCTAGAAGTCTAAATACATTAACTGATGCATTAGCTAATTATGTATTAGACATACATTTGGGCCATTTATAAATCAATCACATCACAAACATCACACAACACAAGATAAGCCGGTAGACGCCATGTATATATATGTCGATCAAAAAGTTTTTTACAAAAAAATTATGTCCGAGGACCAAAATTTCAAAATCTGAAGCTCATAGCTTCTACAAAGTGACATCATGGATGACGTTCACGGCAACACACGATTTCCCGGGAAACCCTACGAAGCAGTCAGCCAACAGACTCTGACACTCCCATTGTATGACGCTGATAACGTCACGGAACCTCTCCAAGAGGCATGTCTGGAATGTCTGCTGTCAAACCCTCCAGGTTTTGTTCCACCGCTTCATAATCTTCAGCGTCCCATCATGGCACTGGAGCTACCTCTCCTCGCCGCTGAATAGGAGAAGTACCCGGAGGTCGATAAGGCCCCACGTCTTTGTCATCAAAAATAATTTTGTAATTAGACCTTGGACAAACATAAAAACATTTGCATATGATAAAATTCACAAAAAACATTTAAAAAGTGAAAAATGTGTATACCTCTTACCAAGATCTCCCCACTGGGCACCCTCAGGCAGGACCAAGTCAGGGTCTCCTCGGAAATCCAACCTGGCATAGGCATAATCATTGACCATCAACATCTGTGGTCGCAACCAGTCAAAGAAGTGATCATTGTATTTGATTATTGGTCCAGCTACGTGCCTAGACATGAGGTTACACCACCTCAACATTCTTGGATCCTATGGAGCCCGTAGACTCCACTCAACCTGCAATCTCAACAAAGGAACCCTCTCAAGAAAGAAGGATACCAACAATGAATCGTATCCAAATTACTTCAAGTCACCTCTTCTACTCTTAGTCAGTTGCCTCTTCATGCTACAAAGGACTGCATCTGCCCAATTGAAAATCCGAGGATCAGTACACTCTATGGCATACTGAAAGTAGATCTAGAGAGCCATGTGAGGAGCAACACTCCCAGCCATAAGAGAAATGGTGAACAAAATAGTGCAAAGGGTCAAATCCCGCACTCCCCAAATGGATACCTTTCCTTTGCTCCTTTCCACCTATGGAACACAGTGCAAACGACAGTATTCACTCATAGGTAGCCCACCACCTCTGCTACCAGTCAGGCTCACGTGGTACCCACGCCGTGACAACCCTATCAAGAAGTAAATGTCCTCGATGTCCAAGGACAAGGTGTGGACCCCGACATGGAATACTTGTTGGTCTGGGTCCCACATATGCACAAGGTACTCCAATAGTCTGACTTGGGCCCTCATGCCTGGGATACGAAAGAATTTTAGAAGTCCACAGTTTCGCAAAGTGGCAACGGTGCCCAGATCATTTTTGGCAATAATATCATCTTCTTCGTGTTCTCTTTCACGCCATTCTAGAACCATGGTGATAGTCAAATACCTACACAAGGAACACACGAAGGAGATCAACAACTCTATTCAACTTTTGGTATCTTTTTCTTTGAGTAAATTGCAAAAAATTTTGTGCTTGGCGACTCTCGTAGGTGCCCTATAGGCACAGTGCGAGGTTCTCGCAGGCATCTTTGGGGTCACCTGCGAGAATGATACATTCTCACAGGTCCTGTGTGGCTGGCCTACGAGAATGGATGAGCGCATTTTTAACCTTTAAAAACAAGTTCAAAACTATGATTTTTACCAATGAAAATGAAAAGCTAAACCATGAAAAGATAGAGGATGAGGAGCCTACCTCACTGTCGGAGACGGTTCGTCAAATGGATGCTCGTACCTCCCACAATTGAGCACCGAAATTCAAGGGTAAAAGAGGGTTTTGGACTAAATATTGGCAAAGTTACAATGACAATGGTAAAAAAACACTTTTTACTCATTTATATTTACTTTTACCATTTGTTAATTGGTTTTTTATAATTATTTCATTTATTAAACCTAGTGCCTAATACCCTTTTGAGTGCAAATTTTGCAGATGTAACGACCTCCATGCTCATACACAAGGATACAGATATTTTTCTCTTCTTTATCGTATGTTTTGATTGTTTTTCATGGTTTTTGTACAAAACCTCGAGCATGGTCTTTGTTTGTTCTTGCGCTCGAAAATACATGAGAACACGATCGAGCATACTTTTATCACTTTTTTGGGCTCAACAAGGTTATACGAAAAATGAACCCCCTTGGAGTCCTCTTTAAGCTCTTTTCAGACTCTCTAAACATGAAAAGATTGTCGAGCGACCTTGCTCTTTTCACGCTTGTTAAAGTATTTGAAGAAAGCGTTTGTTGGGCGATAATTTATCTCTTTTTCGGTCTCATCAGACTATTTTACGAAAAAGGAACTGAGAGAGTTCTCTTTTAAGTGTTTTTCCAAACTCTATAATCATGAAAAACTTTTGAGTTTTCTTTCTTTGGACTCATAAAACAAACATCGAAAGATCCATATGGGACCGAACCACTCCTTCCTAGGGTTCGTTAAACATACTCCGAGGGACTCTTTCGAAGGATGAGCTTACATCAACAAGCATATGTTATCCTCCTCAAGCTTGTGTAAAAATAAAGAGGTACTTGCCAGAAATGGTGGGGGAAAATTTGGGAAAGGGATGTGTTTTCGTATTCATATTATTGGCAGTAAGTGTCACTCTTGAACATGACACCCCCCTATTCAGTATTTGAAGTTGGTTTGGGAAATCCATTTGTCTCTCATTCGATTTGCTACAAGGTCATATCCTGATTCGTCGTTGAGTCAATGCTGCCAAATCATTGGTCGTTTCATTCATATGTTCAAGAGAAGCTCATCTGAAACCTTTATTGAGTTGGCCATATGCAGTTGTCCATTCTCTCCATGCCGACCTTCCCTGTGTCCGGTTCAATTTACATCATACTCTGTTCCACCTTCAAAATATATTACTCATTTCGTGTCATTGATGGGGGATACATCAAGGCCCTCCTGTGACGAGTTTTTTTTCCGTCGACTCCAACTCATTATCCGGAAACAAGACTTAGAAATTCTTTGGTACCTTGGGACTTGCATGCCTCAATGGCAGGTTTCCTTTCTTTCGACAATGGGTTTTCTTCATTGATGTTCGACTTCAACTCATTTATTCACATTTGGTGGATTGTACTAGTGTACCTTGGGAGTCATTGACATTAATAGTGATTTCCCTCGCACTTGTTAACGATTTCATCATTGACCGGTAATCAAGTGGTTTCTAACATGTTCGACTTCAACACCTATAATCACATGGTTAGACTCGTACTTTTGGGTGACCGGAGTGAATACCCTGGATCTTATCTCTTTGGTCTAGGTTGCGATGGAATATGTATAATTTGCTGACACATAGATCCACTTTGTATGTCTCGTGGCTATGTCGTCTCAATTTGAATTTTCTTGCATAGATCCACAATGTATTCTTGGTGGCTATGCAATATTTTGACGGAATGGATCCATAGTGTATGATTGGTGGCCATGACCTATGCTTACAGTGTCATTCGTCCACAATCTGAGTATGGGAATGCCTACCTTAGAACTAGTATGATATTCTGCAGATGCTTGGTTGTTGCAGGTTTCCAATTAGGTGCACTCCTGGTTTCCGACACACACACTCATTTTACAAAGTATTTCGGCTGTCACTGATTCTGGCCTCATACTTTGGGGGGAATTCTGTTACCCATGATTTTGGTCATCTAGATGGTGTATTAACAATGGTGTACTCAGGCTCTCAACAATAACTTTCTCTTGAGAAAAAGTGGAATTCATCTCCTTCCATAAAACATGTTTTTGAAGAGAGTTCGCAGGTTTCATATGGTCTAGGGTGCGAGAATGACCCGTTCTCACAGGATACCTTCATCTAGGGTGCGAACCTCTCACATTGTGCTCTATACCTAGGGTGCAAACTTGATGTCAAGGTTGGAAAAAGATGAAATTTTGATGGTTCTAGAAGGGAATCTTCTAGATAATGGATTGTCATTCGAATGGTTATTATCCTACTGGTTTCCCTGATTTGGTGGGATCATTCTCATCCATGTAACCATCTCATCCTCTCTTATATATTGATGGGATTCTCATGGAAAAGGTTAAGCAAGATTATTTGGAGAATTGGTGAAGGAATTGTGTGAAGAACCTAGCTTGAACAAGAGCTTGGAGACTCTAGCAAGTCTATCAAGAGGAACTGGATCTTCTTCATGCAAGAATTGTGAAAGTGTGTGTATTGGAGCCAAGATTCACCGAAAGGAAGCTTGCGACATCAAGGTGATCAGGTTGTATCTTCTACTTTCGATTAATATGATATAGCGGCATGTCCTTTTCCCATAAAGTCATTCTTACTTTATCGTGTAATTCCTTGATCATACACATAAGTTGACAATTGAATACGTTTAGCTATCTTCACTTTGGTTGGTTTGTGTTGTCTTGGTCTTGACCTCATGAGAGCACCAGAGAGAAGTGGGAGAAACAAAGACCCAAGGAAGCGATTCAAAGGTATGTCACTTGTTCCTCCTTATTAGCTATTTCAATAGTCATAACTTAGGGAAAGAGTCATGTCTTGTCCTGTTTTGTTCTAGATCCAGGTGGATCTAGGGAGATCTGTTAGTGTCTGCACCTACCGATTAGTCCGATAACAATCATCCTCATGAAATTTATAGGGGAATTTTTCAAATCAAAGGGAATGATGAGCCATTCAAAAAGATCTTCTTTTCCATACATCTTTCTTTTATATTGGGACCTGATGGTATACATACTTCAAATCAATATTACTGAAGTATTTTCCCCCCTTGAGTTGATCAAGGAGATCATCGATTCATGGAATCGGGTACTGGTTTCTGACTGTGATGTTATTTAGGGCCTGGTAATGAATGCAGAGTTTCCAGGTTCCATCCTTTTTCTGCACCAACATGATTGGGCTTCCACAAGGTGATGAGTTGGGTCGGATGTTCCCCTTATCAAGTAGTTATTGTATTTTACACCTAATCTCCTTATGACTGGCCCATTGGGTAGTGGTTCATCGGGGACCGGATTGATGGGATGCTTGACCTGACAGTGCAGAGGTACCCCAGTAGGTGATGCGGAGATTTCTTTGTATTATTCCATGACCTTATCCACGTGCTTCTTCTGCATGGAGAGGTCGTCCGCGGAGGCCAAATATGTGGTGGAAACCTTTCTCTCACTCTAAGATCAAATCATGAAGAAGAAAAACTTCTTGGTCTGAGAAATGACATTCCTTCATTGCCTAGCGTAGATCAAGGAAATAACACTAGGTGGGACTACCTCAGGTATCTTGTACAATTTCCCATTAAAAGTAATAATAAAACTGTGAGGCCTAGACTCATATAGAACATGACGTTTCCATAAATAAGGCTGGCCCAAAATAACATCACAAACTTCAAGGGGAGAAACATCACACAATACCTCATCTTTGAATGGCTTGATGCCATATGACATGTGACACTATTTGATGATGTGAAGATCACTTCCTTGACAGAGCCATCTGATGGCGTAGGGTTGCGGGTGCGACGTTGTCATCAAGGCTAGCCACTTGACGACCTTTGTTGTTGCTACCGCTATCAATGATGAAGTGTAGTAGAGTGAATTTTACCCACATATGTGAATGAAAGAGGTGCTCACCTTCCTCTAGCTCATAGGGTTCACAGGGATGGATCTTGGTGGTAGAAACAATGGCACTGGATTCTGCGTCAATTATCCATCTCCCTTTTTCTGGTTTTGACTCAGAGTCAGAACCCTCATCCCATTCAGAGGATTTTACCTCAGCCACCAATGACTGCTTTGAGTGATAATCAATAGTGTTATTCCAGGGGCTCTTATGGAAGTGGAAGTTGCACCACTTCCCAGTATATTTCTTCATCTTCCCATTGTCTTTATTTTCTTGTGGCTTGGACTGGTTGTCTTGAGGTTTCCCATCTTTTCTCTATCCTTAGTTTTATGGGTTGGGGATTCCCTTTCCCTTCTTATGCTGTGAGGGGTTCCCAGACCCAAACTACCATGTATTTTGTTTAATCTTTTTCTCAATTTTGACAACGTAACGATAGCTCATGTCCAAGGATGAGATGTCCAAAAAATCCATTTATTTCTAGATGTATCTATGTAGAGCACCGCGGTACTTGAGCTCCAAATTTCGCTCAGAATATTTGATACCTATCTTGGTGCACAAGGTATGGAAGACATTGGTGAACTCTGGAACAGTTTGGTCTCTTTCCTACTGCAATGTGGTGCATCTTGTATACAAGTCATCATAAATTCCAACAGGGTAGTATTGCTCCTTAATAGAATCCGTGAAGGAACCCAAAGTTGGTGAAAATGAAAATAATGTGGAACCCTCTATTCCTTTTTCTCACAGAAGGTATCCCATCAATATTTGACATGGGGGATGACCTTGAGGAGTGAAAATGTAATATTTTCTCTATCGGAAAATTTTTGGAAAGAAAAATACCCTTCCAGAAGGTTTAACCATTTATCTACGACATCCGCATCTATTTGACCTTCAAATATAAGAATATAAAAATTTATTTGTAACCTAAAGGGGGTGGCGCCTCCGCTTGAGGTGGATGTGTCATTTTTCCATAGTCGTCGAAGGATTTGTGCAAAGTTGTATATCATCTCGTTCTTATGTCGCTCAAGGGATTCCTCAAACAACATTTCGAAAGGATCTCCTATCCCATCATCTTTATTTTTTTCTTCCATGGATGGTTTCTTTGGTGAGTGAGACAAATTGTCCTCAAGAGAAACAAGATCGAGACCCACCTCTCTATACCCTGACCGCGTCAGGGACATGCATTAAAAAAACGACGGGGAGCAGGCCGCTCTGATACCGCTCATCCATATTTATGAGAGGAATGAAATGAAACCATAGATTTATGAAATTAACACAAAGACACAGTGAAAAATAATAGAGATACAGTAAAAATTGATTTCTATTAAATAAGAAATATCTTGAAAATTGTAAAATGCAGACTGAAAACAAGATTTCTAGAATGGTGGCAGCTTATCTCTGAGATGAGATGTGACAACTATGCTCATTCACAAGAAGATGAGTACAATGAGGCTCTTAAGGAATTTTTACAATAAATATGAATTCCAAAAATCTATACATCCAAAAACCTAACCCTAGGAGATGAAGCACCAAAAGTCTTGTGGGCCTCGTTGGGGTAAGTTAGTACATTAACTTCCCAAGGTCGTAACTTTTGCATATGATCTTTGTTTAGGGTGCATGATAACCCGTTGGAAAGGTATTTACGAGGATCTTCATTTAGGAGGATCAATCAAAGAATAAGTTTATATTTAAGGTGTGTGATTGTGAAAAAATGTCGTTTTGGCCCTTAAAATGGCCCCAGAAGTTTGGGAACCGAAAAACTACTAAAAATAGTAAGTTGCCAAAAAATTGTTTTGAGCAAGTTGGACAAGGTGGATGGCCATTGAGATACTCCTCGATCATCCAAAAGCTATTTAGTGGCAAGGTGTGATCCAGAAGAATATAAGGAACTCTCACATAGGTATAGGGGGATCTGGAATGCATACAAAGGTCCGAGGGGATCCGTAAATGCTCAAAATTTGACAATCTCAAATCGTCCTGAAAATGACATCATTGCATAGAGATCTTCGTCATCTTTCCAACAATGTAAATGAAAATTCAAATGAAGTTTGTATGAAAACGTTATAAGAGGTCAAAGTTCGAGTGAACCAGGTCAAAGGGAGAAGTACATGGACAAAAGAGGTGACACGTGTCACCACTGCAAGGGTGACATGTGCCACATGATTGTTGGCAACTAACTGGGTAGATCTAATCCAAAAATGAAAGGTATTTATAACAAAATGACATTAACTTGATGCTCATGAATGATTAAAGAGTTCAACCATCATTAATCATGCTGCAAAATAAGAGAAGATAACATCAATAAGAAAGAGAAATAGACACAAAGAACTTGTTAACGGAGTTCACCAATGTGTGGCTACGTCTTCGAGCCCGCTTCCAAGTGGAGGACCGCTTTATTGATCTTTGATGCTAAATTTCTCTTTACAAAGGATCTTTGTTGTTACAAACATGCTTCTGATCTACTATACAATACCTCCTTGTGCAGATGCACACATGCCTCAGCTATCTCCTCTCAAAACATGACTCAATGCCCCTCAAAACATGAGAAATGGGTCTTTAGCTCAAGCTTCTCTTCACATTCCTTGCAATACAAAAGTACCCTCACAATATCAAAGGGCCTAGTTTATATAGTTTTTAGGGTCAATTATGGAAGCCCAACTTCCCACAAAGATCTAGTCTCTTTTTGGGATCAAATTCCTCTCCAAATGGCCAAGAAATCTCCAAAAAGGCTCAATCTGGGAAAAAACTATAACAACATAACCACTATGTTATACAAAAATCAAAATAGGCCCCTAAAGGCTGGCATGTGCCCCTTTTTCCAGGTCATATGAGTCATATGTCCAAGCGCAAGCCCACAAGTTGCTACGCGTTGGCCCCTCCTCTGAACGCTCTTGGTTGCATGGCGAAAACTATGGAACAGAGGGCCCGATCGGTCAGATAACCCCCCGCCGATCGCCCTCGACAGTGGTCACAACCCCTGGTCTTATGGTGGAAGTCCCCATTCTAGTGGCCCCACGCCTTATATTTCCGCAGAATTGAGTACACGATCGAGGTGCTATGCCTTGGTTGCATGGTGGTAACAAGACCGCGAGCTAGGGATAGATCCCATCCCTTTCCGCCTCCGCCTAAACCTTAATGCCACTTTAAATATTTAATGTAGACTATAGTGGTTAAGTTCCACTGTGGTCAGATTGGTTGCTCGCCCCTGCCAAGATGCTTCCCATGCAAGGAGGTCACAGGTTTGACTCCGTTGGAGTCCAAATAAATTTTACCACAATGAACCAATGAAGGGGTTCCATGTAGCAGCCCATGGCTGGGCCACGTGGCACTGTTTAACTTGCCCACCAGGTGACACTTGTCAAGCGGTGATTCGCCCAAGTCTGCCAGAACTACCCGGTCAACATGCCACTCCTTTGCCACATCACTATACGGTCATATTCCATGTGTCATCTCCAGACGATGCCATGTCATCATAATGATGTCATGCTGACGTTAGCATTGACCTTTTTCTGTTGACTTTTTTCATGTTTAGGAATTTGATCAAAGTGAGATAACTTTAAGATACGTTGTCCATTTGAGGAAGTAAATATATGGATGAAATCAGAATGATGAGACAAACACAATGGAATTGGTTTCATCCAATTCCGATAACTTTTATTTTTGAGCATTTGTTGGACCTCGGGATCCTCCTGGATCAATCCTCCCCACTTGGAAGCTTTTGGACCACCAAAATTCTGGTATCAGTTGGTAAACAAGTGAGGATACTTCACCCTCACTTTTCCTCTCTCCATCTACTTGTCATGACTTGTATTTTTTCCCTTCAATCCTACTCGAAGATAATCCACATCGCCCCTGCGAGAAGTACAGACTCGTTTGTCCAAAATGGTGTCTTCCTACAACTCATTCATATACTTAGGAGAAAAATCTTCTATGGAAGGAATATTAACATTCTCTCCTTGATCCTAGATCATAGGAGGCTCATACAATCTCAAGTTTTACACATTTACAAATGAATATGCATATATGGAGGCAATTTTAATCGGAAAGCATTAGAACCAATCTTGTCTAAAATTTTGAAAGAACCATAACAAATTGGTTTTAGATTTTTAACTTATCCTTGCAATCTTTCCTTGTTGATGTATAACCAAACTTGATCTCCCACTTTTAACTGATGATCAACTTGATGCATGTCATGTATCACCTTGTATTTGGCTTGGATTTTCTCCAACTGTTCCTGTGTTGCCTGATGAATCAACTGGATCCATTCAATGAACTTTGTAGCCCTATCCACATCACTGTGTATGTTTGTTGCACTGTCTTTCCCAAAGAAAAAATACAAAGGATATTTTGGCAAGTATCCCAAACATGTTTCAAATGGATACCTCTAAGTAGAAGAATGCTTGGCTCGATTATACGCATGTTGCACATAACACAAATGTTCATCCCAAAGCTTAGGATGTTTGTTGCAATATGACCGAAGTAGATGCATTATTGTTCTGTTCACCACCTATGTCTGCTCATCCGTCTGTGGATGAAATGTTGTGCTCTTCTTTATTCTGGTGTCCATAATTTACCAAAAGATTGACCAAAATTTTCCCATGAACCTGGAGTCTCGATCAGATACAATAGAAGTAGGTAACCCAAAATGAACCCATATATTTTCAAAGAACATTTGCGTTCTTTGTTTAGCTGTGAATTGATTTTTACAAGGAATTAGAACACACATCTCGGTGAACCTATCCACAACTACATACAAGTAATCATGACCTTTCCTAGACATAGGAAATCCCCCCACAAAATCCATGGATACACTTTCGCATGGTCTAGAAGGAATAGGAAGTGGAGTGTACAATCCTAGCTTTTTGTTACTTGATTTTCTTATTGCACACATAGTACATCCTTTTACATATTTGGACACAGTTTCATGCATTCGAGGCCAATAACAAAACCTTTGTAACTGAGCAACTGTTTTTTCTACACCAAAATGTCATGCTATAAGAGAAGTATGTGATTCCCTGATTACATGGACTCTTTCACTTTCTGGAATACATAACTTTCCGAAATGATCAAAAGTTTGTACTTAATATGATAATTCAATTCTTATTCTCTTTTACCATGACTTAAATCTACCTAGACTTCCTTCAAATCTTTGTCCCCAACATATTGTTTAATGTAACTTTCATGAGTAGTTGAATTGTGCTTAAGGATTGTAGCAATTGTACTAGGAGGTCTTGATAACATATCAACAAATTTATTATGAATTCCCTTCTTATATCTGATGACCAAATGAAATTTCTGTAAAAACCCCATCCATCTAAAATGCCTTGATTGTTGCAGCTTATTTTTCGATTGTAGATACTGTAATGGTTGGTGATCAATATGTATTATTGTTTATTTTCCCATTAAGTAATGTTTCCACTTTTTAATACTTTGTACTAAAGAACACAATTCTTTATCATAGTTTGGATAGTTAATTAATATTGTAGTGAAGGTCTCATAATGATAGCATATGGGTTTTATGTGATGCATCAACACTGCCCCCAGGGCATAGTCACTTGCATTGGTTTCAAATTCAAAATATTGTTGGAGATCTCATAATGCCAGAACAAGAGTTGTACTAATCTTCACTTTAAAAATTTCGAAATCCTTTTGTTTGCTTCCTCCCCACTGGAATCCCCTTTTCACCCTTGTCAATGTATGTAAAGGAGCTGCAATTAGAGAGAAGTTTGCAATAAACTTCCTCCAATATTGTGTTTCCCCCATGAAGCTTCTTACTTCAGTTACATTTGTAGGATTTGGCCAATTTACAATGACCTCAACTTTAGAGGGATCAAACTTGAGTTCTCCACCCCCTACAATGTAACCCAGATATACAAGAGATGTTTTGCCAAATTCACATTTTCACAACTTTACAAAATGTTTCTCTCTTTGCAACATTGAAAGTATCTTCCTAACATGTTGGACATTCTCTTCCCTGGTCCTATTGAAAATAAGAATATCATCTAAGTAGAGTATTACAAAATCATCAAGGAATGACATGAATACATCATTCAAAACCTGCATAAAAGTAGCAGGTGAATTAGTAAGCCCAAATGGAATCACTAACCATTCAAATAATCCATGTTTTGTTTTAAAAGAATTTTTCCATATATCATGTTCAACAACTCTGATTTGATGGTAACCACTTCTTAAGTCTAACTTAGTAAAATATACCACATTTTTCAATTGATCTAATAAATCATCAATGTGAGGAAGAGGGTAGTGGGTTTTTACTGTGATCTTGTTCAAGGCTCAGAAGTCCACACACATGCACCATGTGCCATCTTTCTTTGGCACTAGGATGATAGGTGACCCACATGGAGAAGCACTTGGTCTGATGACTCCTTGTTCAATCAACTCTTGTACCTATTTCTTTATCTCTGCATTTTCCAAAACTGATAACCTGTACATTCCAATGTTAGGTAGAGGAACATCCTGTTGCAACTGTATCTCATGTTCAACTTGTCATTTTGGAGGTAATCCTTTCGAGACTTGAAATATATCATCATAGTCAGAAACAATTATAACTAAGTAATCTTTAAACTTTGTATCACAATATTGAGAAGTATCAATTCCGACAGTTTTTTTTGCTTTTAAAACCATTAGTAAATATTTTTTACTGACATTTACAATTCTCTTCATTTGAAATGAGTTGATTAGTGAGAGATTCAATTTCTTCTGATGAGACCTTACAACATATTATTTTCCATATTTAGTTAATTGATACTTATTCTCTTCAGGATAAAATATTTCCTTTCTATCATACAGATATGGACTCCCAAGTACAATACCACATATATCTAGTGGAACCACATCTAACTCAACCTCATCTATAAATTGTGAATTCATAGCAAACTTTAGGACACATTGCCTATTCACTTGCAACTGATTATCATTATGAATCCATCCTAAAGGATATGGTTTCTTGTGAATTTTAGTAGTTAATCCCAACTTTTTAACAATTGTCTCGGATATCAAGTTTACTTGTGAGCCATTGTCAAATAGAGTATGAATTTTTGTATGTTTGGAAATTACTCTTATGTGAAAAAGTTATGTTCGTTTGACCTCATAAACTTCATTATCAATTTTTAAATACTGAACTGAACAACTTGTACTAGATTCATAATTTTTACCTTTGATTCCCGTGACTGTGACCTTAGTCTCATATCCCGAATCAGACCCCAAGTCTGTTTGATTTGTTCTAGTAGTCTTTGGCTTCCCTTTATTTCTGAACTTTGTTGGTTTCAATTCTGGGTGAAGGATCCAACAACGATCCTCACTATGGCCTTCTTTCTTACAATGAGTGCATGTAGGTTTTTCCTTCTTCACTGTATTAGTCTTCTTCCATTTAAACTTCTCTTTACCCTTGCCTTTGAATTTTCCTTCAGTATGTTTAAATGGTTTTACAAAATCAACATTTACATTCTTGCCTCTAGATTCAAGATGAGTCTCTTGCACACACACCTCATCTAAACTAGTTGGATTAAACATAGGAATGGTATGTCGTAAATAACTATGCAAACCATCTATGTACTTAAGCAATGTCTCTTGAGTATCTAATGGTATTCCTGTGTATAACTTTGAATAGTTTGTCCTTTTAATTGCCTAAAGTTCTGCCATGACATAATAGATTGTTGCATATAAGCTAGAGGATAAAATTCCTTTCATAATGCAGATGTAAAATCAAGCCATGAAGAGGGAGTCTTACCGAACTTTTTAAGATCATTTTTTTTCCTTATTTCCCACCACACAAGGGTGGTTCCTCCCATCTTGAGACTAGAAAGATGGATCATAGTCTCCTCATCTATGATTTTTTGTATCCTACAATATACTTCAATTTGTCTTATCCAATTATCTATATTTTCCGCATTTAGTTCCCCATCATACAAAGGAAACTCAAACTTAACATCAAGCTTTAATAAAAGCATGTCAGACTTATGCTTATGTGTATGCTTTTGTATAGTATGTGTAGTAGAATTAGAACTAGCATTTGAAGAAGAACTTGAAGAAGAAGGAGAAGAAGGTGGTGAAGGAGGAGGCTTTGAAGATTCTCCTTTGGCTTTAATTTTCTCCTTCGTAAAAGGTTCTCCTAGAACAGGTTTATTTCTCTCCAAGAAATCATCGTATAACACCTTGACCATTTTTGGAATGGAGAAAAATGGCTCTTCGAACTTTCTAGTTCATGGAGAAGTTTCTTCTTCGGTTGCCATTCTTTTGTTCCTCAACACTTGTTCTATATCTGAAATAAATTAAGCCAATGATCCTTCTCCTCTCCTAGATTTGGATCTTGTGAGAATCTAATCCTACACTTGTTAAACCTCCCAACACAACCAAAGCTTTGATACCAAAATACTTGATCCAAAATGAAAGGTATTTATACCAAAATGAAATTAACTTGATGCTCATGAATGATTAAAGATTTCAGCCATCATTAATCATGTTTCAAAATAAGAGAATATAACAGCAATGAGAAAGAGAAATAGACACAAAGAACTTGTTAACAAAGTTCACCAATGTGTGGCTACGTCTCCGGGCCCGCTTCCAAGTGGAGGACCGCTTTATTGATATTTAATTCTCAAGTTCTCTTTACAATGTCTCTTTGATGTTACAAACATGCTTCTGATTTGTTGTACAATACCTCCTTATGCAGACGCACACATGCCTCAACTATATCCTCTCAAAACATGACTCAATTCCCCTCAAAACATGAGAAATGGGCCTTTATCTCAAGCTTCTCTTCACATTCCTTGCAATATAAAAGTACCCTCACAAGCTCAAAGGGACTCATTTATATAGTTTTTAGGATCAGTTATAGAAGTCCAACTTCCCATAAAGATCTGGCCTCTTTTTGGTATCAAATCCCTCTCTAAATGGCCAAGAAATCTCCAAAAAGGCCCAATCTAAGAAAAAACTATAACAAAATAACCACTCTATTATACAAAAATCAAAATAGGCCCCCAAAGGCTGGCGCAGACCCCTTTTTCCAAGTCATATGGTCCATATGGCCAAGCGCCGACCCACAAGGTGCTATGCGTTGGCCCCTCCTTCGACCGCTCCTAGTCATATGGCACAACCTATGGAACCAAGGGCCCGATCAGTCGGATACGCCCCCGTCGATCGGCCCCGACAGTGGTCACAGCCCCTGGTCTTATGGTGGAAGTCCCCATTCTAGTGGCACTGCGCATTATCTTTCCGCATAAGTGAATACGTGCTCGGGGTGTTATTCCTTGGTTTCATGGTGGTAAGAAGATCATGTCCTGGGGCTAGACCCCAGCCCTTTCCACCTCCGCCCAAACCTTAAAGCCACTTTAAATATTTATGTAGACTATAGTGGTTAAGTTCCACCACGGGCGGGTGGTAGCCCGACCCTGCCAAGACGCTTCCCACACCCGGAGGTCATAGGTTCGACTCAGGTGGAGTCCAAATAACTTTTACCACAACGAACCAATGAAGGGGTTCCACGTGGTAGCCCATGAATGGGCCACGTGGCACCGTTTAACTTGCCCACCAGATGACACTTGTCAAGCAGTGATTCGACCAAGTATGCCACAACTGCCCAGTTAGCATGCCACTCCTCTACCACATCACTGTATGGTCAGCTACCACGTATCACCTCTAGACGATGCCATGTCAACATAATGACATCATCATGATGTCATGATGACGTCAGCGTTGACCTTTTCCTGTTGACTTTTTCCTATTTAGGAATTTGATTAGAGTGCAATCACTTTATCATACATTGTCCGTTTGAGGAAGTAAATATATGGACGAAATCAATGCGATGAGACAGATGCAATGGAATTGGTTTCGTCTGATTCCGAGAAATTTTATTTTTTAGCATTTTCTGGACTTGAGGATCCTCTTGGATCAAGATCATACCTCCAGGTGGTTCAATCATAGGTTGAACAATGGCACACAAGTTTTCCAATTAATTAATGACATGTCAAGTTCAGCCAATGGGAGGTTTCCACACAACGACCTCCCATTGGCCTAAATGGCTATGGTTTTTTAAAAATTATGGAGTCAACGGGGTCGAACCCATGACTTCCATAACCTCCCAAGACTTAACATATCCCTCCTTACCAACGCACCACACAATGTTTCTTATTATATATATGGCACCAAATATATTTAAAGTATGTAAAGGTTTAAATGGGCGGCAAAGGGCCAAGGTATTTCCTAAGCCCTCAACCCTATCCCTTATCCTTTGGTTTCCGTTGTATGCCATATAACCACCATATCCAATATTCGTGCGGGAGATATAACACACATTATATATATATATATATATATATATATATATATATATATATATATATAACAAACAACAAATTTGCAAAGGTCATGGGGAATCGAACCCCCAACCTCTGCCATTTTAGCAACAGTCCCACATTTAATGGGATTCCACCAATTTTTGTAATAAGTTTCCATATAATCTACGTCGAGGTTGGAGACCTAGGCCTATTTAATGGGGGCAGATCCAAACTCTTAACACACATCCCAATGCATATATTTTGAGGTCTACACCGATCCCGAGGTGACACGAATTCCAATTCAAGGTATGGATTTAGAGGTTTTACGAATGTCTTGATTTGTGTGGCAAGAAGAGGTTAAATATGTTGTCTCGTAAAGCATGCCATGAGGTATAATGATAACACCTCGACAACTTTGTACTCATTTTTCACAATTTTTCGCAAGGATATTGAATTTGAGTTCTATTTTGTGATTTGAAGTCATTTTTAAACTTATTCACTCAATTTTCCATTAATGAGAATTTAATGCATTGTTTTGTGTGCCGAAAAGGGCGTAATTGAGCCAATTTGGAAATGGGTTGACTTTATAGTCAAATTTCTCATAATTTCGCAAGGATTTCAATGATTAACTTAATTTATTTTTTTGAGTTATGGAATTAAAAAGATTCCATTAAAACAACTCTATGCAAGCACATGTTGTCATGTATTTTAGTATTTGGAGATGATGAAAGCAATTTTTTATTCGATTGAAGGGAACTTAAAGATGAAACAAAAGTATATTATCTACGTGTAATTTGAGTTCTTTTATTTTTTGTTGTTTCATCTCATCATTAAGAAAACTAATCATTAGTTTATGATTTTTAGGTAAAAAGCACAACATTATAATCTTGCAAACCACCCTAATATGATCAGTAAATTATTCTGGATTAAGTTAGATATTGCATGTTTATACTTAAATAAACAAGTCGTGTCCAAGGATTTTCGGATCAGGTTATCAACCACTAAGTCACCAAAAGAGACCAATAGAAGCAGACCAAATCGTTGACACTTTAGACTACACGTTTGCTCATTGTTTTTTCATTATTTTGATGATTATGTCATTTAATGAAGTGAAAATTCCACAACATTTATTTATGTCCAACGATGCCCATTGTTTTGAATGAAGAATGGAACAACAAAACAACTTGTCATAAGAAACTAGTCGCTTGCATGAAGAATGGAACAACAAAACATCTTGTTGGAAGAAACTAGTCGTCTATTAAAATGAAAAGAAACCATTCAAATTTACAATCCTCATTTCTTTGAAAAATAAAAATACCACTTAACTAGATCCCTTAAGTTCAATGGTTATTCATCTTCTCAAGTCAACAAGGTTGTTCCCTAACCCGCTATTGTAAATTCTAAAAACTCCCATTCCTCTTCCTCACTGTTAGCTCTCATTTATCTTCCCTATATCCAAGGTACTGCAAATTGCATCTCTAAAATTTTGGCCAAAAAGAATATTAAAGTTCACTTCAAACCCCATAAAACCCTTAGACACTTATTCAAAAGCTAAGGATAAATCTGATCCATTGCATCACCAAGGAGTTTACAAAATTCACTACTCATGTAGCAGATAATACATAGAAGAAACCTGTAGATCATTTACAACACATCTCACCTTGACACCTTCCATAATTGCATATCTAAATCAACTATTGTGGAATACTATCATAAATCTAATCATCTTATTTTCTTTGACTAAACTAAAATTTTATCTTAAGAACCCTATTACTCCAACATCTTAATAATTTTAATCGGAAAGATGACTATAAACATAGCCAATCTTGAAAACCCAGTATTCATCATATTGATCATTAACCCTTTTCTTTTTCTTTTGATTTTCTCTTTCTTCATTTAGTTTTGATCTTCTTCTCCACCCCTTTAATGTTATATATTATTCTTTCTTATTTACTTTTTTCATTTTTTATCCACGACTTGTTTTCTTCCTTATAAATACAAACTTAATAAATTATATTTTCTTAAACTTTTAATGTTAATTTCAATTTTAGTGTCCACATTTTTTACATTGAGTATCTTTTATTTCCAACTTCTACTTTACTATTTTAATAAAATTTCACAGCAATTAACCTTAATTTTTACTTTATAAATATGCGGGTTAACACTCTTAAAAGAAGTGATGCCTTGATGAAGACAAATGCAAAAAATGTAGTGAAAGGCTACACTATGAAACACCGACTCCCCCTTATCTTACCATGCATGATGCCTCGTCGATGGAGAGAGATGCAAAAAGTGTGGTAAGCGAATACAATGCAAAATTGCTACGAAAGTTTTGTGCACGGAAGGCTATAGTGCGAAATTGATACCAAATTGTTGTGCACAAAAGTCGTCGACTCCCTCTTCTCTTCCATTCATGATGCCTCGGTGATGGAAAGAGATGTAGAAAATGTGGTAAACAACTATACTATGAAACTGTTGTGCATGGATGTCAACTTTATTTGTTTCTTATGTATATGGATGTTAGGTTGTTTTGCATAATTGAATTTCTTATTTTGAAAGTTAAATTTTATTTTAAAGGAGGTGCACTAATCAACTAGGTCAACATTAATAGTTTTATCTAAAGTAACTAGGTCAACATTAATAGTTTTATCTAAAGTGATGCTTTGATGAAGAAAAATGTAATGAAAGGTTACACTACAAAATGTCGACACCCCCTTCTCTTACCATGCATGGTGCCTCATCGAAGGAGAGATACAAAAAATGTGGTAAGCAACTACAATACGAAATTGTTGTGCATGGACGTCGTCGACTCCCCCTCCTCTTTCACACATGATGCCTCGATGATGGAAAGAGATGTATAAAATGTGGTAAATGATTACATTGCGAAATTGTTCTGCATGAATGTCAAGTCCCCCTAGTATCTTATGTTTGTGGACGCCAAGTTGTTTTGAATAATTCAACTTGTAATTTTGAAAAAATTAAAGAAACGAGTTGCACTAATCAACTAAATCAACATCTCCAAAAAAATAATATTAATATTTATGCCTAAAGGTGTACACCTATTGGAAACGGGCACATTTAATGATCTTTTATCCATAAATTCCAATCGTATGGTTATCAATTGAAGATGCTGGCATATTTTTCGTCGTCCTTCCAAATCAATGAATGAGATCTCATGTTCATAACTTTCTAGCATTTCTAAAGGCGTTTTAACCTATTTACTTTTTAACATTTACTTAATATGATTAAGAAATTACTATGTGACCATCTAATTGCTATGTTAAAATGATTAACAAACTTACTTGAAATTACAAATTTACTTCACTATTAACTTTTTATCATTTTAGATTATTAGATTTACATTTGTATCATGTTTGCCTACCATATCTACCATAAGCTTGTGATGGTAGCAGCCATAATTGCCTACTTACTTATGGCAACCTCATAATTACCATTTGTTTCATATTCTTTCTTTGTATTCAATAAATCATGGCGAGAGCAGCCATAACTGCCTACTTATGGCAACCTCATAATTACTATTTGTTTCATATTATTTCTTTGTATTCAAGAAATCATGGCAAGAGTAACTCTTCAGTGGATTAATGAATTATGTTCTTTGTTTTCTCACAACAGTGGATTAATGAATTATGTTCTTTGTTTTCTCACAACAGTAATAAAGTTCATTAATAAAATAAAATAGCTTTGTAAATTAATATATTAATAAAGACAATTATTAAAATAAGTTTAGTAACTTTGAAGGCTTTAGGGTTAGGATTTTTAATAATATATTACTAATAAGGTTAGGATTATTAGAGTTAGGGTTAATGTATGTATTATTAATACACTAATTATTGGTAAAGTTGGGATTATTGTTATTAATATTAAATTATTATAGTAAAAAGTGATTAATATTATATTATATTACAAATATTAGTTGTTAATTTAATATCAACTATTAACTATATACATAATTATTAATAATTGGTGATAATTAATATATTTATTAATAATATGAACAAATACTTGTTATTATTATTAGTGAATAGTAATAATAGCTATTAATATTATTAATAATATTTTATTGATTAGCTTGATCATAACTAATAGTGATTAATAACACTATTAAGAAAGTTTTATTAATACATTAAGAAATATTATACATAATACATTAATAATTATTAATTAACAATATTAATTATATTATTAGTTAATATTAATATACATCATTAATATATACAATCAGTGCTTTAGATATGTAACATACATACCTTTTATACACTAATTATAAATCGATATTAATAAGTAAAGATGTCACCAATAATGTATTACTAATATATTGAAGTAAATGGTTATTAGGGTTAGGGTTAGGGTTATTAAGGTTACTGTTAGGACCAGATTAGGGTTAGGGTTATTAAGGTTATCGTTAGGACCAGATTAGGGTTAGGGTTATTCTTATTAAAATTAGGGTTATGGTTATTCATATTAAGGTTTATTTTATAATAACAATAAAATGATTGAATTCAATTTAAATAATAATAAATGGAAACGTGAATGTATAGAAAAGAGAGAAAAGAAGAATATTTTAAACAGTTCATATTTTTATAAAAAAAAATTCTTTGGTAATGAGGGCCTTCTTTTATTGATAATGAATGTTTTTTTTTTAAATTGATGTGGGCATAAGCTCCAATCATCATAATGTGACGTAAATATCGTGCCCTCCCAATGTGACGAACATAGGCTTGTCATTGCAATGTGACAAGCATAACCATATTGTCACAATGTGACAAACCTAGCCTTATACGTTGAACATACGATGTGATGAACATAACCATATTGTCGTAATGTAACAAACATAAATATGGTTGACCTTGATTGACCATGACCATGGTTGACCATGGTTGAAAATGGTTGAACATGACTCGCCATAACCATATTGTCATAATGTGACGAACACAACGATATTGGCACGATGTGATGAACATGAGTTGCCATAACAATATTTTCGCAATGTGACGAGCATGTCTTGTCATAACCATATTGTCGCAATTCGATGAATATAACCATATTGTCACAATGTGACGAACATGACTGGCCATAACCATATTGTCGCAATGTGATGAACATAACCTTGTCATAACAATGTGATGAACATAACCATATAGTTGCAATGTGACGAACACAACCTCATCATCCTAATGTGATGAACATATCTCGTCATTTGTGACACAAATATCTTGTTGTCATAATGTGACAAACCATGTCATGTCATCACATTGTGATGAACATCATCGAAATAAATATCCTGTCATCGCTATGTGATGAACATACAACATTTATTTTCATCACATAGCCATTTGACATACGATGAACATACGACATTTATGTTCATGACATTGCCAATTTTTACTTAAATGACATG
This sequence comes from Picea glauca, assembly GCA_000966675.3. NCBI lineage: Eukaryota > Viridiplantae > Streptophyta > Pinopsida > Pinales > Pinaceae > Picea > Picea glauca. Next base: position 73,314 of record JZKD02S2226651.1, read on the forward strand.
TCATTACAATGTGATCAACATAAACCCCTTGTCCCAATATCCCCATCGTCGTCAATATGTGACAAACAATATATTGTCATCACAATGTGATGAACATAGCCCCGTCACTGCAATGTGATACAAATATCTTGTCATCATATTGTGATGCAAATATCTTGTTGTCACAATTTGACAAAGTTAGTCCCTCCCTTGCAATGTCACGAAAATAGTCATATTGTCACGATATGATGAACATATCATTGTCATCACAATGTCATCAACATAGCTTCATTGTCGCAATGTTACGTGAATATCATGTCATTATAATGTGACAAACACTTCCAAATTTCACTATTTGAATGCCATATGTAGTCTTGGTCAACTATGGTCATGGCCAACCATGATCGTCTATGGACAACAACTGTTAAACATGGTTAACCATTGTCAACCATGGTCAAATAGAGTCAACAATGGTCATGGTCAACCAAGGTCAACCATAATGAAGGTCACCCATAGAGAATGTCAACCATCGTGAAGGTCTACAGAAGTTAAACACGGTGAAGGTCTATGGAAGTTAACCATGGTCATGGTCAACCATAATTAACCATGTCAACCATAGTGAACCTTTCCTTCCCAAAGTCAACAAATTTCTACCAAAGTTAACCATGATCATGACCAACCATAGTCAAGCATGGTCATTGTAAATTAATTTATTATTTTCATCACATATCCATTTGACATACGATGAACATACGACATTTATGTTCATCACATTGCCAATGTTTACTTAAATGACATGTCATTGCAATGTGATCAACATAAACCCCTCATCCCAATATCCCCATCGTCGTCAATATATGACAAACAATATACTGTCATCACAATGTGATGGACATAGCCCCGTCATTGCAATGTGATGCAAATATCCTATCATCATATTGTGATGCAAATATCTTGTCATCACAATCTGACGAACTTAGTCCCTCCCTTGCAATGTCACGAAAATAACCATATTTTCACGATATGATGAGCATAGCATTGTCATCACAATGTCATCAACATAGCTTCATTGTCGTAATGTTACATGAATATCATGTCGTCATAATGTGACAAACACTTCCAAATTTCACTATTTGAATGTCATCTGTAATCTTGGTCAACTATAGTCATGGCCGACAATGATTGTCTATGGACAACAACTGTCAAACATGGATAACCATTGCCAACCATGGTCAACCAAAGTCAACCATGGTCATGGTCAACCAAACTCAACCATAATGAAGGTCATCCATAGTGAATGTCAACCATAGTGAAGGTCTATAGAAGTTAACCATGGTCAAGGTCTATGGAAGTTAACCATGGTCATGGCAAACCATAATTAACCATGTCAACCATAGTGAACCTTTCCTTCCCAAAGTCAAAAAAGTTCTACCAAAGTTAACCATGAGCATGGCCAACCATAGTCAAGCATGGTCATTGTAAATTAATGTATTAATACTTTGATAATGTATTACTAATGTATTAACCTATTATTACTTTAATAATGTATTTGTTAAGGTATTAATACTTTAATAATGTATCACTAAAGTATTGATACCTTTTTAATGTTTTAATGTATTAATTCTTTAAAATTAATTTTTTAATATCAATATTTATGTTTTATTATAAATATTAATATTAATATTTTAGTGTATTAATAATTTTAATAACTACATTATTAATAATATATTTAATGTGTAAACTAATTAATGTATTAATGTATAAATTAATTAATACTTTACATTATGCGTTACATTATTAATGTATTAATACTTTAATAATGCATTACTAATGTATTAACAAATTAATACTTTAATAATGTAGTATTAATGTATTAATATTATTTATTAAGGTATTAATGTGTTAATAATGTATTGATACTTTTTAATGTATTAATGTTTTAATATCAATATTTATGTTTTAATATAAATATAAATATTAATACCTTAGTGTATTAATAATATTAATAAAAACATTATTAGTAATAAATTTGATGTATGAATTAATTAATGTATTAATGTATAAATTAATTTATATACCTTACATTATACATTAATGTATAAATTAATTAATACATTACGTTATTTACAGCTTGAGTGGGCCTAATGGTTAAGAACATGTGTTTCCTCCTAAGAGGTCACAAGTTAAAATCCAGAGGGGGGTAGGGTATGTATACCTCCGTACTCAAATAGCTAGGCGGAGGAGGTCCCTTGTCCCAGAAACAAGGGGGCCTCATACACCAATTTCGTGTGGCTTAGCCGTGACCTTAAAAATAGATTATTATTAGTAGTATTATAATGTATCATTCAATTAATAAGTTACTTTATATACTAATGTAAATTAATATTTTAATTTATACATTACATTAATACAATACATCAATGTATCATTACATTATTAATGTATCAATAATTTTAAATTAAATTATAAGTGTATACTTCAATGTATTACTACTTTATTAATGTATTAATATTTGAATATGTCACATTATCCATTAGTATTAATACTTT
>JZKD02S2226651.1:114162-124544 GCA_000966675.3 Picea glauca
TATATATATATATATATATAACCATTCCTATTGTAGAAAATCAATTCAAGTTTTCGTTAATGTTGTACAGTCTGATTTTCTTCACTGTTTGCACAGTCCGTATATTAAATTCATTTGTAATTATATATATATATATAATGTAATTCTAACTTTCATGCTTACTTCCATAATTATCTTTACCCAATAAGTATAATGAAACTGTAAGGATTATACTGTCTATTAATTCATTTCAACGGTATAAATTGATAGAACAATCTGTCGAGAATTAAAGGGATGGTCGATAAAGATATGACTGTTCATATATGTATGAGAATAATTCCTAGATTTATTTTCAAGTTACTTGTAGCGGTTACATTGTCTGTAAATGCACTATAAAACTAAATATCTAGTTGTTTAGGAATCACATATCTGGTAAGAAATTCTAGCACAGTAGTTGAAATGACCTTCTATTTAACAGATATATCTCTTCTAAGCTTTCCATGTTTAAGTTCATTCCCTAGCCAAGATGTACAGAAAGTGTTTACTCAAAGTCTACAGTTAAAAACTATGGAGATTTATCCTACAGTTATTCCAACAGAATTTAATTTCAAACAACGCAATTCATCCAGATTAATAGATGCATACTACCAATCAAGAATTTACATAACATCTAACTAGAGAAGGAGTAGGTAAACATATCTAAATGGTTTTCGAACAACAAATGGAACAATCAAGTTCCTCCCAACCTTAGAAAAGAACAAACAATTTACTTGTCCTGTTCATCCCCTAGCCTGACCATGAATCCATGAGGACGAACTCTAGAACTCCTCCTTAGCAATAGTCCTTTAGTCTCAGCAACTTTGCCTTGCCTCACACTAAGAACACAGTGTTCATAACAACAAGAGATCAATATTTCCCCCTCGCATACTAGGAAGCATCCTGCCTCCTCCCATATGCTATATATGCCAAAGAATCTGTGCCTAGGCCTTTTCCCCCTTTGGGAATTTTTGCATCTTTTCAAATCCTTGATTTCCAGGGGTTACCAATGGCCAGATTCCTGATTTTCCACTTGTAATAATCATCTCTGAGGTAGTTCCAACATGTTCCCCACTCATGGAGTCATGGTCAGCTGATTTTAGCCTGGTTGTTCTATTTGTCCATCAACAATAAATATAAAATATTTTGTTTCATACAAGTGTCATAGTCAAGTAGTTAGTTGAGTCAAATCAGATCTCTTCCCAACAGTCATAATCATTAATTACAACTAACTAAATTCGAAATTTCCATAAATGGCTAAATGTTTCCAAATTTGAATTTACCAAAAAAGGAAATAATTTCCTAATAAATTTCAGACTTAAAAATAATTTATTTTTGGGGATGTTACAGACTATGAACAATATGATGGGGGTGATGTGTTTTTGGGGGACACCTCGATAACCAGAATTGTCAGATGGGGAAGATTTCGACTGACACTACAGGATGGGAGGAAAAGAACCCTTACAAGTGTGCTACACATTTCGGGTTTGGAAATAAACTTGATCTTTGTCAGTAAGATTACTGATGCAGGTGTGCATACTATATTTCATGAGGATTCATTCAAGATAGTCATAGGTGCGATGGCCTCAGTGAGAGGATTTCATATTGGTACCCTATACAAGTTATTAGGGAATGGCGACTCAATTGGATGAAACAACATCATTGCTCCTGAAATTAACTTGAATGCGACTCAACCTGACTCAATGTCGTCACAAATCAACTTGACTCGAGCCAATTCAGTTCAAACCGAATGGACAAGACATGATGAGATTGACCCGACCAGGTTATGGCATGAGAGGATGGGACATATTGGAGAAAAAGGACTTCGAGATATGCAAATAAAAGGTATGGTCAATTTTTTTCCTGAATGTGGTTTAGAATTCAAATTTTGTGAACATTGCATATATGGAAAAAAAATTCGGGTGAGGTTCCCATCTGAAGCGACAAGGGAAAATAATATTCTAGAGCTCGTGCATAGTGACGTGTTTGGCCCGATTATAGTTCCTTCACTTGGTGGATCCATGTATTATGTCTACTTCATAAATTATTTTTCCAGGAAGACATGGATATATTTCCTGAGGAAGAAATCAAAGGTTTTCTAGAGATTTAAGGAATTTAAATCTCTTGTGGAAAACTAGACATAAAAGAGGATTAAAATGTTAAGGATTGACAATGTTGTTGAATTTTGTGGAAAGGAATTTGATCAGTTCTATAAGAAGTGTGGCATATCTCACTAAAATACCACAATTATACCCCACAACAAAATAGAGTTGTCGATAGAATGAATAGAACATTGATGGATAAGGCAAGGAGCATTATCAGTGGTGTTTGGCTTGCACAATAATTTTGGGCAGAGGCATTTGAGACTGCAACATATCTAATAAATATGTCTCCTTCATCAGTGTTATTCGACACAAATCCAAATGAGGTATAGTATGGTAAGAATCCTTCGGTGGCACATATCAAAGTATTTGGATGTGATGAATTTGTGCATGTTGCCAAGGAAAAGAGGAGAAAGTTGGAGAAGAAGGTAGTGAAATGTATTTTCATTGGATATAAAGAACGGATGAAAGGATATAAGCTATGGGATCTTGCATCAAGGAGTATGATGTACAATTGAGATGTGGTCTTCAGAGAAGTCGGAGGTAAATACGAGCCTGAGGAAGTTGTTTAGATAGAGAATAATCTTGATATTGTGTAGTTTGAAATGAGGAACAAACAATATGATTTAGATGAGCCAAATAAATCTGAGGAAGAGGTGTAACATCTAACTCTGGTGGTAAGGAGGTCAAAAAGAGTGAATAAAATAGTTAAGAGGTATAGTCCTCTCGACTTTCGTTCAGAATTTTTTCTAACTTCCATCGACGATGAACCCAAGTCGATTAGTGAGGCAGTCGACTCAATAAAGGGTAAACCTTGGAAGGATTCCATGGTCGAAGAGATGGAATCCTTGTACAAGAATGAGACATGGGATTTGGTCAAGTTACCTAGTGGAAGGAAGCTTGTTGGTAGCAAGTGTGATCCAGAATATATTTGCAGAAAAAAATCAATACAGATTATTATCAAAATATTCTTAACATAGAATAACATATATACAATAAAACTGGTTTCTACTCAATAAGGAAATACGCTGAAATTGTAAAATGCAGTGGAAACAAGCTTGCTAGAATGGTGGCGGCTTATCTCTGAGAAGAGATGTGACAGTTGCGCTCATTCGCAAGAAGATGATTACAATCATGATTTGAAGGCCTTTTTAAAATAAACAAGAATTTAAAAAACACTAGACATTCAAAAAACCTAACCTTAGGAGATGAAGCACCAAAAGTCATGTGGGTCCCGTTTGGGTAAGTTAGTACATCAACTACCCGGGGTCGTAACTTTTCCATACAATCTTTGTTTTAGGCACAATATATCCCATTGGAAAGGTCTATCCGAGGAATACACATTTGGATGCTATAAAAAATGTTGTTTAGGGCCTCAAAACCACCCTGCAAGTCAGGGACATGAAAACTAGGGAAAAACTGCCAAACTCGAAAACTATCAAAATGAGCCAGTTGGAATAAGTGGGAGGCCACAGAAGTACATATGGATCAATCTCCCCCCCTTTAGAAGAAATGGTCTCCATTTCATTGAGTTCCCCCATAATATGAGGAAATTTCTGTTGAGTTTGGCCCGGGTGAGACACTTGCCTTGGTGCAGGAGTTGCCCTGCTTTGACAACTCGATAAAGTTGGATCCTTTGCTGGTGAGTTCCCTTGATATGTTTTTCCAAAATATGATCATTGGATTCTTTTTGTATGAAGTTGGGGTTGATATATGTTGGTGTTAGTTGTTCTACTATCTTTGAGGTGTCCAATAATGGTGGGAAATACAGTCGAAGAATATCCACGTTGAACACTGGGTGCAAGCCAAGGAAAGGAGGAATGTTGAGATCAAATGCATTATCATCGATAGCCTTGGTGATGGTGTATGGTCCATAACAAAGTGGGTGAAGCTTCTGATGGGGTCCTGTAAGGAAATATTTCTGCAAGTGAAACCAAACTTTGTCGCCCACCTGAAACTTATATGGCATCTGGTGTTGATCATGGCGCTACTTGTACTTGTCATTGGACTTCTGTAGTATATCCTGAACTTGTTGGTGGATGTGCTGGATCCACTCAATGAAATGGGTAGCTTTGTCAGCTTCAGTTGGAGCATGATATGAGTCGGTTGAGGTGACCACAAGGGGAAGTGAAACATCTATGGGACCCAATGGTTGGAATCCCAACCCCACTTGAAAGGGGTTGTGGCCGGTTGAGCTATGCAGGGCTCGATTGTAGCTATGTTGGACATATGGAAGGCTTTCATCCCATGTGTGAGGGTGGTTTTAATTATACATGTGAAGGATATGCATAATCACTCGATTTATGACCTCAGTTTGGCCATCTGTCTGGGGGTGGAAGGCACTGGATTTGGTGAGCTTGGTGTCCAGCAGTGACCAGAGGCTCGACCAAAATGTGATGAGAAATCGATTGTCCCAATACGAGACAATGGTTTGTGGGATTCCAAAATGTACCCAAACTCATTCAAAGAAGAGGTTGGTAGTGGCCTCTGTTGTGATGCTCTTCTTGCAGGCGGCCATAATCGCCATCTTAAAAAAGCGATCCACAACCACAAAAAAATAGTCATTTCCCCACTTGGTGGATAGGAGGCCCGACATGTAGTCCATTGAGATGGATTCCCATGGCCGGTTAGGAGTAGGAAGAGGGGTGTACATGCCCTGTTTCTTAGCGGTCGGTTTGGCAATCACACAAGAAGTGTAGGACCTGATATACTTGCTGACCTCCTATCGAAGTTTCGACCAATAGAAATGTTTCTACAGCATTTCCATTGTCTTTTCGATGCTGAAGTGTCTTACCACCCGATTGTAGTGGGCTTCCCAGATCATCTTCGCTCATTCTCTTGATGGAACATAGATATGGCCCAGACGACACAACAACCCATCCTGAATATGGAAATTAGTGACAACTACATTTGCACCCAACATTTGGTATGTGGTGGCGAAGTCTGGGTCTATCTCATAGATTTGGGGCCATCCAAAGGTCTCATGGCCACAAGAGCCTAGCACTATGGTGAGTGGCATGACTGGTGGTCTGTTGAGGCAATCAATGACACGTTTGGTGCTTCCCATTTTATACTTGATGTTGAGGTGGCATTGCTACAAGTACGTGGACCACTTCTAATGGAGGTCGCTATGCAATTTGCCTTGTGTCTACATGAACTGTAGTGGCTTATGATCAGTGGGGATGAATGTCTCCTTCCCAAGAATGTAATGTCTCCACTAGCAACATGATTGCACAATGGAGTGCATTTATTTGTCATAAGTAGGGTACTTACAGAAAACATCTGATAGTGTATCACTATGATAGGCCATGGGGTAGCTATGCTAAGTGAGAATGACACCCACAACATAGTTTGAAGCATCTTTCTCGATCTCAAATGGATGTTGCAGGTCTAGTAGTGAAAATACTAGGGTTGAGCACAAGCGTTGTTTCAAATCATCAAAAACTTGTTGTTGGGACCGAGCCCACACAAATTGCACCTTACCACCACCCCTAGTTACTTGGATGAGGGCCTATGCAATATGGAAGAATCCCAAAATGAAATTGTGGTATAAATTGGCAAGGTCCAATAAGCTCTGAAGCTCAGTGAGTGTGGTTGGGAATGGCCAGTCACTGATGACTTGGATTCTGGCTGGATCCACATGTATGCCATGCTGATCAACAATGTAGCCCAGATAATGAACCCTATCCATGCCGAAAGAGCATTTTTCCAAGTTGGTGTAGATTTGTTGCTATTGCAGGGTGTGCAGAACCTGTTGAATATGATGCATGTGTTCTTCCCAAGTTTTGATGTAAATGATGATGTCATCCATATACACCACTACAAAAGTATTGGTGAATGGTTGCAGGATATTGTTCATCATCCTCAAGAAAATGGTTGGAGAATTTGTCAAACCAAAGGGCATGATAAGCCATTCAAAAAGACCTTCCTTTGACTTGAAGGTGGTCTTTCATACATCTGTTTGTTCTATTGGGACCTGGTGGTAGCTAGACTTCAGATCCATTTAATGAATTATTTGGCCCCGATGAGCTGATCAAGGAGGTCATCGATTTGGGGAATTGGGTAGTAGTTTCTACCTATGATTTTATTTAGGGCTCGGTAATCAATGAAGAGTCACCAAGTTCCATCTTTTTTTTGTACTAGCATGATTGGGCTCCCGCAAGGTGATGGGATGGGATAGATGTGCCCCTTATGGAGGAGTTCTTGGATATTTCTCTTGATATCCTCATTCTCTAATAGAGAGTAGTGGTAGACTAGACCATTGGGAAGAAATGCGTCAAGGGTCAGATCAATGGGGTTCTTGACCTGATAGTGCAAAGGTACCCTGATAGGTGAGGAGAAGATATCTGAGTATTCTTCCATGACCTTATCTGCTTGCTTCTGTTGTGTAGAGAGGTCAGTCGTGGAGACCCTAGATGTGGCTACGATCTTTCACTCATTTTGAGAGAGAATCATGAAGAAGACAAACTTCCTTGTCTCATAGATGACATTTCTGCATTGCTTGCCAGAGATCAAGGAAATAGCACTCGATGGGACTACCTTGGGTATCCTGTACAATTTATTGTTCAAAGTAAGAATAACACTACAAGGCCTAGACTCATATACAACATGATGTTTCCATAAATATGGTTGGCCCAAAAGAACATTAAAAACTTCAAGAGGGGTAACATCACACAATACCTTGTCTTTGAAGGGCTTAATGTCGTATGATAGGTGACATTGTTGGTTGACATAGATGTCTCTTCCTTGGCAGATCCATCTAATGGTGTACATTTGTGGGTGCAGCATTGTCGACAGGGTGAGTCACTTGAAAACCCGTGCTGAGATGAAGTTCTTCTTTCTACCGCTATCAACAATGAAGTGAAGTGGGGTACCCTTCACCCACATCTATTACTGAAAAGGTGTTGGAATTCCTCTGGCTTGTCTGGTTCACTGGGATGGAGCATGGTGGTAGAAACAGTAGCACTGGGTTCTGTGTCTCTGATCTATCTCCCCCTTTAAGGCTCTAACTCATAGTCGGAACCGACATCTGATTCATAGGCTTTCACCTCAACCACCAGTGAAAACTTTGAGCAGAAATCAACAATGTTATGCTAGGGGATGTTATGGAAGTCGCACCACTTCTCGATATATTTCTTTGTCTTTCCGGTGTCCTCTGATTATGGCCTGGAATGGTTGTCCTAAGGCTATCTGTGTTTTCTCTGTCCTTTTTTTTGTGGGTTGGGGCCGCCCTTTCTTGGCTTTTGCTGTGAGGGGTTCTCAGGCCCAAATTATCGTGACTTTTGTTTGAGCTTCTGCTCTATTTTGACAACATATCGGTAGGTTGCGCCCCAGGATGAGATGTCAAGAAAATCCATTTCGGCCTAGATGTATCTATGCATACCTCCATGATATTTGAGCACCAGATATCACTCAAAATCTTTGCTACCCATCTTGGTGAGAAAGGTATGGAAGATATTTGTGAACTCGAGCACCGCTTGGTCTCTTTCCTACTGCAGCGTGGTCCATTTTCTGTATAGGTCATCATAACTTCCAACAGGGTAGTATCTTTCCTGAATAGCATCCCTGAAGGACTCCCAGGTGACTACAACTGTAAATAATGAGGGTTCCTCTGTTTTATTTTTCTCACAGAAACTTTCCCAAAAATATTTGACATGGGGTGTTATAACCCTAAATTGCACCACACATGCTCACTAGGCATCGAGCCAACTCATATCCCTTCCTTGCCAAATCCATGTTGAACAAACTCTTGAAAATCCTCTTGAATCAAGTGGCACGTGCCCTAACCCACTACTGCACTCGTTGGAACACTGGCATGCCTCTTACATCATGAGTTTGAACGCTGGCAGGCCTACTACAGCCCGCGTTTACCTAACAAAGCACAAAAACAGGAAAGTTGCCGACGGGACAAAAAGCTATGGGTCAATTAATTGAAACTCCCAGCCATGCATGGCCAAGAGTTCGTCCAAAACCCTAGCTCCTTCTAGCCTATAAAAGAAGGGGTAGGGGTACTATTTGGAGGAGGAAAAAGATAACAAAGAAACTCTACCCATTTGACGAATCCATTTTGTCCCAACCCTTTAGCCTTTCCTCAAGCCTAAGAAGAATTCAAGCAAAGAAGTTGGAGGACAAAGAAGAGGAGGAGCCCAAGATCAGGATCGAGGAACGGTGTTCGGTCTCTATCATTATTGTAAGTTGAGTCATCTTGAGATTAATAAAAGAATACTTTTCCTGTCCCAATGCACGAGTGATATATATTTTATTTGATTTATGCTTAATCTCTAACCCTTAGGTAGAAAAATAGCATGCATGCGTAGTGTTTTGTCTTGATTGCAGGATTGTCTTTGGAAGGAGCAGCGAAAGCAAGCGGATAAAGTGCAACGGAGGATCTACATCAAACAACGATAGAAAAAGGTTAGTAGGTCTTTTCCATGCTTGTGTGTGAAAAAGGGGTTTGAGTATTGGGGTGATAGGTTAAGAGTGATTTCTTTAAGGTCATGATCTGCGTACAAGTTCAGCCCTAGCTTGTTAGTCCGTAGGGTATTATTTCCCAACAACAGAATTGGCGACTCCACTGGGGACATTACTCTTAGGGTTTCTGGATTTAATTGAGGTTTTTGGGCAGTTCAAAGAATTATATTTTCTGCTTCTTTGTTTGTCTGTTTTTTGTTAGGTCAGAGCTAGCAGGGAACTTGGTTCTTAATACCAGCTTTTCCTTGATTGTTGCTTGACATTTATTATCAGGACACACAAAGGTACACGCGGCCTGCAGAAAGCCTGCACGCATGTAACCCGCACCCTAACCTTCTACAGCCCACGTTTGAACGCTTGCTGTAGAGGTTTCAGTAGCGTGTAGGAATCAGAGAGCTTAAGAGGCAATCTCCTCTTCCCTATCAAAATTTTACATTCTCAGGGGGCTTTCTGGATCCTGTCTGGGTCTTGCTGGTTCACAGTCTTGTCTCAGTCTGCTTTATTGTGTTTGTTTTTTTTTTGCATTTATTTTCCTTTTCTGTTAAATAAGAAGCATCCAAGCCTTCAAGAGACCCTGGTTGTCAATACCAGAGGCCTCTTCCAGGTTTGGGCTGTCTGTGGTTAGTTTTGTCTTGGATTTTTCACATACACGCGACTTGTATCAGTTCAGCTCGCGGGTACCCGCGCTCTGTTATAGCTCAGCACACGTTTGCACGCGTTCTGTTTCAGTGACAGTCGTGGGCTTGTCAGGTTGCTTTTCATTCAGGGTGGGGCAGTCATCCCCTCTTGTAGTGAGAAGTTTTTCCTCTCAGGGGTTTTGAGTCTAGGGTTGCACAGTCAGTAGGTTAGGGCCTCTTATCCTTAGCCTGTTTTTTCTTAGTTGATGTTTTGATAGAAAAGACAAAAGAAAAAAATTGTTTTATGGTTTTTAGACAAGTGTTAGAATCAGTGCTTTTTTTATTTCCATTGTGCGTCTTTGCTCTGGTTCTTTGCGATCTGCGCTTTAAGCCAGAATTTTATTTTGTTTTCTTGGTTTTGTGCTTGTCGGCATTTTCCCTTTGTTGCTTCATTTTGCAATTAAATAAAATAAAAAATTTCTCTTGTTCATTTTCTTCTTTGTTTGAAGATTTTATTGCTGCATCAGTAGCTAGGAAGAAGTCTATTTTCAAAGTTCGAAAAGAAAAAAGAAAGTTCGAAAAGAAAAATCTTAGAAAGTTCGAAAAGAAAAAGAAGTCTTTCTTGTTGAAAAGTTGCGGATTTTTGCATTTTTGTAAAAGTTTTTGTTTCCAAGCATTTCTTATTCATTTTGCTTTGAGTCTTTACACACCATCAGTTTCACCTTCATACCTTGTGACATAAAAAAACCCATTAAAAACAACGCTAATTAAAAACTATTAGACTTTTTGTTTGTAGGGTTCATACACTAGCTCAGGACTAGGGCCTTGGAATAGGTTGGAGAGTAAATTCTCCAAGGCCACTCAAACCAAACATTGGAGTTTGTCATAGGGAGTGTAGAAGTCCAGTTACGTGAAAGTTATCCGGGACCCCCCTCTAACACAGGGGCTAAACATGAGTTTGCGTAAGGAAAGGTAGTTGAGATAACCCCTCCAAAGTTGGACCAAGCATTGTGGAGAACACATATCGAGGATTTGTTAAGGGATTCCATCATTTGCATTTTCCACGGGGCTTCGTGGGTCTCGAATCCGTTCGAGGTCCTCAGTTGTCTTCCGGACAATTTGCTCTCGATACCCTTGACAAATTTCGGGCTTGATACCCTGCTCATTGTGGTCTACC
>JZKD02S2226651.1:129544-160901 GCA_000966675.3 Picea glauca
AACGAAGCTCATAAACATAAGGTCAAGTGTCAATATGATAGGTCCGTTCGTCCTCGGGTTTTTTCTGAGGGTGACCTTGTCCTGGTTTACGACCAAGATAAGGACCCCCTGGGGGTAGGAAATTTTAAACCCATGTGGTTCGGACCCTTCATTATTAAGGAGGTTTTAAAAAGGGGTGCGTATCGTCTGGTCGATTTTGAAGGGAATGGTTTGGCGGAGCCTAGAAATGGGCTCTACCTCAAGAAGTATTACTCATAGCACGGTCACTGTGGGTAACGTTTTGTAACATATTTATAGTCTTTGTACTATTACTTTTTTACGTTTCTTTTAGAACGTGTTATGGACGTGTCATTGATGTTATCTTTCATCATTATGGCAGATGTCAAGTGAATCCGAGGTGTTCGTTGGGTATGCCGACGGTGCTAGTCGACATACACGGAGGCTTGCCTCCGCAGCTTGGGTGATCTTTACACCACAGGGTCAGTTGTTATCTTCCGGAGGTATATGCTTAGGTGACACCACAAACAATGTTGCCGAGTATAGTGTAGTTATTGAGTTGCTTCGTGACGCTTTGTCATTGGGTATATCTCGTCTCCAGGTCTATCTAGACGCTCAACTGGTTGTGTCGCAGCTAAACAGAATATACCACGTGCACGACCCTACTTTACACCGATGATTCCTTAGGGTACGTCTCTTGGAACACAACTCTGATTATATTACATATTTTCATGTTCCTAGGAGTCTAAATCAAATCACAGATACTCTAGCTAATCACATTTTAGATTGGCATCTCGCTCACATATAAAAAGATCATGATCATACACATGTAAATACATTCTTGTACACATAATCCATAAGACACAAAAAAGAAATAAAAACCATATATAAACATCATAAAACCCTCAGAGTACATACATGGGCGCAAGCGCCTCAAAAATGGGAACCATAAGCGAGTCACGGGGCTTATGCCCTCAAAAAATATATACATATCGGTGCTCGTGGCACATAAAATTATAAAGTCTATTCAGGGCCTATGGGCCCTGTTATAATCATATACAGCCTAGCCCAAACACCTAAACAATCGGACCCATGTCCGAGGTACGCCCACAATATGAGTCTGCAAGGAGGGCGGAAAGTCCTCTATCTTTGCCATGGGAACTGTATGAGTGAGCACAGTAAAGTTCCGCTCAATCCGCCTCAGGACTCTCTCGGCCTCTCCTGCTGGGAGGTTCTCGGCTACTGCTGCTCCTCCAGCGGTGGCAGCTGCAGCTTCTGGCCGTGGGCAGTGCCTGTTCCATGCATAGTCAGCAAGTCGCACGGGTCCCACATCTGCATGCAACAAAATTCCACCCATCAAAAACTCTGGTATACAAAAACATGATATATATATATCAAAAAGACATAAAAATTACATCTGCAAACAAAAAAACTGGATAGGTGGAGACTTACCCATCTCCCCTTGCTCCTCACCAGGAGGCACTGGTATCGCTGGATCTCTGGAGAATTCAATCCCCGCATATGGGTAATCCTCAATAGCTGGGATCTGTCGTGATAGCCAGGCAAAAAAGTCGTCATTGAAGGCCTCTACGGTCCTTCCACCACCCTGTCGCGGCAACAATGCTGCCCATCTGCACACTGCGGGGAAAGTAGCTTGATGTCCCCGTACTGTCAACCGAGGACTAAAGCATGGAACTCTCTTGAAGAAAAATGAACACAGGATGGTCCCAAACCCAAAGTTCCTGTGTGTCCGCTGTTTGCAAGCTGTCAACTGACCTGTCATGCTCGCTAGTAGTGTGGTACTCCAATAAAAAATTTGTGCATTCATGCACTAGATTGCACAGTTCATCTGTGCACGCGAAGCCTGATGCACGGCTGCGGAGCCGGTAATCCACCCAATGAGCGATAAAATAGTCTGAAGGGAGAGGCTAGTAATCCTGCTCACAGGAACCGAGGAAGATCTCTGATTGGTACCAGCCTCACAATACTCCTCTATCAGCTCCGAGACTTTGCTCGGCCCCGCAGGAAAAGTCTGAAAGTTGACTGGTTCCCCTCTCCTCGAGAGGCTAGTCAAAAAATAAATATCCTCAGTGGTGGGCACCAAGGATTTCCCCTCTATCATGAAAGCCTCTGCATCGGGGTGCCAATAGTCAACCAGGGCATTCAACATCCTTGGTTGCGCATGCATAAACAGACACAGAAAGAATTTCACTAACCCACACTGCATCAATACGGCCATAACGTTCGGATCTGCAGCCACTAACTCATTGGCGACCTCATGCTCCCTCTCCCTCCACTGAACATACATCCTGCCAGCACAACAAAGCAAAAGAGGGGGGTTAGGGCTTGTTTAATTTATTTTTTGCATTACGCGGGGGGTACCCACGGGCTGTTGAGGCGACAGTCGCGGGTACCCATGGGAAACTTTGGCTCTGTGCGCGGGTACCCGCGGGTTGTCCCTAGACAACCCACATTTGCCTAGGGCCGACCTCTTTGAGGTCGACGCCCACCCCCAAAATCAAATAAAAGAAACAAATGATGGATTGAATGACAAGACAAGGAAGTTTGTACTTACTTGGTCCAAGCAGAATTCCGTTTTGTCCACCGTAGCTCCCGGAATCACGATCTTTGAGAAAGGGGGTCTTTTGGCTCCAGAGTCAATTTCCAAATCAGCAATGGTGATAATGAGCTGCCAGCTTCTATTTATAGACTTTTTGGCCTCTTTTTGTCATTTTTTTGGGCCTCTTTATCAGTTTCTTTATACCAAAAACCATTTTGAGTGGTTCAGGAGTTATATGGGAGGGATTTGATCAGGTATTGTGACAATTTTCATTGAGTTTCAAAAAATAAAAAAAAATATATTGACGGTCCATATTTTTTTTTTTTTTTCAAAAATCAACTTGAGCATATAGGGTAGGTTTTCATCTCGACTATTGCATCTCGTTGCCTTTTGTTCTTATGATATAGGATCAATCCCATCTGGTTGTGGCACAAAACTGTCATATCTTCTCTAGAAGTGTCGCAACTTGATGGTAGAGATTACCAAAACATGGATGCCCTAGGTAGGTCCTGGTTGCATTATGGTGTCCATGCCGTTTCTAAACAACACTGTAGGCTCGGGAGTCCGTGTAGTCTTTCCTGAATATGAGTTTGAGCCTCATTTGCATGGGTCTTTTTCACTCTTTGTCTTACCCTCCGGACTCCCAAAACATAACGGGTGTCCTTTTAATCCCTTTTCAGACCCTCTAAACATGAAAAGATTGTCGAGTAATCTTGTGACCCTTCACGCTCGTTAAACTGAAATTTGAAGTCACGTCTGTCCGGCGGTAGTTTACCCCTTTTTCGGTCCGGATGGTAAACTGTACGAACAAAGGAATACTCTATTGAATGTCCATTCTTTAGAAGAGTATCCTCAGGTAAGATTTTATTCCTTTTTCGGGCCTGAGGGACTAAATTTACGAAAAAGAAAACCCCCCAGAGTCCATAGTTAAGCTCTTTTCAGACTCCCTAAAATTGAAAAGATCACCGAGTGACCTTAGTCTTTCACACTCGTTAAACTGGTCCAGAAGAACATTCCTGACAGAGTCCATAGTTAAGATTTTTTCAGACTCCTTAAAAGTGAAAAAATCGCCGAGTGATCTTGTCCTTTTCACACTCGTTAAAATGGTTTTGAATTGACGTCTAGTCGGTGCTAGTTTATCCCTTTTTCGAACCGATTAGACTATTTTCGAAAAAGGTACCCCAATGGAGTTTCCTTTTATGCTTTTTCAGACTCTCTAAATATGAAAAACACCGAGCTTCCCTTCTTTGGGCTCGTTAAACTTACATCGAAGGAAGTTACCATTGTGTGTTCTATCAACCGCATTTGCATCCTTTACCCATCAACCTAGTAACAGTTTGCCTTTGCGTCTTAACACCTTTGGCCACTAGAGGATTTTTCCTGAGTATCATTCCTTAGAACATCGGTCTTGTCCTTGTGCCTTGAGCTTGTATGTTTTTTGTACTCGTTCCTCCGTTGTAACGTAATATTCCTTTCTTCTTTTTTAAAATCATCAAAAAGAACAAAAAAAATCAAATATACCCCAAAAAGAGGATGGGAAAAGTATTTTCTTTATTGACAGCATCATGAGTCGCCCTTGGATAAAGCACATCTGTCCGTTTGATTCATCATACTATGGGATGTAGTACGACCTTAGGAAGCTTTGCTCGCTATATTGAGTTGTGTCCTCCACCATTTGGTTACTCTTCCAAACATATGGAGAGTTTGCGTTGCCTCTTGCTTTGTAAACTTATGATTAACAGATATGTTGCTTGAGTCTTATCACTTGTCGTGCTATTGTCCAAGGGAAGTTTGTCACCAAGCCTGAGTCGACCCCTCTGCAATATGTCTCTTGTCTGCATACCCGGCCATCCTGAACGTCCAATCAAGTCTTTGTTCGAAATCACTGAAGCCTTCAGTCCGATCATCAAGATTATCAATTCCATAACCGACGAGCCGTCGAAGACCTCTGGGTAGTGCAGTCGTACATTCATATTACACTCCTACCTGAGTTTTATAAGATTTTGAAATTGTTGCTCGAGCTCTGAAGTACAGCCATCAGGCTGAATCAACTTCTGGGAGATGGATACTCTATATGTATATCTTTCTGATTTTGAGATGTAGCTCCACTGTGTATTGTTCGCGGCTACTCTTCATAGTTGTTGGGCATGGATCTACAGTGTATTTGATTGGTAGACATGGTTCTATTTTATCCCGAGCATGAGTATGCTCGCCTCGGTGAGACATTTGATATTTTTTGCAGACGACACCTCCTGATTCCTGATTCTTGGGCTCACTCATTCAGCATATCAGTACAGATTGGTAAAGAATTGGTAATGTATTTCGGCCATCAAATGCTCTTCTGACCTCACACATTAGGGGGCATCTGTTATAACCCTAAATTGCACCACACATGCTCACCAGGCATCAGGCCAACTCATATCCCTTCCTTGCCAAAGCCATGCTAAACAAACTCTTGAAAATCCTCTTAAATCAAGTGGCACACGCCCTAACCCACTACTGCACGCGTTGGAACGCTGGCAAGCCTCTTACAACACGAGTTTGAACACTAGCAGGCCTACTACAGCCCGCGTTTACATAACAAAGCACAAAAACAGGAAAGTTGCCGACGGGACAAAAAGATATGGGTCAGTTAACTGAAACTCCCAGCCATGCATGGTCGAGAGTTCTTCCAAAACCCTAGCTCCTTCTAGCCTATAAAAGAAGGGGTAGGGGTACTATTTGGAGGAGGAAAAATATAACAAAGAAACTCTACCCAATTGCCGAATCCATTTTGTCCCAACCCTTTAGCCTTTCCTCAAGACTAAGAAGAATTCAAGCAAAGCAGTTGGAGGAAAAAGAAGAGGAGGAGCCCAGGATCAAGATCGAGGAACGGTGGTCGGTCTCTATCATTATGGTAAGTTGATTCATCTTGAGATTAATAAAATAATACTTTTCCCATCCCAATGCACGAGTGATATATATTTTATTTGATTTATGCTTAATCTCTAACCCTTAGGTAGAAAAATAGCATGCATGCATAGTGTTTTGTCTTGATTGCAGGATTGTCTTTGGAAGGAGCAGCGAAGGCAAGTGGATAAAGTGCAATGGAGGATCTACATCAAACATCGATAGAAAAAGGTTAGTAGGTCTTTTCCATGCTTGTGTGTGAAAAAGGGGTTTGAGTATTGGGGTGATAGGTTAAGAGTGATTTCTTTAAGGTCATGATCTGCGTACAAGTTCAGCCCTAGCTTGTTAGTCCGTAGGGTATTATTTCCCAACAACATGGGGGACGACTTTGAGAAGCACAAAAGTATTATTTTCTCTATTCGAGAAGTTATGGACAAAGAAATACCCTTCTATAAGATTCAACCATTTTTCTACCACATTTGCATCTATCTGACCTTCAAATATAGGAATATCGAAGTTTATTTGTACCTTGAAGGGGGCGACACCTCCGTTTGAGGAAGATGCATCGCCTGTTGGTAGTTTCCGAAGGATTTTTTCAAAACTATCCATCATATCGCTCCTCTGTTGCATGAGGGATTCCTCGAGCAACATTTTGAAGGGATATCATGTCCCATCGTCATTGTTTTCTTATTCCATGAGAGGTCATTTGGGTGTGTGAGAGATTTTTTCCTTAAGAGAAATAAGCTCGAGACCCAATTATTTTTACCCTGATCTCGTTGGGGACATGCATTAAGAATGACAAGGAGCAAACCGATCTGATACCACTGATCCATAATATATTTGCAGAAAAAAATGAATACAGATTATTATCAAAAGATTCTTAACACAAAATAACAGATATATAGTAAAACTAGATTATATTCAATAAGGAAATAAGTTGAAACTGTAAAATGCAGCGGAAACAAGCTTGCTAGAATGGTGGTTTCTTATCTATGAGAAGAGATGCGATGGTTGCCCTCATTCGCAAGAATATGATTAAAATCCGGATCTGAAGTCCTTTTTACAATAAACAGGAATTTCAAAAACCCTAGACATCCAAAAAACCTAACCCTAGGAGATGAAGCGCCAAAAGTCATGTGGGCTCCGTTTGGGTAAGTTAGTACATCAACTTCCCGGGGTCGTAATTTTTGCATACGATCTTTGTTTTAGGTGCACGATAGTTGTTGTGCTAATTATATGTTTAGTATAATGCACTCATTAATTATCAATCTGGGATTCGTAATCAACAGAGTTACAAGACACCAGTAAGAAAGGTAATTATAATGTAATGAGTATAGAACTATTCTAGATTATGCATGCTGGGAATAAAACAAACTAGCAAATCAAAACACACTTTGGTTGTCTTTCACAGAGAGGCTATCTACTCCATTATGGCGCATGGAAGTATGAGATGGAGTTATTTTGATAGATCAACTCTGCTATCTGACCCATAAAACTAACTATGCAATCAAACTTTTGAAAGGGAAATCACACATCAATCATCAAGACATAGCATGAGTAGTTCAATAGTCAATATACTGAGTATGTTGTGGTTCACAATGTGTTGTTGTAAACTTCACTAGTTCGCCTTCAAATATGTCTGACTACTGCTGCCAACATTTATGTCCATGAAACAAAATCAACTTCATAAAAACAAAAATAGAGCATATGCAAAAAAATCTCTAAGCAATCGAAGCCTAAACTGAACTATACTGCTATCATCTGAAAGATTTAAGGTTCAACTAATCTAATCATCTATACTATTGAAATAAACTACTAACACTAATCTATAAGGATGATGACCTTTGTTGGGCGGTGGGCCCTTGCCGCTTCAATAGGTCAGTGACTGGAGTCTATATTAGGCTTTCTTTCAATCCACTCATTCCTCTTACTCAAATTTCAAAACATAGAATCAAACTATGCTAACAACTCAACTCACATTCATTCATAAATGGTCAAGATCTAGAAATGATTAACATCCTTCTATTAAAACTTCAAATCAGAATGTTTTCTACAATATGTAATGTTGCTTCACATACTTTTTTATGCTAACTCTCTACTATCTCCACCATCATTTCCATGACTATTTAAACAGTCTCAGTCGTGAAACACAAGTAGGGGAAATCTTTAGAAAATCAATCAATTGTCAAATTTATATATTCGGTTACATATTTTAAGCTTCATCCTCATGACAAAAAGTGTATGAGGATGAAGCAATAGGAAAACAATCTTATCATAACCTTGCTAAAGCATCCAACAATTATCTTTAGTATGATCTGAGGCTAAACTTGCCATATTTTGCTTCCTATATTGGTACTGGATCATGACAGGTGAGATTCAGTAAATGGTACTAGATATGAATAGTGAACAAGTGGTTGGTACCGGATCGTGATAGTCTATGGCTGTTGGTACCATATCACAACAGGTGATATTCAGTTCCAGATTTGATGGAAGGTGCGCTTCGTACCGGATGGCTGAGCTGGTACAAAAAGGTTGGACTTCATCTTATGACCTCATCAATGGCTAATGGTAGTGTTCTTTGTCATTTATCCAATCTTAGGTAAGCCAAAAAGGTATAGATGAGGAGTATAATAGGGTAGTGGGGATGTCAATTTAGAGGCTCAACATTCCCCCATGCCAAAACCATTGCATGTCCTCATGCAACTGAAACAAACCCAAATTTTTTCAAAACTTGAGACTCCATTCTTTACTTCTATGGATCAATGATGTTGATGGCTGAGGCTTCTTCTTTCAGCTCCCTTTTTATGACCCTAATGTATTGTAAGAGTCTTAGTACCTTCTTGAGCTTATTATAAGTCTATTCATGGTCATCTTGAAGTTGTTGGTTGGTTGCTTTTAATTGCTCATTTTCCTTTTTGATATACCTGTCCAATAGTTGGTATTCCTTCACTTCTTGTTTGAGTTCTTGGTTTTGTTTTTGCAGTTCTCCAATATTTTTCTTCATCTGTTCTTTTGTTAAGGTCCTTTTTGACTCCATTGTTACTGGCTGGATGTATTATCTTTCCTCTACTTCCTCCCTCATCCCACATAAAGTAATAGTGACTTGTTCCTTGGTCAAACTAGGGATGTCATCCTGGACTGATAGGTCTTCAGAAGGGGAGGTAAGATCTATTGGATCTTCATGTGTATGAGGACTGACGACTTCTTTTCCTTTCTTTGCCATGCTCCTTGTGGTTCTTTTACAAGGATGTACTAGATCAGGGGTGCTCACAAGCTTCCTTTTCTTCTTTTCTATTTGTGGAATGGTTACAGGGGATTGTTCTATAGACTGCTCACTTTTATTTTCTGAGCTATTCTTCCCCTTCCTTATAGTTTTCGTCTTATGACACTTCTACTCAAGTGCTATTGTTGAAGTCTCCTCTACTAATTTGGTTTTACCTTTTAATTCTTGACTTTTAAAAGTCTTATTGACTGTGGAAGAGGGCCCTGCTTGTTTACTAGATTTTTCATTTTGGCTCACTGTTCTGGATGATGATGGAGTTTCCTTATCTTTCTTACCCTTTTTATTTTGAGGTTCCTTATTTTTCTTGGGAGCACGCTGGGCTTCCTCCACAAGTTTGTTTTCTATGGGAAGGTGTTGAGTGATGAGGATTTTCCTGTACTTCATGAAACTTCTTTATTATGTGCTTAT
The DNA here is from genome assembly GCA_000966675.3 of Picea glauca. Classification (NCBI taxonomy): domain Eukaryota; kingdom Viridiplantae; phylum Streptophyta; class Pinopsida; order Pinales; family Pinaceae; genus Picea; species Picea glauca. The sequence goes on from JZKD02S2226651.1 coordinate 138,682, forward strand.
CTTCTTTTGTGTCTGGTTTTGTAGGGTTGTAGGGTGATCATGATGATTTCTGAAGATGAGATGTGAGTCTGAAAAAGAGTTCTGAAGGAGCTCTTTAACCCTCCCCCATGCCAAGGATGTTGCATATCCTTATGCAAGAAGATTCAACACTTTGTATCATAATGGAGAAAAGATGATTAGAGAAAAAAAACCAAATCAAATTCCATAAGTACATTTATCACCTAGCATATGATCACATGCCTAAAGAAAAATTGAAATTTCCTTTCTTTTGATGACTTATTAATAAGGGTAGCATTCAACAGTGAAAACAGGGAGGTTTTATATTTTTGCCAGAAGAATAGATCCAACCTAACTTTCTTGAGAGATTTACTATCATTAGATGTTATGGATAAAATTCACAGTATAAGTAGATTAGACTCCCTAGTTAAGGCTCCAATCTTAAGAAGTTTCCTTCTTAGATAATGCAGGCTTTAGATGTCAGACCGGTAAGGTTGACTTAGGGTAATTCTCAAATGGACATTTGCTTGTAATAATTATCTTTTTTTAGTAATCTGGAGTTGTATCTCATAAATGTTAACAATGAGCTTTGCTTGTAGTGTTCATCTTTTAAATGACAAAAGTGGATTTTTCAATAAGACAAGTATAGATGAGACATTTCTCAACCAGAACCCACTACCAACAAGCCTATTTAGTACTCCGGTGGGGTAGTTGTGATAATTAGTGAGAGACATCTCTTCCCTAGGCAGAATGCCCCATTTCCAATTGGCCTGTTCAGTACCCTGATGGGTTTGCCTAGTCATACCATAGACTGGTACCCGCTGCCAACAGACCTGTTCAGTATCCCGACGGGTTAGTCTCTTAAACCCTTTTTCCATCAGAGGCTTCTTGTCCATAGTCACCTATTTTGATTTTATTAAAGAGTTCTTTTGCATGGTGATAGGGGAGGCTCGTCTGAAAACATTTTTCAGGCTGGGATGGTATTGGGTTGGAAGGTGTATTCTCTTATTTGGATGTCTTTAAAGATTTGTCTAAAGGAAAAGTAAACTTTTGTATTGCACATTGGATCCAGCTGTATAATTTTTTCTGAGTTTGTCCATAAGAGAATGACTTAAAGTTACCTTAGGGTACTGATACATCCTCTTCCATAAAAAATTTCCTAGTGTGCCCTTGACAGAGAGTGTTCATATACTCATATGTTACTCTTTAGAAAAGATAATCCAATGAATACTATTGAAGTCTAGGTAGGGTGAGATAGTTACTTGTAGGCTAATATATTTTTTATCCTTTTAATCATGCTGAAATACTGGATAAGGGCAACCTCTAGAATTTAAAGCAGATTAAGAATGGTTCTTTTAACAGTCATAGGTAAAGATTATGTCTTTTTTGTCAACCAAAAGAAATTAAAATACTTCCTTTTAGCTAGCAATAGAACCAAAAGAAATTAAAAATTCTTCCTTTTAGCAATAGAACCAAAAGAAATTAAAGATACTTCCCTTTAGTCAGCAACAAAACCAAAATAAATTATTGCTTCATAATAGCTTCCATTTAGTGTTGCATTCGGCTTCTTGGTTCCAGCTTAAGTGGTTACTGCATGGCTTCATAATTCATAAGATTTTTTAAAAATATGCATAGCATTCCTTGTCAATTAGGTGATGTGTCGTGATAGTACCGTATAAGGACAAACTTCTGGTATCGGACCAGCACAAGACTGTTGGTACTGGACCAAAACAGAGTATTGTTGATGCCTACAAATTGATGCTTAGCAATTTCTTGAAGGATCAAATAAATTATAGAAATCTACTTACAAAGATAAAATGCAAAAGTAAAACAAAAGGAGGTAAGAATCCCTTGTTACCTTCAATTCATTAATAAAACAAAATCCACACCTATGTACAAAAGATTTAAAAATAAGCCAATTAATCAATGTGGATCAGTAGGAAGGTATTCTTATTTACTAATTACCTGCATATCTGAATTCTATAGTATATGAGTCAAAAATTCCTCTCTTGATATGGGTTTGTTATAAATTCTCAAACGGTGACCATTCACAAGTAGTGGTGTTTGTTGTTCGTCAATTGTTTTTATCCTGATTGAACCATTTTCATAGATAGTTTCAATTTCATAGGGTCCCATCCAACGAGTAGTTAACTTACCTTTGAAGTTCTTGAATCTGCTGTCATACAACAGGGCCCAATCTTCTTGTTGAAAATTTTTCTTTTTGAGATACCTATCTTTCCATTTTGTTCTCTGCTCTTGAATGAGGGTGGTTCTTTGAAGTTATTTCTGCCTAATTTCATCCAACTCATAAAGATACAAGAGTCTTTGTTGCTGGGCTTCATCCAAGTTCATGCCAACTTGTACTTTAGTCCTGAAGATTTTGATCTGGAATTCTATGGGGAGAAGTACCTGCTTCCCATACACCAAATCATAGGGTGTATGTATTATTGTATTCCTCCAGGTGATTCTATAATCCCATAAGGATTCTAGTAATCTGTAGTCCTTGTGGTGTAGCTGTACTATTTTGGTAAGCATGGACTCAATAACTTTGTTGGTAGATTCTACTTGTCCATTTTCCTGTGGACGGTAGGGTGTATATTTCCTGTGTTTAATTTGGTACTGTTCTGTAATAGCTTTGACGAGATTAGAGGTAAATTGAGGTCCCTGATCAATCACAATTTCTCAAGGTACACCAAATCTAGTAAAGATGTCATTAAAAAGGAAATCTACCACTAATTGTTCACTTGCAACTGGTAAAGCTTTTGCTTCAACCCACTTAGTCACATAGTAAGTACATACAAGTATGTACTTTTTCTTTTTAGATGCAGGGTTAATGGGCCCTACAAAATCTAATGTCCATTTCTCGAAAGGCTCAATGACTACTTGGGATTGAAGTGGCATTTGGTATCGTGCAGATGGCTTACCCATTTGTTGGCATTCATCACAATTGGATACATAGGTTTTAACATCTTTGAAAATATGAGGCCAATAATAACCAGATTGCAAAACTTTATAAGTGGTCCTCTTGTTTGCGAAGTGTCCTCCATAAGGACCATCATGATAGGCTTGCAAGATATCATGAATTTCATCTTCCCTTACACATCTCCTGATTACCAAATCTGGTCCTGTTTTGTAGAGACAATCATTGTGCCCACATATAGTTTGCACTTAGCTAAATTACCTTTTTTTTTTCTCTAGGAGACAATTTTCGAGGCATCTTCCCTATCACAAGATAGTTAGCTACATCTGCATACCAAGGAGTGAATGTAGAAATAACAAAAAAAAATTCATCATGAAAGTTATCTTCTACTGGTGCGTTATCTCCCAGATGAATCATTCTAGATAAGAAATCATCCACAAGATTATCGTTACCAGGTCTATCAATAATGTTGATATTGAACTCTTGTAATAATAACAACCATCTTGTAACTCTAGGATTTGTTATAGGTTTGTTCATTAAGAATTTGATGGATGCATGATCAGTGTGTACAAAAGCTTGATATCCTGTAATATAGTGTCTAAATTTATTGATAGCATGGACCATAGCTAGCAATTCTTTTTTTGTGACCGTATAATTAACTTCAGTTGAATATAGATTTTTACTAACAAAGTAAATAGCATAAGGACTTTGATTTTCCCTTTTTCCAAGAACTTCCCCAAGAGCTATGTCTGAGGCATCAGTATAGATATGAAAATGAAGGGACCAATTTGGTCCTCTTAATACAGGGGTAGTTGACAATTTTTGTTTTAGAATCTCAAAATATATTTGGCATTCATTATCCCACTTGAATTTGGCTTGTTTAGATAATAACTTGAATAAAGGGGTAGCTAGGCTTGTAAAATTCAGAATAAGTCTTCTATAGTAGCCAGCATGCCCTAAAAAGCTACGAACTTCCTTTTGTGAGGAAGGTATTCTTATTTGTGTGATAATATGAATCTTTGCTGGATCAACTCTCATTCCTGAACTAGAGATGTGATGTCCCAAAACAATACCTTCAGTGAGAAACATTTTTGACTTTTCATTACTTAGGGAAAGATTAGTTTCCTTACACCTAATCAAGACTTTTTCTAGACTGGTCAAAGCTTCTTGGAAGTCTTTTCCATGGACTGTAAAGTCATCCATGTAGACTTCCACGCAATCATTGGTCAAGTCAGAGAAAATGGCTAGGACAACGCTTTGAAAAGTGGCTAGGGAATTGCAAAGTCCAAAAGGAAGAACCCTATAAGCATAGGTTCCCCATGGGTAGGTGAAAGTGGTCTTCTCATGGTCTTTGGGTGCTATTTGTATTTGGTTATAACCACTAAACCCATCCAAGAACGAAAAATACTTCTTTCCGGACAAGGTATCCAACACCTGATCAATAAATGGTCAGAGAAAATAATCCCTATGGGTGGCTTTGTTCAACTCCCTGAAGTCTACACATATTCTTCACTTACCATTTTTCTTGGGAACTATGACAAGTGGAGAAACCCATTGACTATCTGAAATGGGGTATATGAGATTGGCTTGAAGGAGTTTTTGCAATTCCTCCTTTACAATATCTTTAAGGGATAGATTCATCCTTCGTTGAGGCTGTCTAACTGGTTTGATTTGGTCATTAGTGTAGATATGATGTGTGCATGTGTTAGGGTGAATTCCTTTCATGTCTGCATAATACCATGCAAAGGCATCAAATTGTCTTTGGAGCATTTCAATTACTTGTGTATTTTGTTCTGGTTCCAAACTAGAGTTGATATACAAAGGTTTTCCTGGGCTAATATCAACAAGTTCAATACCTTCTTCCTTATCTGAGGAAGCTGGTGATAAAGTATATAATTGAGTGATATCAAGGTGCCAAGTTTGTTGAAATTCAGAACTGAAAATGTGTGACAATTCTGCAAAAGACCTCGGGTATTCAATACAATTTGTATCAACCAAAAATAAACTTAAGACTTGTTCATCCGATTGTTCTTGAATTCCTCTTACCTATTCAAGTGTTAGCAGGGGTCTGATGAAATTTTCTTCTCCATAAGGGTTTTCTAACTGGACAGGTATCTCCTGTACCGGTTGGACAAGAGGAAAGAGGACAAGCTTTTGGCTATGTGTTCCATTGGATATAGTCATCTCACTAGACCGACAAATAATAAAGGCATCTGTTGTGGCCAGCCAAGGACAACCAAGAACCACATGGTGTCCTGGTTTGGAGGATGATTTAGAGTAGATTACTAGAAAGTCTACTAGATATTCCCAAGAAGCTAAAGTGACTGTGACATCATCTAAACTTCCTGCAGGGCTAATGACTGACTTATCTGCCAACTCTCATGGTTTTAACTAGTTGATTTGGAGCTTTTGCATAGTGTCAAAAGGAATTACATTAATTGTTGCACCCAAATCGATGAGTGTGTTTGGTAAATAAATACCATTAATTTCAACAGTGACTACTGGGTTCCCAGGGTCATTATATTTGTATGGCATTTCATAAATAAATTCAGATAATTGCCCCACCACCTGAACAAGGGGAGGTTCCTTCTTTTTCCTTCCTGGCTTCTCAAGGCAAATATCCCTTATGATTTTGGCATATATGGGGATATCCTTAATGGCTTTCAACAGAGGTATTTTTATACATACATTTCGTAATTCATCCTTTATATCTTTGTGAAAGGGTGGGTCATGTTTCTTCACTAACAGTCTTTCGGGGTAGGGTGGAAGATTAACTTGTTGAGGTACTCATACAGACTGAGAAGTGATTGTAATAGGAGGGGAAGTCTCTTCTTCTGCAGGGGTGGTTTGATTGTTTTCTTCCTCAGAATGATTATCATTTTATTCCTGCATTATTAATGCAGGATTTGATTGATTTACAACTTTTCCTGATCGTAGTTGAATTTCATAGGTAGGAAAGGTTCAAACTTTTGTATTTTTCACAGGGTGGGTGGGTCGATTATTGGGGTTATGGATTGGCTAGGCAGGGATTGCTGTTGGTCTCGGAGGGTTGTGGGCAGCTTGGTTTTGTGGATTTTGATTGGCATTTATAGGTGTTTGCTGCTGCTGGTTAGGGTTCAAGGGGGTTGTAAATTTCTCATGTATAGGAGGTGGGATTAAAGCTAGCATATGTGGTGGTTTGAATCCATGTAGTAATTGGGAAATGCTTGCAGGATACTGTGGATATGTAGGGTAAGAGGGATTTCCATACATAGGCCCCCTCCAACCTTGTTGCCAAGGTTGAGTTTGGTCTTGATAAGGTGTCCATTGTGGATAGGTCATTGGGGAAGGGCCACATTGTTGTTGTTGATACTGTGCATTAGGGTCATAAAATGCATTGTGGTTTTGTGCTCTCCAAGGTATTTTGGAAGGGTATGATTGTTCTTATGGGACTCCTCCTCCCCTATACATGGCTTGTAGTTCAAGAAAAGTTGGAAACTCAGATGTGGGGTGCTCTAGTCTACACATGCCATAGATTGCTATGACATTTAATGGACATTCTTTCTCACCATGCCTCTTTCGACATCTAGGACAAAAGATTGCTAAAACAATCTCTTCTTCTTGTTTCTTTTTCAGTTTTCGGGTATCTAACTAGTTACTGATTGTGCTCAAGATGTTTGTTTTAAAGTTTTCTAATAAGTTTCATAACTCAATTCTGTTGACAGTTCCTAAGCTTTGTCTTGTATTTCTTCTAAAAGAATCTCTTGGTGCTTTGCCTGTTTTAGCTTGTCCTCTTGAGTATCTTCTACAGTAATCTACAATCTGTGCAAAAGGATTTTGGTGTACATGTCCTAAACTTAACAAATTTAAAACTTCTATGTAGTCATCTCTAATACCCTTCAAAAATATGGTTCTTACTATAGCTGGGTCTGTGGTGAATAATTTTGATTTCTGGTAGTTGTATAAGAACCTTTCTAAGTAGTCTTCAGGGCTTTCATCTTCTATTTGCTGCATTTTAAAAATGTCATTTTTAGCATTATCCTTACAATAGCCTTGGTATTTTCATAAAAATGTGTCTTTCATATGATTCTAAGAGAGGATTGTATTTTCTCCTAAGCTCATGAACCATCTTAAGGCCGAATATTTCATTGTAGAAGGAAAGATCTTAAGTTTTTGGGCATCGTTTGAGTAGTTATAGCTTCTACACAATATGTCAAACTCGAATAAAAATAAATTGGGGTCTTTAGTTGACATACCTCTGAAAGTGGGTATTGATGATAGTGGGATATTCTTCATGTTGATGTTTCTAGAAATATCCAAGATTGGAAACCCAAAGGTCTCAGTTTCAGTGGCTGCATTTCCTTCTTCTTCTTCCATTCCACTGATAGATGGTTCAGAAACTAGATTTTGTGTGTCTCCTGAACATTCAGCAGATTCACGTTATGCCCGCCCCAATGCTGATTCTTTTGTTTTAGGTTCTTCTTCTAGAGCCTTGGTGGCTCCCCCTGAACTTTATCTTGGTGGAATTTTTCTTGCACCAGTGTCAGTTGGATTAGTAGGGGGGGTTATTTTTGAATCTTTAGATCTTACAAATCTACCCTTATTATCTCTATATCTATGCATAAAATGGAAATTTAATTCTTAATTGAATTGAAATCCTAATTCTGTCTAGAAGGTAAGAAGGTAATATGGCTTCGGAGAACCCCACTCTAGTGGTCGCGTGGCTCTTCACTCACATATTAAACGTTTTATCCTCCTCCCTCAAACAGCCTTTAAAATCATTCAAAAATTATGCAAACAATCTAAGATAAAAATCACTTCCTACCGTTTGCAACTACCAGACAATGACGCCAAAATGTTGTGCTACTTATATGTTTAGTATAATGCACTCATTAATTATCAATTTGGGATTCGTAATCAATAGAGTTACAAGACACCAGTAAGAAAGGTAATTCTAATGTCATGAGTATAGAACTATTCTAGATTATGCATGCTGAGAATAAAACAAACTAGAAAATCAAAACACACGTTGGTTGTCTTTCACAGAGAGGCTATCTACTCCATTATGGCACATGCAAGTATGAGATGGAGTTATTTTGAAAGATCAACTCTACTATATGACCCAGAAAACTAACTATGCAATCACACTTCTGAAAGGGAAATCACACATCAATCATCAAGACATAGCATGGGTAGTTCAATAGTCAATATACTGAGTATACTGTGGTTCACAATGTGTTGTTGTAAACTTCACTAGTTCGCCTTCAAATATGTCTGACTACTACTACCAACATTTATGTCCATGAAACAAAATCAACTTCATAAAAACAGAAATAGAGCATATGCACAAATATCTCTAAGCGATCGAAGCCTAAACTGAACTATACTGATATCATCTGAAAGAATTAAGGTTAAGCTAATATAATCATCTATACTATTGAAATCAACTACTAAAACTAATCTATAAGAATGTTGACCTTTGTTGGGTGGTGGGCCCTTGCCGCTTCAACAGGTCAGTGACAGGAGTCTATAGTAGGCTTTCTTTTAATCCACGCATTCCTCTTACTCAAATTTCAAAACATAGAATCAAACTATGCTAACAACTCAACTCACATTCATTCATAAATGGTCAAGATATGGAAATGATTAACATCCTTCTATTAAAACTTCAACTCAGAATGTGTTCTACAATATGTAACACTACTTCACATACCGTGTTATGCTAACTCTCTACTACCTCCACCATCCTTGCCATGACTATTTAAGCAGTCTCAGTCATGAAACACAAGGAGGTGAAATCTTTAGCAAATCAGTGAATTGCCAAATTTATATATTCGGTTACATATTTTAAGCTTCATCCCCATGACACAAAGTGTATGAGGATGAAGCAATAGGAAAACAAGCTTATCATAACCTTGCTAAAGCATCCAACAATTATCTTTAGTACGATCTGTGGCTAAAATTGGTATATTTTTCTTCCTATATGGGTATCAGATCATGGCAGGTGAGATTCGGTAAATGGTACTGGATCCGAACAGTGCACAAGTGGTTGGTACTGGATCACGATAGTCTGCGGCCATTGGTACCGGATCTCGACAGGTGAAATTTGGTGCAAAATCTGATGGAAGGTGCACTTCATACCAGATGGCTGAGATGGTGCAGAAAGGTTGGAATTCATCTTATGACCTCATCAATGGCTAATGGTAGTGTTCTTTGTCATTTATCCAAGCTTAGGTAAGCCAAAAAGGTATAGATGAGGAGTATAATAGGGTAGTGGGGATGTCAATTTAGAGGCTCAACAATATCCCATTGGAAAGGTCTATCTGAGGAATACACATTTTACTGCTATCTATCAATAGTGACTCCAACTGTGGAGATCCCTAAAAAATGTTCTTTAGTGCCTCAAAACGGCCTCGCAAGTTAGGGACACAAAAACTAGGGACAAAACTGCCAAACTGGAAAACTGCCAAAATGAGCCAGTTGGAATAGGTGGGAGGCCACTGAAATCCATATGGATCAATCCTCCCCCCTTAGGAAGTAATGATATCCATTGCGTTGATTTCCCCCATCATATGAACAATTTTTTGTTGAATTCGGCCTCGAGTGAGCCACTTGCCTTGGTGTAGAAGTTGCCCTGCTTGGACAACTTGATAAAGTTGGATCCTTTGCTGGCGAGTTCGCTTGATCTATTTTTCCACAATATGATCACTGGTTCTTGTTGTATGCAGTTAGGGTTGAGCTCTATTGGTTTTAGTTGTTTTTCTACCTCTGAGGTGCCCAATAATGGTGGTAAATATGATCGAAGGATATCCACGTTGAGCACTAGGTGCCAGCCACAAAAAGGAGGAATGTTGAGCTCGAAAGAATTATCACACACATCCTTGGTAATGGTGTATGGAGAATAACGAAGTAGTTGAAGCTTCTGATGGGGTCCCGTAAAGCATTCTTTCTTCAAGTGCAACCAAACTTTGTCGCCCACTTGAAACTTATGTTTCACCCGATGTTGATCATGGCACTACTTGTACTTGTCATTGGACTTCTGTAGGATATCCTGAATTTGTTGGTGGATGTGTTGGATCTGCTCAATGAAACGAGTGTTGTCAACTTCAATTAGAGTAGGATATGAGTCAGCTGAGGTGAACTCAAGGGGTAGTGAAACATGTATGGGACCCAATGGTTGGAATCCCAACCCCACCTGAAAGGGAATGTGGTTGGTTGAGCTATTCAGGGATCGATTGTAGCTATGATGAACATAGGGGAGACTCTCATCCCATGTGTGAGGGTTCTTGGAATTATACATGCACAAGATATGCATGATCGATCGATTTACGACCTCAGTTTGGCCATCTTTATGGGGATGGAAGGCCATGGATTTGGTGAGCTTGGTGTCCAGCAGTGACCAGAGGCTTGACCAAAATGTACTGAGAAATTGAATGTCTCAATCTGAGACAATGGTTTCTAGTATTCCAAAATGTATCCAGACTCGTCCAAAGAAGATCTTGACAATGACCTCTACTATGATTCTCTTCTTGCAGGTGGCCAGAATCACCATCTTAGAAAAAAGATCCACAACCATAAAAACACAATCATTTCCCCGCTTGGTGGATAGGAGGCCCGACATGTAGTCCATTGAGATGGATTCCCTCATCCTATCAGAAGTAGGAAGAGGGGTGTACTGGCATTGTTTCTTAGTGGATATTTTGGCAATCACATAGGAAGTGCAAGACCTTATATACTTGTTGACCTCATTTTGAAGTTTTGTCATATAGAAATGTTTCTGCAACATTTCCACTGTCTTTTCGATGCAGAACTATCCTGCCACCTGACTATAGTGGGATTCCCATATCAACTTCTTCTCACTCACTTGATGGAACATAGATATGGCCCAGATGGCACAACAACCTGTCTTGAAGATGGAAATTAGCAACAACTTTGTTTGCACCTAACATTTGGTAGGTGGTGGCGAAGTCCAGGTATTTCTCATAGAGTTGGGGTCATCCAAAGGTCTCATGGCCATAAGAGTCTAGCACTGTGGTGACTGTCGCGATTGGCACTCTGCTGAGGAAATCAATGACGCAGTTGGTGCTTCCCATTTTATACTTGATGTTGAGGTGGAATTGATGCTAGTACATGGACCACTTCTAATGGCAGTCATTTTGCAGTTTTCCTTGTGTCTACCTGAACTGCAATGGATTATGATCTGTGTGGATGACTGCGTCCTTCCCAAGAATGTAATTCCTACACTAGCGGTAGGATTTCATAATGGAGTACATTTATTTGTCATAATTAGGGTACTTACAAAAAACATCTGATAGTGTCTCACTATGATAGGCGACAGGGTGGACCTGCTGAGTGAGAACGATGCCCACAACATAGTCTGAAGCATCTATCTCGATCTCAAATGGTTGATGCAGGTTCAGTAGTTAAAGTATTGGGTTGAGCACAAGTGTTTCTTCAAATCATTGAATGCTTATTGTTGGGACAGAACCCACACAAATTTCTCCTTACCACCACCCCTGATTACTTGGTTGAGGGCCCATGCAATATGGGAGAATGCCAACAGGAACCTTTGGTAGAAATTGGCAAGGTCCAAGAAGCTCTGAAGCTCAATGAGTGTAGTTTGGGATGGTCAGTCATGGATGAATTGGATTTTTGTTGGATCCACATGTACGCCATGTTGATAAACGATGTAGCCCAGGTAATGAACCCTTTCAATGCCAAAGGAGTAGTTTTCCTAGTTAGCTTAGAGATGGTGCTACCGCAGGGTGTGGAGAACCTGCTGAATATGTTGCAAGTACTTTGCCCAAGTCTTGTTGTAAATGAGGATGTCATCCATATACACCACTACAAAATTATTTGTGGATGGTCACAGGATATCGTCCATCATCCTCATGAAAGTGCTTGGAGCATTTGTTAAACCAAAGGGCATGACCAACCATTCAAAAATACCTTCCTTTGACTTGAAGGTAGTCTTCCATACATATGTTCGTTCTATCGGGACCTGGTGGTATCCATACTTCAGATAAATCTTATTGAATTATTTGGCCCTTGTGAGTTTATCAAGAAGGTCATTGATTTGGGAAATCAGGTATCGATTTCTCACTGTGATTTTATTTAGGGCCTTGTAATCAATGTAGATTCACCAGGTTCTATGTTTCTTCTGTACCAACATCATTGGGATCCCACAAGGTGATGAGCTGGGACAGATGTGCCCCTTGTGGAGCAGTTATTGGATCTTTCACTTGATCTCATCATTCTCTAATAGAGAGCGATGGTAGACTGGCCCATTGGGCAGCAACATGTTGGGGGTCAGATCAATGGGGTGCTTGACCTGATAGTGCAGAGGTACCCCGGTAGGTGAGAAGAAGATATCTGAGTATTCTTCCACGACCTTATCCACTTGCGTCCATTGTTTGGAGAGGTCAGTTGTGGAGACCCTAGATGTGGTTGTGATCTTTCGCTCATTCTGAGAGAGAATCATGAAGAAGATGAAATTCCCTGTCTCATAGATGACATTTCTACATTGCTTGGCAAAGATCAAAGAAATATCACTGGGTGGGACTACCTCCAGTATCCTGTACAATTTCTTGTTTAAAGTAATAATAACATTGCAAGCCCTAGACTCATATGCAACATGATTTTTCCATAAATATGGTTGGCCCAAAAGAACATTACAAACTTCGAGAGGAGTAACATCACACAATACCTCGTCTTTGAAGGGATTGATGTCATATGCTAGGAAACATTGTTGGTTGACACATATGTCACTTCCTTGGCAGAGCCATCCGATGGTGTAGGGTTTCGGGTGCACCTCGCCGGTAGGAAGAGTCGCTTGAAAACCTCTACTAAGATGAGGTTATTTTGGCTACTTCTATCAACGATGAAGTGTAGTGGGGTACCCTTCACCCACATCTATGAATGAAAAAGGTGCTCGCCTTCCTTTGGTTCAATGGGATGGATCTTGGTGGTAGCAACGGTAGCACTATATTTTGTGTCTATGATCCATATCCCCCTTTATGGTTCTGACTTAGAGTCTGAACTTGCATCTTATTCAAAGGCTTTAACCTTAGCCACCACTGATTTCTTCAAGTGAAAATCAATAGTGTTATGTCAGGGTCTCTTATGGAAGTTGCATCACTTCCCGATATCTTTTTTTGTCTTTCTAGTGTCCTTCTTTTCTTGTGGCCTAGACTGGTTTTCCTGAGGATGTCCTTATTTGCTATCTCCTTTGTTCTATGGGTTGAGGCTGCCCTTTCCTAGATTTTGCTGTGAGGGGTTCCTAGGCCCAAATTTCCACATCTTTTGTTTGAGCTTCTGCTAGATTTTGATGGCATATTGGTAGGATGCACCCAAGGATGAGATGTCCAGAAACTCCATTTTGGCCTGGATGTATCTATGCAAACCATCGCAATACTTGAGCACCAGATGTCACTCAGAATTTTTGATACCTAGCTTGGTGCACAAGGTATGGAAGATATTTGTGAACTCGAGCATCGCTTGGTCTCTTTCATGCCGAAACGTGGTCCATTTTGTGTACAGGTATTCAGAACTTCCAACAGGGTAGTATTGTTCCTTAATAACATCCCTAAAGGACTCCTAGGTGATTGCGACTGTAAATAATTAGGGTTCCTCTGTTTCCTTTTTCTCACAGAAATTTTCCCACCAATATTTGACATGGGGGATGGCTTTGCGGAGCACAAAAGTAATATTTTCTCTATTCGAGAAGTTATGGATAGAGAAATAAACTTCTAGAACATTCAACCATTTTTCTACCGCATATGTGTCTATCTGACCTTCAAATATAGGAATATCGAAGTTGATTTGTACCTTGAAGGGGGCAGCGCCTCCGTTTGAGGAAGATGTGTCTCATGTTGGTAGCCACCGAAGGATTTGTACAAAACTATCCATCATCTCGTTCCTCTATTGAGTGAGGGCTTCCTAGAGAAGTATTTTGATAGAACCTCTTGTCCTAACGCCTTTCTTCTCTTCTTCCATGAGAGGCCGTTTGGGCATGCAAGACCTTTTTTCCTCAAGAGAAACAAGATCGAGGCCCAATTATTTGTACCCTTACGTTGTTGGGGACATGCATTAAGAACGACAAGGAGAAGACTGCTCTGATACGACTGATCCGAAATATATTTGCAGAACAAAATGAATACAGATTATTATCGAAAGATGATTAACAAAAAATAACATATATACAATAAAATTTGTTTCTATTCAATAAGAAAATAAGTTGAAACTGTAAAATGCAATGGAAACAAGATTGCTAGAATGGTGGCATCTTATCTCTGAGAAGAGATGTGATGACTACGCTCATTCAAAAGAAGATGATTAAAATCAGGCTCTGAGGGACTTTTTAGAATAAACATGAATTTAAAAAACCCTAGACATCCAAAAAACCTAACCCTCGGAGATGAAGTGCCAAAAGTCATGTGGGCCCTGTTTGGGTAAGTTAGTACATCATCTTCCCGGGGTTGTAAATTATTCACACAATCTCCATTTTAGGCGCATGATATCCCATTGGAAAGGTATATACGAGGAATAAAAAATTTTCTTCTATCTATAAATAGTCATTCCAACTATGGAGAGCCCTAAAAAACATTGTTTAGTGCCGCAAAACAACCCCACAGGTCAGGGACCCAAAAACTAGGGAAAAAGCTGCCAAACTGGAAAACTGCCAAAATGAGCCAGTTGGAATAGGTGGGAGGCCACTGAAATCCATGTGGATCAAAGTGGGTATTCAAGAAGAATATGAATGTTGTAGGTCAAGTAGAGAAGTTCAAATATCGATTGGTAGAGAATGATTATTTCCAAGTCAACGGAGTCCACTTTGGTGATATTTTTTCCCCTGTTGTAAAATTAACTTATGTTAGGGTAGTAATGTCTCTGGCTGCAAAATTTGATATGGAGATAGAATAGATGGATGTGATGACAATGTTCCTACATGGGGACATGGAATAATAAATCTACATGAAAGAACCTTAAGGATTTGTAGTAAATGGAAAGAAAGAGTTGGTGTGCAAACTCAAAATATCCATTTATGGTCTAAAGCAATCGCCAAGGATGTGGTACCAAAAGTTTGACACTTACATGCTTAGTTTGGGATTTGTTAGAAGAAAAGATGATCATTGTATATATTCCAAGGAATAAAGTGGGTGTTTCATATATGTAGCTTTGTATGTCGATGACATGTTGCTAATTGGAAACAACATGGACACAATAAACGAGGTGAAGAAGCAAGTAGCCTCCAAGTTTGACATGAAGGATCTCAGTGCAGCTAAATTCATTCTGGGAATGGATATTAAGAGAGATAGAGCCACTAGAAAGATATAATTGAATTAGAAAAAGTATATTGAAATAGTTCTGAAACAATTTAACATGGATGATTGCAAACCGATAAAGGTGCCAATTCTAGTGTGAGAAAGGCTTACTGTTGAACAATGTCCAAAGACACAGGAATATATAGAGGACATGGCACACGTTCCCTATGCATATAGAGGAATATATAATGTATGTGATGACTTTCACTAAAATATACATTTCCCATGTAGTGGGAGTGTTGAGAAGGTAAATGTCAGCACCTGGAAAGGAGCACTGGACAATTGTCAAGAGAGTATTCAAGTATTTGTGTGGAACGAAGCGCTATGTTATATTCTACCAGGAAAAACCTGGAGATGACAGTGGTAAAGTAAATTTAGATGTCTTTGTTGATGCCGACTAGGCTAGAGATCTGGATTGATGAAGGTCGACCAATGGATATGTCTTCAAGTTTTTCGGTAGAGCAATAAGTTGGATGAGTAAGCGACAGGCGGTTGTATCCTTGTCAACAATAGAAGACGAATACATAGCGGCCACTTGTGGAAGCAAGGAAGTGGTATGGCTTCAAAGGTTGTGTTCAAGAATCAGGTTTGAGGAGAAATATTTGAAGGTAAGTTGTGATAGTCACAACACAATATTTTTAACAAAGAACCTTGCTTATCATTCAAAGACTAAGAACATTGATGTACAATACCATTTCATGAGAGATATGGTGGAAAGTAACAAGGTGCTACTAGAGAAAGTAGACATAATGGAAAACATAGCAGACTTGTTGACCAAGTCTGTAACTGTTGTGAAGTTCTCTTGGTGCAGAGAAGAAATGGGCATTGTTACCCTGGGTTTGTGAATGAAAGTTCAGGAATATCCTGTTTTAGCAAAGAAGACAACAAGTGGGATAATTTTGGGTTGTTATATTCTTTGCATTGAAATTTGAGTCGAGGTATATTGACTGATGGTAGAGGGTCATGGTGGATCAAAAATATGTAGAAGGTCGAGGGAGTCAATCGAGAAAATTTGAAGTAGAATATATCGACGACAAAGTAAACCGACAAGAGGTCGAAGTGTGAGCATGATATGACTGACTAGAGACTGAACGAAGGCCGACCGGTAGTCGACCGGTAACCCTACTTGGAAGTCGACTGTAACAGAATCCTGATATTTGTAAGATTTTTAGCCAATGATACGCATGGATATGTAACTTTTTTTGGGTGCCAATCTTTAGGGGTTTTCCTGTTGTAAATACTATAAAGAGGTGTGTTTTAAGGACATAAAGGTTAATAAATTGTGCAATGCTACAATGCACTTATGCAGGTTAATGCATGTGTAGTTGTAGGTTGTTGGTCATGCATATGTAAGCCAATTTGGCTACAGGGTTTTTCTTGTGCAGGAAAGAAGTTATGATGTCGATTGTGTCTTAGGTGTGGACCAAGGTTAGACATGTAACCTTTTATTCTTATTGAATAATAAAACCAAAGAGAAGAATGCTTAAAGGAATTTTGGTTTCTCCCAGTTAAGGGTTCTATGGTAAAATATCGGTGTACTGTGTGATTTCTTGTGTCATTTACATTCTTGATTAAATTCTTCTTCTCTTCTGCTAGGATTAGTGTGGAAGTGTACTGCATTTCCTGACACAAAGATCATGTAATGATTTTCTAGTGGTCTTATGTACATTCTTATAGAATAGAATTAATGCACCTGATCTTGTAAGAACTTCGAAGTTAAGCATGCTTGGGATAGAGTAGTACTAGGATAGGTGACCTCCCTAGAAGTCCTAATGATTTACATTCCTATGGAATTTTATAAACTTAGACTAATTTATCCCACATGCATCATGGGAATTGTTCTCCTCTCACTAATCTCATATATAATTGAGGTGAAAGAGACCCTTTAAGTGGAGTGTGATGTAAATATTGTTGTGAATGAAGCATAACCAACATCTGTTTATTTCCAAAGATAAGCTACCCCATTCTGCCAATTTTTGTTCTACAATGTCTTCCTCTATTATTCATTAATAGAATTTGAGTTTCACTATATTTCTGTGCTTCTTTCAATATCTCTATGTATTTCCTTGTTATATCTATGCTATATTTATTTCTTCATGTCATTCTCAAAATAATATGGATCACCTGAACGATGTTTCGTACTCATGGTGGTTCATCAATGTTCTCAACACATAGTTTTGTGAACAACCAACATGCATTATACCCTTTGTTGATATGAAGGGACCCTTCTCATTGACTCACCTAGAGCCCTCCTCTCATCAATCATCATCGATCCTCCCCCATAAGGAGTGAGGTTAGGCAAAGTTCATCCATTCAATATTATTTCTACTAACCCATTCTCTCTCTTGAGGGAATCTCACTTTTCTTCAGTAGTTGGTGTTTGATGGGGAACTTTACACAAATCCCTCATTCACCTCCATAGATGCTAGTGATAGTGCATGGTCAAGCAATTGGTTTCCATCACAAATTGATTTAAACAAATATGAGCTTTGCTTACTCAAACTGTCCTCCTTTAGAAATTGTTGATTATTTGGGTTGGTTTTCATTGATGTCAACCCTTGAAGAAAGTTCGGTACCAAATTTTGGTAGCACAAAGGTTTGGGTAATGGACCCAAGTTTGTTTGATGGATAATTATATGTTTTTTGATATATTTCCAGGTAAGACTATTCCATATGGATAGTACATTTCATTCCATTTCCGGTGGTATGTGAAACATCACACAACTCCTCACGGTTAGAGAGTTATGGCCATGTGAAGTTGGCGAAAGGTTTGGGTAATGGACCCAAATTTGTTTGATGGATAATGGTATGAGTTTTGATATATTTGCAGGTAAGAATATTCTATATGGATATTACATGTCATTCCATTTCCAGTGGTATGTGGAACATCACATAAATCCTCACGGTTAGAGAGTTATGTCCATGTGAAGTTGGAGAACCCTCATGAGTCATCTAGAAGCCACAAAAGGTCAAAGTAGTCAAAGTGGTTTAAGAGATTTTACAAGGTCAATAATAAAGTGAAGTGATGAGTATACTATAAGTCAAAGTGAATACAAAAGAAATTATTTAAATAATAAAGTTAATGGAGAAATTACTAAGTGTACAAGTGGTTAGAAGTGGGTTAACCCTAAAATAAGGAAAGTGGGTTAAGATGGTTAAAAGGTAACCCCTTGAGGAAGCTACATAAAAGTATAAATAAGAGAAAAGGATATCTCATTTTAATCACACTTGATCATATTGAATATCTACAGGTGACTGAGCTAACCAAAGGATATCTAATCTAAATTCCAGAGAGAAGGTGAAGTAAAGAAGGCCGAAATTCAAGGGAGGATAAATTCTTTTGATGATGCTTTCTAAGGTATGTTATTTACAGGTCATCTCACCATTTTCACAATAAATTTTTTTCTAGAATGAGTCAGACCGTGAAATTGGGAGGCCATTGAGGAAACATATCCAATCAGCCATGATAGACATTTTAGCTTGTGGGTCATTTTATTTTTGTAGTTACACGTCGTGGAAAATAGGGTTTGTGGCTAGTCCTGAAACTAGTCTAAAACAGGTGTTTCGGGTAAAAACATCATAAATTATTCATAACAGATCTAAATTCAGTAACAAAAAATGTATTAGTTAGTGTACAATCTTAGTATTCTTTATACAATTTTTAGATCCATACAACAAATATTCCATGCGGGGAATGCTCTAGACGTTCGCTCTCTAGAATAAGCCAGAATTCAACAAGGTATGCCATTTTTTCTATAAATCATTTTCTCAGAGGTTCCAAGTAGTGAAATATGGAGGAATTGCATAAAAGACACTGAAGAACATTGTGTAGCATTTTCAGATCTTTATTCAGTATAGGTACATAGTTATGATTATTGCAAGTTAGGGTTTTTGACTAATCCAAAATTAGTCATGTGAGACTAAAGTAAAGTTTGATGAAAATGCTAGTCTCTTGTTGTTAAAGTTAAGGAAGGTTTGCAGGTATGTGATCATATACACCAGGTCTATTACAAAGTTACGAATCAGATTTGGATGTGAAATTGATGAGGTATTTTTGTTGAGGTACATGTTGGGTACATGGTTGAGACAAGTAGTTGATGAGTTGGCACATACATGAGGTGTATAGTTGATGATGTTGGTACATATTGATGAGTCATAGTTTATGTGTATTTGATGCATAATTGGTACATATTTGGTTCATGGTTGATGCACTTGTTGATGGTATAGGCTGAGGTATAGGTTGGTGCATGGTTGATGCACTTGTTTATGTTACAGGCTGATTACAGGTTGTTTGGTACAGGTTGATGCACTTGTTTATGGTACAGGTTGATTAGAAGTTGACTGGTACATGTTGTTACAATGGTATATCTCATAGTGATAGTGTGACATTGGTTCCATCATTCTACTTCTATGTTAGGGTGGTTAGATGGGGCAAGGACATATGGTTGTAGCCACCTTCCGGTTGTAGCCAGAGAACATAGGGGGTTATGGCCTTCTTCTGGCTATAGTCAAGGAATTGGGGAGTTGGAGATTCCCTGAGGTTATAGCTTGAGAAACTAGGGGGTTGGAGCCTCCTTCCAGTTGCAGCTGGAAAACAAAGGAAGTTAGTGCTTCCAATTAATGTAATTCTTCAAGACATATAAGAAAAAACATTTTTTGGTTTTCTCCCACTTTGGGTTTCCACGTAAAAATGCCGATGTACTGTGTATCTGTATGATTTCTCATTTGTTCATTGTTTATTTACTCTGTAATTATTGGATGATAATGCTACATTGATATGACACTTTCATTTTATGGTGAAAAAGGATTAAATTGTTGTATTACTGATTCACCCCCCCTCTCAGTAATCCAACATAAATTATAGTAGTTGGCTCGAGGATGAGCCAAATAATAGTGATGGGGCCCTATTTGCACCCAAATTTTTGGGTTTAGTTTTGTGCATGCACACACGGAAAATTGTAAGTGTGCATTCCATAGTTTTTCACACGCCTAAGGAAACAAGTGATAAAGGAAAAATAGTGCATGTCATAAAAAAATTTCTCAGTTGCGCACCAAGATTAAATATACCAGTGCACGTCGATATGAGTTTTTTCAAGTGTGGTAGAAATTAAGAAGATTCCTGCTAGAATCAAGAAAGGAATCATTGAGAAATATCCCTAAATGGTTACTGCCAACAACATAAGAGGGAATGAAAATGCCAGAGGATGAGCTGGATAGGTAGTTAAGATCACCATTGATACAAAAATTCTACATGGACCAATGGCAGAAACCAAAAGCATGTGAGGCATTTTTGTTAAAAAAACTAGTGGACCATAGCATAAAGAGTCAATGCTCCCCAGTGGAGAAAGCTATAAAAGGAAGCACTAATATCAGAAATAGGGTTGGTTTCCTAGCTAGATACCAAGGAGAAGAGACTCATTGAGTCTTGAGCATTTATCTTGATTTGAGAGTATTGTAATATTGTAATGATTTTGAATATGTGTGTGTGTGTGTGTGTGTGTGTGTATTATATGTCTGAGTTTTAAGTAAAGGTGGATTGTGCAGTATGTTGTAATTTTGAGGATTTGTATAGAGATGATATGAAGTTCTATGGTTTCCATATGTATCTTTCCTACACAAGGTATATCTATGTTGTGATTGAATGACTCTGGCAATAAATATGTGACAGTTCCAATTCACTCGATTTATATCATGTATGAATTGAATATTTGTGTTTATTGTTTTAACTCTTAGTCCTAATAGTTTGTGAGAAATGAGTTGCATAGATGCCAATCCTGATGAATTTTCATCTGTTTAGCCTTCATCCCTATCAAAAGACCTTATGGTCTCTGTGATCCTCTCTACATCTCCGGTGAGACCTTCCTCAACCCTGGTCAAGGATTGATATGTCAGTGCTCTAGGTTTTTTTTTGGACAACTACGAATGAACCCTCTCTACGTTAAGAAGGGCATGTGAAAGAATCGATAAAAATGACCAACAACACTCCCCAAAAGAATGTAATACCCCTATTTTGAGCCCCATATTAAATAATTTATTTTGTTAATTTATGAAAGGCCAGAGTGCCCACACAATCAAAAGAGGCAAATGTGCCTAGGAAATGTAATATTTTGATCATTACTAATAATAAATACATCACTGGCTGCTAGAGGGACAATGAAAAGAGTTATAGGGGGCTATGATTCCACAAGATAGGTGGCTTGAGGGGATACATATTTATTTTATATTTTATTGACCCATTTTTGTTTTAATGGAGAATATCAGTTACATGAGCTTCTTGGGGGAAGGCCATGTGGTTCTTTAATTCCAAGAAATATATAAACCCATCTTTGGTCTGTTTGGGGGTTCACTCACTCATTCTTCATCATTCATTAGTCAAACCTTTAATTTTGTTTTCTATCCATTCATTCTTTAACCCACTCTTCATTCCTCATTCATTTTGATCTTGGAGTGGGAAAGGAAAACGAATTGTTGGAGAGGAGCCATGGTTTTGTTGGCTGTAATGACTGTTGGTGTATTCTAGCCATGAATTAATGCATGCATGTCTGAGATGATTTGGCATGTGTTAAGTTTTTCTCACAACTGTGAATCCTAAGAGTCCCATCATGTAGATTATTGACCAGATGCACTCGAGCCCTGGGAGGAGGCAGATATCCTACGGGACCACATGGTAGAGAAGGGATTCCATTCTCTTAAGTTGTGCAAGTTGGATAGAAGAGAGCGGGTGTACTTTTGATTGGTGTGTGTGTTGATAATTATGTGAGATATTGAGTGTTGACTAGGTTGGGAAGTTGAGTGACACCCTGGAACCATCCTTCTGGATTCATTTCCCTGGTGTTGGAAGCAGGCCAAAGTGGAAGGAAAGGCTATTTTGGGGAAGAAATACATGCACGAGGAAAGCGACAGCTGGAAAGAAGAAAATCACATGCGCATGCATGAAATACCTAACGATGTTAGATTTAGGGTTTTTGTAATACATTGTAATGGATGGTCAGCCAAAATAT